>JAVGVS010000045.1:446591-524091 GCA_032718565.1 Distichodus sexfasciatus
TAATCTACCCAATTACTGTTTCCATCGTTACAACGCCGTTACCGTTATTGACAATAACATGCGCCGCGTTACTGTTATTAAGCTGTTTTCATCCGACCAAGCTCTCAGCTACAGGAGCGGCAAAGCTTTTTTCTTTTCTTTGGTGAGGGGGCGAGACAACCGCATAAGAGATGATGATTGGCTAAGGTAGAGTAAAATATAAAAAAACATCTATTGTGTTTTATCATTCTACTATTATATACGTAGTAATGACCAAATCTACAATGATATATTAAATTTGACAGGTGTCTCGTCTCACATTGTCCCACAGCGATATTAGGATAGTGTAGATTTGTGTACAATGTTTTCTGTTAAAAATGTATTATTTTATTTATATTTAGACTTTTATTTATTTTAAGTGTCTATTTTATTAATTACACATATTTAATAGTCGGTGTTATTACAAATAACATCAAAGGGGGGAGGGGGATCCACATTTTTTACATATTTGAACATTTTTTAAAAATGTAATGTATAAGTTACTTTCCCTGGTAACTAGTTACTTTTATAATGCTGTAACTCAGTTACTAACTCAGTTACTTTTTGGAAGAAGTAACTAGTAACTATAGCTAATTACTTTTTTAAACTAATGTGCCCAACACTGTATATATACCATATGCACATGTAGCTACTATCACATATAAATCTTTTAACATTTTGTTTCTATATTTCATATTTTTACACTTATTAGTTTTATTGTAATATTTCTTTACCTTAATTTGTTCTTAACTTCTGATTTAACTAATATTTGCACAATCTTAGGATGGTTCAGGCTATATTTCACTATATTTTCATAACAATGTGTGAGACAACTAAAGAACCTGTGAAATCTTGAAATTTAATAACTAATCAAGGTACGATATCTCCACCATCAAGTAGGTCTTACCTTGGTTGAGGAGAACTCCGAGGGCTTCATGGTCTCAGCTGTCATTCTAGATTTAATCTCACCCCACATGAGAGATGTTGACTGCTTATATACACATCCCTCCTGCAGTCTTGCTTCATAAGGTAATGCCAAATTATCCTAACAAAGACACCCATCTGGTGCTCTCATTGTACTTCTATGTCCTTATTATCCTTATTATCCCTCCCCTCATTTAAGAGCCGGGCCATAATAGTAGTATTATTATTATCATTTGTATTATGTCAGATTATAATGGTTGCCTGCTTCTCATTAAGGGTCTAACAGCATGTCTGAGTGCGTGAAGGTATCCAGGCAGTTTTGTGCAGTATTTTCGAACCTTATATTCCCTCACACAGCTTCGTTAACGAATACCATTAAAATGAGTGAACGAGTCGATGACATATTTGCAGAAGACGTAAAACAGTGAATGAAAGGCAAACAAAAGTAGCAGCAGAGCTAAAAGAGCTGCAGAGATGCTGAAGGTTAATGAGGACGAGGTAGGAGACGGGTTCGTTTGGGGGAGAAGGGCAGGGAGAAGTCGGAGTAATGACTGCTACGCGCACTGCTGTCAAAAGAAACATTGATGTAACATTCTAAGCACGTACTCGCATAAACAAAGCTAAAAGTGTGTGTTCCTATGTTATATTATGCTCTTATGATGACAACTTTCATGTAAACATGGCGGAAATTACCTGTTAACCTGTTATATCACGAATTTTTGTCTCTCAAAAGAATTAATTATTGTGATATTAAATATAGCCCCAAGTGGCAAAGAGCGGGGTCCAAGCAAAAGTCGTCATAAGCAGCAAAAAAGCAGTGTCACGCACACTGCCTAACCCGGCACTAGGACCCGGGGGGGGCTCGGGTGCGGTTCGGGAAGTATAAAAGGAGCCATTTTCTTGCGGCGCATTACTCTGTCATTGAGTCAACCAGCCCACCTTCCAACTCTGCTTGGCTTCAATCGTGAGTACTCCAATTATTTGGTTCATCTTCCTGATAGTGTGTGTGTCTGTTAGAACGCGGGTTCTTGTGGGAATCCTTGCTTTTTGTGTAAGTTCTTATATTAACTCGCATGGAAATCCCACCTACTCGTGCTCTCAGCCGCATTTGGGTTAACCACCACGCTACGCGGGCTAATGGCTAACGTGTAGCAGTCTGCTATATCCTAACCAGATCACTGGCAGGCTGTGAGCGTTTGGCATTCGGTTCAAATCCTAATCAGATCACTGTCTGAATCGTGAAGCAGTCCCACAGCCGCCTAATCCGGCCGCTTGAAGATTGTTAACATCTGCCTTTCTTGTCATATCCTAACCAGATCCCTGACAAGCAGCTAATGTAGTAAGCGTCACAGAAAGGACACTTAAAAAGAAAGTGAATCAGACTGCATAAATTTATGTAGCATTTTTATTGCTTATTTTTATTGTTCAAACAATGGCATTGTATAATTAGTGCCTCAGTAAATTACACTACATAAATTTATGTAGCTTTCTTAGCGCCCATAGAGTTCAAAAACATGCTTTCCTTTGCTCTAGTGGCAACTATAGAGCGATCACTACACTAAGATTCCAACTTACCCTGAAAATTTCAAGCTGCACAATTTGTTTTGTAGGAAAGTAATAATAATAATACTTAATAATAAAGAAAAAAATGAACAATTATAAAAGCTCCATGCTTGGACCCCTAATTAATAAATAGCACTTTTCACTAAGGTTTGACTTTATTAAATTATATTTTAATCTTACAGCAACCTCTAATTCTGATGTAAAAATATATAAAAGCAATTTAATCCTCGGAATAAGTCTACATACAGTAGTTGTAGTTATAATGAGGGCATAATTAGGATTTAAAAGTGTGTATTTAAATGGTCATTTTTTAATATGTGCAGTATTTGATGCAAATGTGAAAGTGTAAAATATGACTGATGTCAGCTGCAAATGGAAATAAATAACAAGAAACGATTTCTATTGCCATTCCACTTTTATAATATATTATGGGCTTTATAAATGACAGAAATTGAATGAGGTGTTATTTGTAGATGTCACGACACCTACTTTTCCTTCCCCTTTTAATTTTTTTTTTTACCCCTGACCCGTCCAGTGAGCTCTCGATCAATAAACCACAGCAATATCATGACATCACTGTTTTGTGCACAGTCCAAGATTATAAAACAAGCGCAATATTAATATACCTACCCACAATAGTAACAGTAGTAATTACAACAGTCACTTCATTCACA
The DNA here is from genome assembly GCA_032718565.1 of Distichodus sexfasciatus. Lineage (NCBI taxonomy): Eukaryota > Metazoa > Chordata > Actinopteri > Characiformes > Distichodontidae > Distichodus > Distichodus sexfasciatus. The sequence continues at coordinate 449,771 of JAVGVS010000045.1, forward strand.
AACATCTCTCTCATGTGAAGTGTTCTGAGCTAGTCTGAGCAAAGTGTCCTTTAATTAGTCCTAAAATTATTTCATCTGTTATTAAACTCATGGTTCAATTGCTTGTCTGTTTCGGAGTTTTACTGACAGCTAAGATTTCCCCGAGTACTTTGTGTTGAGTCCATCTCAAAAGAAGTCCAGTTAAAACTCTACAGTGAAATTATAACATTTCATGTTTTCAACTAAAAAACAAAAATTAAGACAGACGGATGACGCGCACTGACTTTCACACACTGTACCTCTAGATAAAAAGGTGAAAATGTCAAATAAAAACAGAAAAAGTAAGCTTGTAAATTTGACAAATGTGCACGGAGCCATCCGGACCAGCAGGTGGAGCCACGAGAACACAGACGCAACCTCCGTGACTCAGTTGATGAAGTCGATCATTGCTTTTCCTCGTTATCTTAGTTATTACTTGTCTGATTCCCTCGTCCAACCTCCCCTGTCTTTCTCTCTCTCCCCACGCAGCTGCATTATATTCAGCACTGCCGATTAAGGCCAGAGTCGTGCTGAAGATTAAATATGACGAAGCATATTCCTGCTTTTACCCGCACAGCCGTTTGGGAGATACTGCTGACCAACACAGCTAAAATTCTGTCCCGTCAGTGAGTGAAATTAATCACTGGTGACGTAACATCACAGTGATTAAACAAGTTTTGTTCTTAAATAGCTTTTTAAAATCTTTTTTCTCAGGATATGATCATTTACTGTACGTTTTGGAGTTTGCCACTGAGCTGGAGTCATGTCTGTGGAATTTGTACAGAAGCCAGAGTTGGACATTATCATCTCCTCGCTGCAGGTGGTTTATAGCTGTGCAGGTCAGTGGAATTCCTCCAGCTCGTGTCAGGGCTGTGGGAGGCAACGGCGGGTTTACGCCTCGTGCCTGGTGGACACTGCCGCAAGAGGAGGGAAACACACTAAAATCAAAGCGGACACGGATTCTGTGCTGTGCATCCGTCATGTCAGTGTGTGAGTGCAGGTTCTCAGTCGTCCAGGACGTGATCTTGGGAGGCTGAGGTCCTGTACACACGTAGCCAGGTATTTGTAAAAACTGATTTTTTTCATGCAGTTGCGCCTATCGTCCACATGTAAACAAAGGTTTCAGTCACTGAAAGTGCCTATTTTTGAAAACTCTGGCCAAAGTGGACATTTTCTGGAGTTTCTGGAGTTTTAGGTTGATAGCGTCATAAGTGTGCGACAGGAAGTTCACCGGCCTCAGCTGTGCGACGCTTGTTTGAAGTTGAAGACTGATGATGGATACTGTCAGAGCAGCGATTCTCGTCTCCCTTATTCAAGCTATTTGTGCTTGTTCACCAAGCAACCGCATGTAAAAGTCACTGCAACCAGATGTAATTCGTTCTTTTCTTCCAAGATTCTGATTGGCTGACATGGTTCTACGGAGCTCTTGACTGCGTATTTATTCGGATTTGTGGGTATAGAGATATTTTTGAAAACGGGCTCATGTGTATCACGTTATTTTCAAAAATGGAGGAGAAAAAATACCCGGCTACATGTGTACGGGGCCTGAATCGAAGGCAGCTGGTCTTCTTTTAAGACTCCTGAAGACGTTTCACCTCTCATCCCAAAGGCCTTTTCAGTCAGTCAGTCATTATCTGAGCCGCTTAATCCCAACTGGGGTCGCGGGGGAACCGGAGCCTATCACGGGAACTTGAGGGCGCAGGCGGGGAACGACCCTGGGCAGGCGCCAACACATCGCAGGGCACACACACCCACACAACCTCACACACATTCACACCTTACGGGGCCAATTTAGAGTCGCCAATTAACCTATATTGCATGCTTTTGGACTGTGGGAGGAAACCGGAGCCCCAGGAGGAAACCCACGGAAACACGGGGAGAGCATGCAAACTACAGTCGTCCCGGCGCTCAAACCCAGGACCTTCTCACTGTGAGGCGGCAGTGCTAACCACTATGCCACCGTGCCGCCTGGAATAAAATTATTTTTATTTTACTAACATCAGTGTGCAAGGGGTGGTGGTCTAGTGGTTATGATACTGGACCAAGAGGTTGCACGTTAGAAACACACCTCCAGCACTAGCATCATTGGGTTCCTGAGCAAGACCCTTAACCCCAAGTTGCTCTCGGGGAAACTGTCCCTGAAATTAGGAAAATAGATGTCACACTGGATAAGAGCGTCTGCTAAAGGTCGTAAATGTAAAATACAAGGCCCACCAACCCTAGCAAAAATCAGTAAAGAAGAAACGTCGCGTGGAAGTGTCTTTGAAAACGATGAGACAAATTTACCACTATTAGCAGACGCTACAATCCAGAGCGACTTCCTAATTTCAGGGAGAGTCTTTCCAGAGAACAGCTTGGGGTTAAGTTTGTTGCTCAGGGAACCCAAAGATGGTAGTGCTGGAGGTAGGATTTAAACCCACAACTTCTTGGTCCCGAGGCGAGCATCCTAACCACTAGACCACCATCAGCACCACGTATGAGAAGCTCAGATGGCATGCGATGGTGATGGACTTTGTCCTGAACAGTAGTGGATTTGGTCTAGTTCCTTAATTTGGGGTTAAGGATCTTAATCAGGGACCTAGTGATGGTAGTGGTGGAGTTAGGATTCGAACCCATGACGTCTAGGTCTACACCGACAGAAAACACTACGAGTTCTATTTAAATTATGCGTTTATTAGGCAAACAGGTGATTGCCAGGTTTAAGAGTAAAGCGCATCGACCCTCAGATGGACGCCTCACTACCCGGTCCACACCCTGCCTTGACCCGTCGGACAGCAGCGAGAGTCAACGACCCTTTTCAGGGTAACAACACGTCTAATTTTTTTGGGATTGAAGAAGCCTTTCGGATGAAACGTCTGTGAGAACCTTTTAAGGAGTCCAGCTGCGTTTCGATTCGAGCTCTTAAGCCGTCACTCAAATCTCTCCACAACCCTGCCCACATTCCTGCGTCTGTGTCTGCTTTTTCCTCTCGCTCTCTCCGTGTGACGGGTGTCAGTGTGGGGCGCCAGGATCGGGCTCGAGCTCGGTCTCTGCCTCGGGGGGCTCGGCCTCGGGGATGGGGTGCAGGGGGCCGCAGGGGCGTGGGTGTGGGGGCAGCAGGGGCGAGGCGGGCGAAGTGGACGCTCCGTTCTTGGCCAGACCGCAGGAGTGAGCAGCGCAGTGGATCTGCCGCAGAGTGTCCACGGCCTCGCCTTTAGCGTGCTTTAACAAGTCGGCCTGGCCCTGAGAGAGGAAGAGAGAGAACAAGACAATGAGGAATCAGACACGAAAAAGGGGAAGAGAGGAGTGTATCTGGAGACTGCAGTGTGTGTGTGTGTCCTGCAGGGGTCAGTGTGGTGCGGCAGTGGCGTGTGTGTGATGGTTGCAGTGAGTGTGTGTGTGTGTGCATGTGTGTGTGTCCTGCAGAGGCCAGCTTGGTGCAGTGAGTGTGTGTGTGGAGGCTGTAATGAATGTGTGTGTCCTGCAGGTTCGGTGTGGCAGTAGTGTGTGTGTGTGTGTGTGTGTGTGCATGGAGGCTGCAGTGAGTGTGTATGTGTGTATCCTGCAGGGGTCAGCTTGGTGAAGCAGTGGTGTGTGTGTGTGTGTGTGATTGTTGTAGCCTCGGTGTGTGTGGAGGCTGCAGTGAGTGAGAGTGTGTGTGTGTGCTGCAGAGGTCATTGGTGTAGCCTCGGTGTGTGTGGAGGCTGCAGTGAGTGTGTGTGTGTGTGTGTGTATGAGAGGTTTCAAAAGAGAATGCAAGGAAGTTACTGAAAGTGTGTGTCTGTTCAAAGTGTGTGTGTGTGTGTGTCTGTTAAGCCAATTTGTAAGTATGTCCTTGAATGCTTTGGGGTTGGGGCTAATTAATGGAAGTCCCTTACATCCTGAACACACACACACACACACACTTCATCAAGGACATTGAGGTCCTTTCTGTCTTGTTTCCCAAAAAGCATCTTAAACTGGGCCTAGGACACAACTAACTTTAGTCCTCACCACTTTTACACGGGTGTTAAAATAGTTTTAAAAATGTCCTTAAGGAGCGGAGGGACAAAGCGGGAACAGAGGGAAGAGAAAAGGATGAAGATGAGGAGTGAACACAGCACAGCACACCCCGCAACCACATGTCACCTCTGCATTTGACCCATCCGTGAAGCAGCAGTGGGCAGCTGACATGCGCATCACCCGGGGAGCAGCAGTAGCCTGGGGACGCTACCTTGCTCATGAGTACCTTAGTGGTACCTTTACTGGTCCGAGACTTGAACCGACGACCCTCCGATCACTTGGGCCAACTCCCCCATAAAGAATGCAACCTCGCTAGAGGTGTGATGAGACACTCAGCTCATGGGACGAGACGATACACGAGACTGGGTTGAGGAGAACAAGACAAGATTTGAACACTATTCAGTCCCTCTAGGCCTTTTTTGAGATTGTTGCGGCCTAAGATGCCTGATTTTGCGGCAGCTTTTCTAAAAAAATTGCGATGAAAGTTGCTGTGTTTTAGGCGTTTTGTTGCAATAAAGTTGCGGGAGCAAGTCAAAGAAAAGCCTTTGAAGTTGACTATCGCCGTAGCACTCACAGACGCTTGGTACGGTCGCGGCTATGTTTGTATTTATTTGTAACCTACGCTGCATTCACAGTCACACGGATAGCCTACCTGCGTTAGGTTAACGCAACCCGGGAGACTCGCTAGTCAACGAGTGGATTTACCGTAAACATTGAAGTAGAGCAGGCAAAACAGAAACTTTTAACATTCTGCTGGAATTGAATTCCTCACCTCAAGAAAGTCACGTTTATAGGACGGAAAGGGTAAGTTTTTCAGCTAAATTTATTCACAACAGTACAGTATAGACCTTCCACTGTTTCAAAACACTAAAAATCCAACATTTTACCCCACGCAACATAAACGCTCGTTTTTCTCGGAAACCTCCGTTGCGACAAGCGACCGTTCAAACAACCCACAACTCGTCTTCTTGTTGCTGCTTTTTGGTGTCGTACTGTTGTAATGTGTGTTGCTATTCGCTATATCAACTTGGAGCCATATTAGAACCTGACTGGAGACCAAATCAGCCAATCAGCTTTCTCCAAGCCTGTGATTGGCTGCTTTACTGTCACATTTGTAACACAGTAACAAGTGGAGCGAACGTGAAGGTGGAGTTGAGCATGTGCAGACCCAGATTTTGCTGGTGAAAGTTCCACTGCACGCTCAGAATTCTGACGAAAATAATGGCTACTATTTGGCGAGACGGCTTTTCCCCTCTACGAGAAATTTCATCACGTTTTAATACCACGAGATCTCGACACACTCTTAAACATCTCAAAGCCTGGAGACCGTCCACTACACCAATGGGGAAGATGAGAAGAGGAGGAAAAAACGGGAAGGAGAAGAGGTTTAAAGGAGAAGGTGGATAAAGATGGATATCGGATGAAGGAGGAGGAGGAGGAGGAGGAGGAGAGAGTGAAAGACAGGAGGATGAAGAGGAGGAGCTGCAAACACCATGAGTCAAACAAACACACACACACAAACACACATTCCCTTATAAATAAATAAATGCTATAACTTAAAAAGATCAATTATGCATGTGGCTGTGACGCACTCATCCTTTTAGAAGGTGGGGCTAGGATGAAAGCAGAGACATACCGGACACACACACACTCACAAACACACACACACACACACATATCAAATAATATCACACTGCTGCAAGCGCATAATAGTGCCAGTCATGGCTAAAGGAAATAAGTGAAGCGTGCTCGCAGGTTTTTAATGTCAGAAGCACTTTAGAGATCGAATTCAATAACTTGCTTGGAATGCAATAAAGCATGCAGTCTTTCTCCCCTTCTCTTTGTGTGTGTGTGTGTGTCTTTTTCCCAGATTATGTTGAGGTCCTCTGTGCTTCAGTAAAGAACAGGAGGCCAGCTGTGAAACACACACCATCACACTCACTTTCTCACTTATTTCTCCCTCACTCTCCACCTGCCTCTCCTCTTTTCTCTGTCTTCTTCCTCTCTCTCGTTTGCTCTCCCTCTCTCTATGCTGAATTCATTTATTGTGAAGTACGTGGCTTAACTGTGATTCACACTGTGCAGTACATGAAAAAGCGAATCAATTCATATTCTCTCCATCCCTCTCTCTCTCTCTCTCTCTCTCTCTCGCTATCACATCTGCTCCAGGAATCCTGCAGTTCAGTCCAAAGCCGGCTGAGCTGCCCGTTGAATATGTTTGAAATTAGTTATCCGGTTAAGTGCGGAACAAAGGTGAAACTAAACACACACCTTCCTCGGTATAACCGGGCCTTAGAGAGAGAGAGAGAGAGAAACAGAGAGACGTGCAGAGATAAGAGCAGGCTTAATCGTGAGAGACACGCTACATGGCCTCTTAGTTCTCTTTAAGTCTTAATGCTTCTGATTAAATTACAGCTTCACTAAGATCGTAATCTTCACCTTCTCTACACTACACACTGGCGCACCGCCGCAGTTCCGGAAGACTGTAAAATGCAAACTTAAACCAGACCTGCCGCACCACAAACTGCCTTTCTGAACAACCTCACTCCAACCCTGTAGAGCAGGTCTAGTCAACTAAAATTTACAAAAAGTCAAAGTGAACTTTATTGTCACCTCAGCTACATACAGTATACAGAGAGACGAGACGACATGACTTGACATGAGTTTTTATATCTATATGTGACCCGATCTGCCGTAATGAGTCGGAAGTCGGCGTTCTATTTATTTAGATACGGGCCGATTATGTTGAAAAACTTCAAAAATATCGGTTTTTCCTTTTCGGAGACCAGATTAATTTTGAAGACCTTTTCTTTCATATAAGACCAAAAAAGAAGAGCTTAATATGAATAATCACTTTGTAAAAATGACTTCATTTGATGTATTTTTCAAAACATTTCCAGATGATTTGGGCATCTTTATGAATAATGTATTTACAGTAGTTACTCATTAAATTAGTGAACAGCCGCAGACTACTGCTTAGTCTGAGTGCTGGTCCCTGGGACATTATACATTACTTGGTGATTTTCTGGCTGCGGCATAAAATTCTATTTAAAAGGAACATCCCGGTAGTAACTATGACTGCCTGATCTGATGCAATGTGAAGTAATGTAGAAAAATTGATGGGATGTATCGAGATATTGCATCGTATCAAATTGTAGACCTGATAATCATAATCAAATCATGAAACTAGTGATTGTTCACACCTCTATTGTATATTATACATAACACACACAACATGTTATATAATAATAATAATAATAATAATAATAATAATGATGAGTCACTCTTAAAACGTATATCTGTGTTTAGAATCAAAACATTGTAGCAAGAAAACAATCACACAAGGAGAACACTAATTAAGAGTTAATTAAGACATGCACCTCGATTCGGAATGGGAGGAGAGCAGGCCCGATAGAGCAGGGAGGGGAAAAGAGTGAGAGACGAAGTGAGAGGTGAGAGGAAGAGAGATAAGGAGGGAGGGAGGGAGTGAGTAGGAGACAGAGAGAGAGAGGTTAGAGGAAAGCTGACTTCCAGGCGTGGTGTTTGTGTGCAGCAGGGACAGTAAATAAAGCTGTCTAATGATGCAGTTAGCAATCAGCACCAATTAATTACCGTGGAGTTAGCAGTTAGCAGTGAGTTTTTGCGCCCCGGAGCTATGACGGCTTTAATTTCTGCTCGCTACTGGGACACAGCCAAAAACGGGCAAAATCTAAATTGTTGTGTCGTGCAAACAGACTCATTAATCAAGAGCACGACACTGACGAACATCAATATACACTGGGCATATTACAGTGGATTTATAAATTATTTATTATAGCAGCTTTATTTCAATATAGTTATTCTGGGCATATTATAGCAGATTTATATATTATAGCAGATTCATATATTATAGCAGATTTAGATTAATGTACACTGGGCATATAAATATATATATTGATTTATATATTTTAGTGGCTTTATACCTATATACACTCGGGATATTATAGTGACTTTATATATTCTGTATTATAGAGGCTTTTTATACTATATATTATAGCAACATTATATTATACATTATAGAGTGACTATATACTATATATTATAGTGACTTTATATACTATTTATTATAGCAGCTTTATATATTCTATATTATAGTGGCTTTATATACTATATATTATAGCAACTTTATATATATACATTATAGCAACTTTAAATATTATATATTATAGTGGCTTTATATATTATATATTATAGTGGCTTTATATATTATACTGTAGTGGCTTTAAACCTATATACACTCGGGATATCATAGTGACCTTATATATTCTATATTATAGAGGCTTTATATACTATATATTACAGCAACATTATATATTATACATTATATAGTGACTATATACTATATATCATAGTGACTTTATACTCTATTTATTATAGCGGCTTTATATATTCTATATTATGGTGACTTTATATACTATATATTATAGCAACTTTATATATTATATATTATAGCGGCTTTATACTGTATATTTTAGTGACTTTATATATTATATATTATTGCAGCTTTATATTGAGCATATTATATCAGATTTATATTTTATACATTATAGCAGCTTTGTATCAATGTATACAGTGTATAGTATAATGACTTAATATTGGTCATATTCTAGGAGAGCACCTTTATATAAATATACTCTTGGCAGTAGGTAGTGTAACGGTTAGGACGATCGCCCCGTGCTATACGATGCCCAGTGTATGTTGATGCTGCACAGTTCACAGCACTTTGGTAAAGACAGTACTGCTATTTCTCTCACACACTCACTCACTCACTTACTCACCTTGAGCACAGTAATATTCCAGGCGTAACTCTCCATCGCTTTCTGCAGTTTTCTGCCTTTCAGACCCTCCTTGGCGCCGATCCTATGCAGGTCCTCGTGGAAGTCCAACCCTGCAGGTAAACAGACACACACACACACACACACAAATGAAATACAGTATATTACAGTATGCAGTTAGGTATGTGGTTGAAATAAACAATAGATATTCACAACATCACAATGCTTACAAAGCTGTACCAACTGAGCTACTGTCTTTTTTGAATGGAAATGTGACGAGGGAGAGAGGAAGAGAAAGAGAGGGAGGAAGAGATAGAAACAGAGAAAGAAAGACAAGCAGACAGAGAACGACAGAGGGAGGGAGGGAGAAAAGAGATACAGAGAGAGAGATTACGAGAGATAGAAAGAGAGAGAGAGTGAGAGATAGAAAGAGAGAGAGGGATGAGGTCTCTAGGCAGGTCTTGGCATGTTCAGAGTGCCAGTTCTAAAAGTGCCAAAACGCTTCTCTTGTCTCAGCACCTGCTACTGGCTCTCAGCTGAGACCCCCTGTCTCCACACACACACACACACACATTTTAAAGAATATGACTATTATGGAGGCTGGGATTTTAAAGGGAGAAGTTCAGCCTGAATAGAAATTGTGGGTTTTATGTCCCCATAATGACATTACATTACTGGTGTGCTATCAGGTCAAAATCCCCATTATATTGTTATACACACACACACACACTTTTAAGGATATGAGCATGATGTGGACTTCTTAGATTTGAAAGGGTTTAAGCTTGGGAGGTTAAGCTTGAATAAATAGTTATGTTGCAGTGATTAGCTTTGTGGGGACTTTGTGGTTGATTTTATGTCCCCATAATGACACAGGTCCCCGCCTTGTTGGTGTGCAATCAGGTCAAAGACAGCACAGCACAAAGTGCACCACAACCAAATACGACTTCTGCATTTGACCTTTCCGTGAAGGAACAGTGGGCATCTTTTTGGGCAGCTCCTGGGAAGCAGTGCTTGGGGACAGTACCTTTTACCAGTCCAGGACCTGAACCCTCTGATCACAGGCCCGACTCCCTAACTGTTATGTTGTGTGTGTGTGTGCGTGTGTTCGTATTCGCCATTGTTTGTGGCGCTGTTTAATGACAGATAATGTCACTGAGTAACAAGCTACATGGTTTCCGTGGAAACGGCAGTGGGGGAAATCTATGCACGGTGACAGACGGATGCTGACTGGTCGAACTGATGAGGAGGAAGTTGGAAAGCGGAGAAGGTGAATAATGGACAGAAGGAATGAAAAATGATGGAGAGAGTGAGTCTGGAGTGGTGTGAAGGAGAGTGAGGTACTGGGCCTAAAACGGGTTGTTTTCTATCGCACACACACACACACACACACACTTTCACTCACTCACGCCCACGTTCACACACGGCTAATTAAGAGACAGGCAGCTGTGACACTCCAGTGGACGAGCTCAGATAGGCATGAGAAAAAGAGAGGGGGAAAGAGGGCGGGATGGAGGGAGTGTAGAAGAGAGGGGATACAGAAAAGAAAGAGAGGAGAGGAGGGAGGGAGCAAGTGGAAGGGAAGATAGAGAGAAAGGGTGGGATGGAGGGAGCAAACAAGAGAGAAAGAGAACAAGAAAGAGAGGAAAGGAGAGGAGAGAGAAGAAAGAGAGACGAGGAAGGGTGTGAGTGGGAGAAAGAGAGGGAGAGAGGGAAGGATGGAGTGAAAGAGAGAAAGTGAGGGCGAGCAAGCAAAAGAGAGAGTGAGAAAGAGAAGAAGAGGATGGAGGGGAGAAAGAGAGAGAAAAAGAGGGAGGAAGCGAGTGAAAGAGAGAGAGAAAAGTGGAGGGATAGAGGGAGCGGGAGAGGAGAGGAAGGGAGGGAGAAAGAGTAGAAGAGAGTGAAAGAGGAATGGAGATTGGAAGAGAGAGAGAGAGAGAGAGAGAGAGCGCGCAAATGAATGAGAAGGAAGAGGTGTGAAAATGGAAATTCCGAGTCTACATTTTCCCCAGTATTCACCAGGTCGTGCAGCACAATAACGCTGCTCCTTCAAGTGTCTATTTTTGTAAGAAAGAGAACAGAGAGCCATTAGGAGAGTGAACGCCAAGGAAGAAAGAGAGGGAGAGAGAGAGAGAGGTAATGAAAAGATATTCCTCTGTCCTTCTCTCACTCTCTTTACTCGTGGAAACAGCGATGAGAAAATTCCACATACACAATAATGAGATATTTATGACTGATGAGAAATGAATTCCATGTGCTATCACCATGGCAATACAGGGGATGGTGATGGTCTAGTGGTTAGGATGCTTGTCTCTGGACCAAGAGGTTATGGGTTTGAGTCCCACCTCCACCACTACCATGACTGGGTCCCAATAAAACACACTATATGTGAGGATGCTATCACCATGGCAACACGGCTGAGCCTGTTTAACCTCCATGTTAAAGACTGTGTGTTAAATTAAAAGAGTAAACATCTGATTTTAGTTGTGTGTCTGGTGTACAAGTGAGTCTCAGGTTTAGGATGAAGTTTGCCACTCAGCAAAGTTACACACAGGACACACACACACACACATATACGCAATAATGTGACATATTTATGGCTTGTTCTGATGAGATATAAAACACACTCACTTTACTAGGGAAGTATAATGAAAAAATAAATTGCTATATTTCTCTATAGTGCAGTACTTCACCAAGAAAAATACTGCTGTGTGTGTGTGTTTATCGATATGTGTGTGTGTGTGTGTGTTGTAAGTGCATTAAATGGCCTGAGGGCGATGAACACTGTCCATGGGAGTTCTCATTCATGATGGCATTGAACCCTTTTTCCAAACACACACACTCAGAGGTAGTTTTATTGATTAACTACCACCTTTAAATTTTATTAACTACCACCTTTAAATTTTTCTTTTTCATTACACTTCCCCGATGAGAGCTCTACGTATCTGTGTTTGTGGCTGAGAGAGAGAACAGATGAGAAAAAGTTTTATTGATTACAACATCTGACGCTTTATCATTAGAATCAAGGTGATCAGTGAACATTAAAACTGGTTCTGTGTAGGGATGTAACAATACATTGATTAATATTGATACATCGATTCAATGATCAACGAGTTCAAAGTATCAACCCAAAATGAAAATATCGATCAGACGTCATACATATTATAAAGTCACTTCATATCGAAGTTTATTTTTATTAAATATCTATTTTTATTTATAAAATAGCTGGTTGATCACGTGAAGAAAAATATTTTTGTGATTTAATATGATAGTGATAAATCACCTTATCTTACACGGATCACTGTAATGCCCCTTTTTATGGCACGGGAGGTCTATTTTTATTAAAAAGGAAGATTGACTTTGATGTAAATATCTGGTTGAGCTCATGAAGAAAAATGTCAAATGACATTTTTGTGATTTTATATCAATGGAAGTGATAGTGTTAAATCAGCATATGATAATATTTCATATCGATCGCTGTAACATCTATTTATATGGAAATAGAGGTGTATTTTTATTAAAAAGGAAGATTTTCATTTAAATCTTTGGTTGAGCTCATGAAGAAAAATTATATTTTTGTGATTTGATATGAGTGGAAGTGAAGGTATAAAAATCAGCATAATAACATCTCATATCGATCGTGGTCGAATAAAAATCATATCGCAGCAGACTTTGTAATACTGTTGTCCAATGAATCGATAGAATACCGTATCGTGTTCAAACTTTGGGACTTGGGTTGGTGGTGGTCTAATGGTTAGGATACTCGCCTCTTTACCATGTGGTCGTGGGTTTGAATCCTACCCCTGGCACTACCTTTCTCTGATTAGTAATGAATGACACTATATGGGAGGATGCTATCGCCATGGAAATTCAAGGGGGGTGGTGGTGGTGTTCTAAAGGTTAGAATACTCGCCTCTTTACCAAGAGGTTGTGGGTTCAAATTTAATGATACTGTAATTTGGAAATGGCTCTGGATAAGAGCTTCTGCTAAATGCTGTAAATGTAAACCCCTGCTGTTTTCATTCTGTCCTAATATTTTTGGTCTAACGTACAAGACTATTGTTCAGGAACTTTACACTAACACAACACAATGTGAATTGTGTCTTACTCATTTTGTGTGTATGCGTGTGTTTTCTCACCTGCTCGTTGTGCTTGTGTGAGTTTGGAATACACACTGTCTGCTGTTTCAATAAGAGTCCGACTTGTCTGGATCATCTACAGAAAGTGGGGGGAAAAAAGGGAAACAGGAAGTCAAATCTCAGCAGGAAGTGAGCACTAGGAAGCACTCACACACACACAGCTGCACAATACAACAAACACAAAAACAACTCGGTCGTTTCATTGGTGAGAGAAAACAATATGGACTTCCTGCAGCAAAACTAAAGAGATTAGAGCGATTGGTTTGACTTCCTTACAAACACACACATTCTGCTTTGTGTGTATGTGTGTGTATATGAGAGAATAAAAGTGTGTGTGTGTGTGAGAGAGAGAGCATGTCTGGGGAGAGGTCTTTGGCCGAAGTTCTGTTCCAAAATCCTCTTTTGGTTTCTCTGATGCTGAGAACTTTGCCCTGTGTGTGTGTGTAAATGTGTGTGTGTGTGTGAGAAACTGTTTCTCAAAAAGTTGGCTGGATTGACTATGAATCTAGGCCACTGGTGCTGCATGCTTGGCCCTGTCAGGACCGTCAGAACCACTGGGACAATGTGGCCTTAGTGTTAAAACAAAATAGCTTGAGGGAACCTGGCACTGGCACAAGCGACTTATGCTTACACACACACACACACATATTACTATATTTGTGAGGCAGCACTATCCTTTCAATAGGCAGCTACATCTAACCCTTATCCTAACTTTAACCTCCGTAACCAAAAACTAATCTTTTACCTCTTATTTTCTATAAAATCATCTATAAAATAATTTTTCTTATGGGGACCAGTCCTCAAACACCATAAAATGTCCCCACACACCATAAAAATGGTGAAATCATAGTTATTTCTGTGCTTTAGGGGACAGTCAGGTCCTCACAACCGCCTAAATACATTCACCCGACTATTTTTGTGAGCTACTTCCATTACCTCTCATAATGAATAGATGTAAATAACACCACAGCTACATTTAACCCTAACCTCAGTAACCAAAAGCAAACCTGTCACCTCTCATTTTCTATAAAATCATATAAAACACATTGTCCTGATGGGGACCGGTCCTCACACACCATAAAATGTCCCCACAGACCTTTAGAGAACAGCCAGGTCCTCACAAACCCCCTAAATAGATGCAAACACACACACACAGAAATTATATATGAGGTGTCTGCTCAGATTAGCATGAAATAGTACTGCAGGGAAGCCACGCAGAACAGTGTGTATGTGAGTGTGTGTGTGTGTGTCCTAGTGCTCAGTAAGTGTTTTCAGCAAAACTTGAGCTGAACTTCCGCTCAGTAAACAGAACCCGAAGACAGAATCAGTGTCATTAATCACTAATGGGCATGAAGCAAAATGAGGCAAAATGTGATTTCTCTCTTATCTGCATATTTCCAGTTTACACTTGAACTGTGGGAAGCACTTGAGTTTTAAAAGAGCAATATATGCAGGGTATTTTTGGCTGGAATAATAGTATATTATTGGATCTGGAAGGATTACGTACGATCATAATGTGGTATAACAATGCAAAGATTTAGAGAGAAATACTCGCGGGTCAGAGTGTAAAATAACCTCACAAAGTGGCAGTGTTCAGAAATATAAATATATTAAAAATTAATCGACACCCTCCTCTCAGAGAGCAAAAATCTCCAAAAAGTTGTCTAAAGCTCTCTTGCCATAATTCTACTTAGGGCTGGACGGCTTGACCTTGTGATTAATTGAACATTTTACTTCATTTAGGATTAATTAACAATTACTTTTGTTTATTTGGGTCCTCAACAATCACAATCAAACTATTAAAGCTGGGATATTTTTCGTAATGAAAGAGTGCATATATTTTTGAAAAACACAGGAAATGAAAAAATATATTTTTATTCATCATAATCAAGGTAAAATGTTCGTTTAATCGTGACATTGATCTGAGTTGGTATCGCCCAGTCCCTGTGTTGGCCTTAGGCCTACGTACCGTATCGTATGCAGTGAGGACTTTGCGCAGCAGCTCGGGGACGGTTCCCTGCGCCTCCATGCTAGGATACGCCTCACTCAGGTCCACGGTCACGCGCAGAGAGCCGTCGCTGTTCAGCAGCCACGACGAGACGGTCACGATACACTGCTTCATGTTAGCCGCAGGGGTCAGGCCACACAGCTCCTTAAAGGACACCATGGCGTTCTGCCAGAAAAAGAACACACACGGAGATGCATGTACATAACTAAATAAAACATAATGTACAGCTCAGTGGCCTATAAAAATTTGAAGAATTATAACAACTGTGATATTCTAAAACATGCAAGTAAAATTAATAGTAAAGTTTAAATAGAAAAGGATGTGTAAAAAATAAATGAACATTTAAAAAATGAAATAAAACTGTGCAATTACAGTGTGCCATCTACAGCACAAACTCATAAAGTCATAATGCTACTTAGTATGGGTGTAAATCACATGTTTGATCACAATACAATATTGTATTGATTCAAAGGACCACGATTCGACGTCTCACGGTATTACAAAGTTATCACCGGCTCCTGAATTGAATCGAATGGAAATGGTATCGTATTCCATTCGATTCAATTCAGGAGCTGGTGATCGATAAGAGACAATATCACATTCATATCAAATCACAAAAAGCAATTAAAACATCATTTGATATTTCCTCAACCAGACATTTAAATGAAAATTAGTCTTCTTTTTAAAACAAAAATAGACCTCCAGTTCAGTCTGATCAATATTTTCATTTTGGATCAATGCCATGAGATTGTTGATGACTTATCATTACACCCTTAACTCGCGCTGATTTGTCCACAATCAGCTCACATCGACCAGTTATATTTGACCGGTGATTTATTGGTCTGCATTTAGTATCTTCTAATTACAGGAACAGTCTCCATGAGAGCAACTTGGGGTTAAGGGTCTTTCTCAGGGTCCCAGTGGCAGGAATGCTGGATTTAGGATTCGCACCCATGACATCTTGGTCGTGAAGGGAGTATCCTAACCACAACACCACCACTCTTACATTAGCTGGCAACTTTCCCCACAGGCTTTCACTGTTTCTACTCATTGCTGTGCGCTCTTTTGGAGCAGTGTTGCTTTAAAACCTGTGCTACCTGAGCCTCCAGGCCGTCCTCTACTTTAAAAACGTATCACACATTTCCCAGAGAGAATCTCCCCACTGCGGACTGCAGGTGTTCCCTGTTAAGTCAAAGTCATGCGCTAGTTTCTAACAGCAGGCTCAGCTCTCTGTGTCCTGTAGCGCAGAACTGCAAATGTTACACACTCGGCAGTAGGGCGGGGTGATATCACGATTAACTCAACATTGTACCTCTATTACAATTAATACATTTATGCTCAATATCAAACATAAATTGTTAATTTTCTAGTACTTTTAACTGCTAGATTCTCTCCAGTTTAGAGCTGGACCAGGGATGTCCAGTTCCGTTCCTGGAGGTCTGGTATCCTGAAGGGCCGGTGTCCAGAAGGTTTTCCATCCTACCAGGTGAGTCCCTTCTGGTGGGTATCGACCTGAGACCAAGTGTGAATGTTGAGAAATCAAGTATGATGGCAAACCTGGGACTGGAATTGCCCACCAATGCCCTAGACCAGGGATGTCCAGTTCTGGTCCTGGGGGACGGTGTCCATCCTACCTGGTGAGTCTTTCCTTGAGGGTATCGACCTGATATCAGGTTTGAATGTTCTGGAATCAAGTATGATGAAAACCTTCTTGACATAGGCCCTCCCGGAATGGAACTGGACATCCCTGATCTTGGTCACTGGTCCTGGAGGGGCAGTGGTCCTGAAGGTTTGGAATCCATCATACTTGATCCCAGAACATTCACACCTGGTCTCAGGTCAAAGAGAAAAGACTCACCAGGTAGAAACGAAGACCTTCCGGACATCAGACCTCCAAGACTTGAACTGGACAGCGCAGAATCCGGCAGGTTTTTCTATCACACCTGGTGAGTCTCTTTCTGAGGGAATCTGCCCACTAATGCTCTAGACCTGGGGTGCCCTGGAGATTTTCCATCACGCTCACCAGAGCTGACTCACCAGGTATGAGGAAATCCTCCAGGGTACCGAGCATCTAAGACGCGGAAGAGGACAGCTCTGGCCTAGACCAGCTTGTTCAGCCTCAACAGAGTAAAATACCTGAACCAGTTTAAAATCCATGCTGAGCTTTTCTCTTTTAAAAATGTCACTTCACCCTTTCTGTCACCCATCGGCAGTTTGCCCACACAGAGACGTGTGAGAGGAGGGCAAGCTTTAAAGTACATGACCTCCATCACAAAGCACAAGAGCTTTCACGCCCAAAACGCACAACGCTGCCGAGTGTGTTCCCTTCGCCTGGAGAGGAAGGAAGAGAAGTGAGGATGTCCACAGTGTAGGTTATGTTCCCATGACACCAGCGTGCTGTCTGTCATCACAGATTTAGAGTATTAGCAGGCCTAATGTTCATTTATGAGAGGGTGTGTGTGATGTGGAAAGCAGACGAGTCTGTGTGAGTTTTTCGATCATGACTGTGTGTTTTGGGATTGTGTGTGAAGTGCTCAGATGGAGACATTCTGCCATGTAAAGCCATCCAAGCTGCAGCATCTGCCAACCTTACTGTCCCCAAACAGCCACACACACACACACACACACACAGATTTGTAAAATTGCAGCAGTGTGGTATCTGCAGTAGAGGTCGACCGATATTGGTTTTTCAGGGCTGATATCGATACCGATTATTGCTAGTTAACAGTCACACAAAACTTTATTTAAAAAAGTTTTTTGTTTATAAATACTTAGACTTTTTGCATTACTTTAATTTTATTTTGCATTATTTTTAAAATTATTTTAACTTTAAATAATTTTAAATAAACATTTTAGTAACATCATAAAACTTAAATTTGAAACATTTTTGTATTTCAAATTAAACAGCAGCAGGTTGTGGTGAAGAAAGCAAAGCTGCTCAGCATGCTCTCCACTTGACCTAGATCTGGTGTGACATACAGCCAATCAGAGAGTGTTGTGGGCGGGATATTAAATTAAGCAGCAAGTCAAGAGCAGACGGCACAGAGAAATGAGACAGCAGTGGAGCCGCAGTAGCACACCTTGTAATTACTTAATATTGGTGATGGTCAAAATTAACCACTGATTCTGATAATCAGCAAAATGTCTAATATCGACGGCTGATAATCGGCCCGGCTGATAATCGGTCGACCCTTAATCTGCAGCCAAACTAAACTGCCGTATTTCCCTGAGGCCACTGAGGAATTAGTGCTAGTGTGTTTGTTTATGAGTGTGTATGTGTGTATATGAACGCAGACACACGCCATGCGGACCTGCTCTAGGGGCTCGGCCACCATCCGAAGGTTAACTGGACGAGAGTCATGAACTTTACCAACGGCTCCGTCAATCATTAAGTCTCTGAAAGGCATAGTTCTGCCTAAATTTCCTCCCTTCATTCCTCCTTTCCTCGCTCCACGTGATTGGGTGTGAGGGAGTTTAAATTTGTTTAAACATAACCACAGTGGAAATATGCACAGGGACACTTGGTTCCCACAAGGGAACTCTCACACACACACACACACACACACTTCTCTCATGTCTAAAGCACTTCCCTCATTTCAACCCCCTTTGCATCATCCTTTTCCCTTCAGTTTAATGACCTTTCACATCATTGCTGAAATATCCCACCAGTTAACACACACACACACAGCAGAGTGCGGGAAAATAATGCTTCCGGCACACTTTTGGATAATTTGTTCCAGACAGATGCTGGCACACACTCCCTCCCTGTGAATGTGTGTGTGTGTGTGTGTGTGGGAGCGGGAAAAGATTAAGACACACTCACAATATTGTGTCTCACTTCTGTTTTTCTATAACTTGTTTTAATAATTTCCATGGTTACCCTGAATCTATTATAAACATATCTGTTTTTTTTTTTAATGATGTTGCAGCTAAATGCAGGACCTGATTTGGATTAAACCTCTATATATATATATATATATATATATTTTTTTTTTTTTTTTTTTTTTTTTTTTTTTCATATACAGCAGATTTTGTGTTGTTCTAGAGTTCTAGAGACTGATGGCAAACAGCCACATCTTTCTGTGAGTGCAGCACAGTGAAATATGACCTCTGCATTTGACCCATCCATGGAGGAGCAATAGGCATTTTTTGGCAGTGCTTGCAGACAGTACCTGAAATTCCTCACACTGCAGTGTCAGAAAATAAGAAAAAGACAAGAATAATAAGAAAAAAGCTACCAGAATCAAGCAAAATTATCTGCCAATATAGTGGGAAAATTTATCTTGTAAAGATCTCCAACAACAAGAAAAAAAATCTTTCCCTTTTTCCATGTTTTTAGTTTTAATATTCTTAAAATAAGCAAAGTTGTCATGAATTTCTTAACTCGTAGTGGAGAGCATCAGAACCTTTCCGTTCTCTTAATTAAATTTCTTATTTCATTTTAAGAAGTTCTTATAATCAGTAAATTTGTAGCCAACATTTCTTAAAATTAGATTATTTATCTTACACATACAACTCTAGTCAAGTAAGTTATTCTTAAAATAAAAAAAAACAAGATCTATTTTTTCTTTTTCAAGATTTTCTGGCTTTTTAAGATTTAATTTTTTGCACTAGAGTGTTACCTTTACCCGTCTGGGACTTGACCAATGCCTATGATCATGGGGCCAACTCCCTAATCGTTACGCTACCAACTGAACCACTACATCTGTGCAACTTTAAAGGTCTGATATTATGAAAAAAATGACTTTTTCTGTTCTTAGGACATCCAGGTCTGTACTGCCTCTACACACACAGTACGTTTGATAAAAATGGTCAATTGTGTCAGCATTAATTTACGAATGTCAGAAATTGTGTGATTAAATGAGCCATTTAGATTTCTCCCCTACTTCTACGTCACAGTAGGGGACATTTGAATAACTCCACCCTCCTATCTGAGAAGCTCCGCCCACTAGGCAGTACTGCTAGCACTTCCTGACCTGCCATGTATTCTTGCAAGTGTTAGAGAGTTTTTACTGCAGCGCTCAGAGTGCTCCAAGTTGAAATCCGTTCAACTTTTAGAACAGCGCCGGGCTCATCAATGTCACAAAATCGAGGAAAGGGCAGGACATATAAATCGGTGGTACTCTCCCAGCTGTTTTCTTGCATGGTTTATCTCATCCACCCAATCTCTACGTCTCGAAGACATCTCAGTATCTAGTTTAAACGCTGCCGCTAAGGCCAAGATGCGATATCTCTCCATTTTAACGAAAATCTTGTTGGCTAAACTGCCGATCTTAAAGGAACACGTTACAATGTTAAATGAAACAGAAACAAACTTGAAAGTGCCCAATGATGCTTTCCGCAACTTAGCAACAACAAGAACTGAGAGAAGCGACAGGATAGAAGACCCACGCCAATGTGGTGAGAGCACACAAACTCCACACAGAAAGACTCCACAGAATCAAATCCACGACTTTCTTGTTGTGAGGCAACAACGTTAACCACCGACAGGACAGACTGTAACAGAATTTAATGTCCACCGGCCAGCATACATCCTTCACTCTCTGATTCGATGCCATTTTGGTGCTATTAGTTAGCAACATATACAGATTTATTCATTATCTAGTTGAGCGTTTCTTAACCCTGCTTTTCACGGCCCAATGCTCTTCACGGATACAGGTTTTCTAAACCGCAGCACATCTGATGCAACTGATTAGTCCATTAGTAATGTAGAATCGGTGTGTCCTAGTGTAGGACAAAAATAATTTGTGCAGAACACTGCACGGCCAGGGCCAGGGTTGGAAACGCTGGTCTAGTTTATTTGGCAGGAGCTAGAATAATGTTCATTAAATAACAATGAGATGTCTGATTTTTAAAGCCGGAGCAGGCCTAGTTCTTCCTCTCTTCAGCAAGGCTGGAGGATTCTGTTATGCGGAACAAGTCTGGCTCAGCCAAGCTCAGGTAAGCAAGAGCGAACATGAAAAATAGACCTCTACTGCAATGCGGGAAGCGTAGAAAGTCTTGTTCAACTGCTAAATGCAGTTTGTATGATTCCAGCAAGAAACTGCCAAATGTTCATGTCATAGCTGTGTTTATGCAAATCCTGCTTTTGCGATGTCCAGTATATTTTAAATTTACAGCATTTAGCAAACAATCCAAAGCAACTTCCATTTCCTAATTACAGCAATAATCTTCCTGGAGCAACTTGGGGTTAAGGGTCTTTCTCAGGGACCCAATAGTGTAACTGCTGGAGGTAGGATTCAAACCCATGACCTCTCGGTCCAGAGGTGAGCATCCTAACCATTAGACCATCACTACCCCAGGCTTTCTGGTGTGGGATCTGAACCAGCAATCTCTGCATTTGGGGCAGTTGGTGGCGTAACAGTTACAGCATTCGCCCTGTGATCAGAAGGTTGCCGGTTCGAATCCCGGGTACTAATGAGCAAGGTACTCTCCCTGGACCCTGCCCATGTCAGCTGTCCACTGCTCTGTCACAGATGGGTCAAATGCAGAGGTCACATTTAATCGCATTTTGGTATACTGTGTGCTGTGCTGTGTTCACAATGACAAAAAATCACTCACTATCGTTTAGAGCCAAGACTCAAACCATTGCCATTTTATTGACTATCACTGTGAATACAGCACAGCACACGGTCCAAAATGCAATTAAATGTAACCTCAGCATTTGACCCATCCTTAAAGGAGCAGTGAGCAGCTCTATTGGCACCCAGGAAGCAGTACTCAACAATGCTTCCTTGCTTACTTAAGTGGTCTGAGACTTGAACCAGCAACCCTACAATCACAAGGCCAACTCCCTATATTTCTAATTAATTACTAGAAATAGCTCTCAAATTGGGACTGCGTGAGAGAACGATGAAGAGTTTTATCAAAGAGAACACACATGAAAAAGGGACAAAGTGTCTTCAAGCTCAATCAGAAACTAAAGCAAAATAACTTGCATAAGAACATCCAAAATTCTTCATCTTCGCTAAACATCATGTCGGAATGCCTGAACCTTCCCTGTGGTCCAACTGTGTCTATTTATCAAGTGTCCTTTTACTAAACTCTTTTCATGAGATGTAAATATTAAGTAATTAGGCCAACAAAGCATTTTCTTCACTGCATTAGTGAAGATCGAACCACAGTCCCACAATCAAGGCTTTTGTTTCCCTTGGCTTCCAGGGCATCACCCAAACCACTAATGAGCTTGACTACAAAAACACTACACACACACCATTACAGATTCTCTTTCTCTCTGTCCATCAGAGTCCCTAATTAACGATTTGTCCTCTTGTATACCTAGTTTCCATGATGCATTATATAACACTTGTTATAGCTGACACATGAAGAGTTCCTGTTAAAGACCCAATCAGGAATTACTAAAACACACAAGGTGTAATTCAGTCAGTCTCAGACTAATTCTGCTTTAATTACCTGGAAGTGTGATGCATAAAAAAAACTGCTATGTCTTGACTCCCTAACCGTTACACTAGCAACTGATAATCATATATCACAATTTGGGGCAGCTGGTAGTGTAACGATTTGGGAGTTCGCCCCGGGATCAGAAGGTCACCGGTTCACTGTGACCAAGGTGATCAAGGTACCACTGAGGTACTCATGAGCAAGGTACCGTCTCCAAGCACTGCTCCCCAGATGCTGCCCTATGTTAGCTGCCCACTGTTCCTAGTCTCTACTCAAGTCTCCATTCTTTCAGCAGAGTTGGTTTACTTCAACATTTGTTGTTAAGTAAAACTGTTTAATTACAATAAAAATAAGAATTCTGTTCTCCTAACTGTGTAAGGCTTACCTGCACATTTTCCCGCAGATCTGTTGCTTCTCGTAGCGGCTGTGTGGAAGCCCTGAATAGTTCGTCCACCATTTTGATCCCTGTGGTTTTCGTTGAAGTGTACTCCCTTGCCTTGCGTCCTTTCCTCACCGAAAGACCCCTTTTGTGAGCTTTGCCCCCACCACGCCTATTCGTAATGGCAACATGAACAAACAGCGTGGTGTTAGGCAGGAATTCTCCCGTGAGGGACTGCAGCGGCACATGCCGATAGCCAGGCAACAGGCACTCAAAAGGGATTGTGTATTGGCCAATGAACTCATCACCAATGTAGTCGTCGTCGAGAACCACAAATCGTAAAACTGCTAGTTCTGGGAGATTGATCTGGAACTCAAAGCTCTCATCAAAGATGGGATTGTCCCCATTCTGTGAAACAGTCTTGGTACGTTGCTCGGCGCAGTCGGCAGGGATCCCATGGATCTCAACGTAGATGTACGGCTCAACCACGTCGCCCTTTGCTGCTGAGCCCCGAGGTTTTGGCAGGTTTTGGCCACTAATCACCTTGATGTGGAGGAGCTGGGCAGACACGCCAGGCAATGAGTCCCGAGCATTGGCACTGAAGTATGACACCTCCTCACGCATTATGGCAGGGCGGAGAACGTAACCGCAGTTGCCGTTTTGCCTGAACCAGCCCAGGTTGAGGTCCATCATCAACCCTGGTGTCTGGTAATTCATGGCCACGATTTGACAACCACATTTCCAGAAGTCCTGTGGGTTCATGTTGCTGGCATCAATGCGCATGGGAGTAGGATATACCCGTGACAGGAACCTCTTGTTATAGCACACAAAATCCTCAGGAAACTCATTTGCAAAGCGGTTGGCGTCCACCTCATTGAAGGAGCAGATCTCCCAGTGTTTCTGCTCCCTCCTGGACAATTCAAAGTCTCGGAACTGGACAGATTTGCAAACGGTAATGAGGTCAGACAGTTCCTTACAAAGGCGCAACCTCTTGCAACCAATGCCGTTGAGCTGGTCCTTCTCGTCCATGGGGACCAAGCGTCGTGACATCTCCAGTCCCTCTTCCTCATCAGTCACCTCCCCCTCAGAATCCTGATTCTCAGGTGGGAGGCACTTCCCTTTCAGAAGTATCTTACCCTTCAGTTTCTCAGGCGAGGGTAGATAGTGTTCGTCAGGACTTGGAGGTTCTGTGTGAAGCTTATCTCCTAGGATCTTTTTCAGGTGCTGGGCCATGACCCTCTGTTGTGGGACACTGCAGTGTGTCACTAGGCACAGGATCAGAGGATACTCAGAGCTCTCAAAGGCATACTGGTTAATGACGTCCAGGACTTTGGAAAAGGCCAACTGTGAGGCCACTGAGCTTCCAACGTAGACCACAGGCTCACAGTCAGGGCCATCCCAGACTACCAGTTCCAGGCTGCGGCAGCCCATGCGTAGGGCACGAATGTAGCTGCTGATGTCCGAGGAGCCCCAGTAGTGGTCCTCCAGGAGGGAGGCGTTGTGCGACGAGTTGATGTAGTAGTGAGACAGGGGCTGTGTCATGTCCTGGCAAACACGTTTGTGCTGCGGGTCAAAGATGTGGCACTCAGAGGACAGGAGGTAGTGCGTAAAGCCATCGATGGACAAGTACCCACGATCACGACCTTCCACTGAAGGCTCGTACTTTCGCACAATCTCACGGCACATCTCCTCCGTCACACCCTCAACGCCCTGCTCCACTTCAACAAACAGCATCAAGTCTTTTGAATCCAGAAACTCCTTGTTGCTAGAGAACTGCACCAATAGGAAAAAGATTTCGGGCCTCGTACACAGCTCGCAGTATGCCTCCACAAATGTGTCCATGTCGATGCCCTCGCCGTAGCGGTCTTTGGCCTTCTGAAGTTCTTTGAACTTGAGTTCAATGCGAGACTCTCTCATACCTGGATTAAGTCCCTTGATAATCTGCGTAGCCCGAAACAAGTCGATGTGCCCCTGCCTCTCAACGTCAGCCAGCTCAAACACAGAACCTATCCATGACGTCCTCACACTCGGTTGACTGGCCTCCACCACACTCACTGTGTGCCGCCCGTATGAAACCAAATAGCGCAGCCCCATCACCCAGGTGCTGACCACCTCCGCCGTGCTTGCAACCAAATCCAGAGACTCGTAGTTATCTCCGTAAATGATGGAGAAAGCGCACTCTTCTGGAAACTGATCTGAAAGGCCGTTGCTGCGCAGGACGGGGGTCTTCTTCCCCAGTCGTACCTCTTTGATGCTCTTGATTTCTAGCTTGGCCTTTTCTGAGTCCTTTTTCGAAGGCTCCCAGCGGAGCCAGCGCATGTCCGGATCCAACAAGAAGTAGCGGTTGTACATGCGTGAGTTGGAGCGTACCTTCTTCATCTCACATCCCTCCAGCATAAAAGCCATGCAGGCCGCTGTGCTGTTCATTTTGCGGTCGCTTGGCATGGAGCTGAAGGAGACTGTCTTCTTCCTCACCTGTCGCTGCTTGGAGCTGTTCTGCAGAGAAAGAGCAAGATAAGCGTCAGTAAATGTGCACGTTAACAGCAGACCAAACATACTGTATACACAAATATTAAAATATCCCAGACACAAAATAGAAATACAGATGGTAGCAGTAGCATAATGGTTAGGGCGTTCGCCCCGTGATCGGAGGGTGGCCGGTTCGAATCCCAGACCACTGAGGCAGTCATGAGCAAGGTACTGTCCCCAAGCACTGCTTCCCGGGTGCTTCCCATGCCAGCTGCCCACTACTCCTTCACAGATGGGTCAAACACAGAGGTCACATTTGGTTGTGTTGCACTGTGTGCTGTGCAGTGTTCACAATGACAAATAAACTGCATTTGGATGTTTAAATATATCCTCAAAGCTGCATTTGAAAACTGTTGTCGCCCGACATACACCATCCTCTTAAGTCAGGGAAATGCGGGCCAGTTCTTGCTGGTTCCCTCTTTGGAATGAGTACCGGTACCATTAAAGTTGAAAAGGGTCACCACACACACAGAAGCACTGCTTACTTTTCCTGAAGATATAAATGTGTCTGCATTTGTACCTTGGGGCATTAAAGCACACCTTTTTGAGGTAGAAGAAACATTCCGATATTCATGTGTGCTGATATATGGAGGTACCTGCTTCACAGAAATGCTTAGGAACAAAGGAGCTCTTATTTATAACCTGTGTTCTGGTGTTTCGTCTGGCAGGGAACATGCTGAAATCTGTGTGTGCAAGCATGACGCAAGATGTTGCTTAGCATTTAACCCCTGCAAAAATACCAAATACAAAGCTTGCTGTCTCTATTTCTCCCTTTTTCTGTATAATTTAGATTTTCATACTTTTCGAGCCTCTTTCTCTGATTTGAAGCTATGTTTAGATTATTTTCCAGCTATTTTCCACATCCCGTTTTGTTAGGATTTGCTCCTTAAGATTTATTTTATTAAACTAAAATATGTTTTGGAGGATCATGACTTCTTAAACAAAGCACTGCAATGTCCCTGATTCCTCTGTGTATTTTATTTAGATATAAGCCTTTATTCAAACAGTAGTGAAACATACTGATCATCCATCACAAAAGTTTATTATATATTGATTTGTTGGTTAGTTGTTGCTTTTTGCTTTTTACTTCTGATGTGACACTGAGCTCTTCCGTACGAAAACCTAAACAGAAAGTAGAGTAGAAGTAAGCAGATAAGCGGTGGAAAGGCTGCTGTGTTTTCCGGCACTTTGTTCACGTTCTGCATGTTTATTTGTGTTTATGGTACAGCATTCTGTGGAACAGCGTTTCAGGATCCAGAATTTATCATCGTTTATCTGGTCAGCGTGATGCCTTCCTTAATCTGCGAGAGCAAAACGGAGTGAAACGGATATGCTCGGCTTGGAGAGCTACGCCCAGTTTATTTACATAATTTTGTGTGTGTGTGTTGTGGGTCGTGACTTGCGTTGTGCCAGCTGGACTTGTCAGACCACACCTCTCCCAGTGAGACTCATGTTTGCCCGCTCGCTCTTCCTCTCATCTTGTTTCATAACTCCCTCTCTTCACTCTTCCTCTACCATAATCTCATTCAATCTCTATACATACTGTATATCATTTTTACTCTTTAGGTTTTTAGTTTATTGTAAGATTTCTTTCATCTGAGTTTCATAACTTCATTATCTAATTTCTAAAATTCTCTACCATAATGTCATCCAATATCATTATTAATCTGTTACCATATGTGTGTGTGTGTATATACACATGTGTAAGAAAAAACATTTTGTTTTTCAATAAATAAATAAATCAATAAATAGTTTTACATGATTTAAATAGCAGATTTTAAAATTTAATAATTGCTGAAAAGGTCAAGATCACATCAATTTTGAGTTCTGAAAGTCAGTTTTGATTAATTTTTGATTAATTTCCCAGTCTCTTAATTATAGCACATTTTAGTGTATTTTATTTAGCCTTTATTTTATATACAAAATAAAGACTCTGATTATATATATGTATGTATGTATGTATGTATACACACACACACACAATAGATAGATAGATAGATAGATAGATAGATAGATAGATAGATAGATAGACAGATAGATAGACAGATAGATAGATAGATAGATAGATAGATAGATAGATAGATAGATAGATAGATAGATAGATAGATAGATAGATAGATGGATGGATAGATGGATAGATGGATGGATGGATGGACAGACAAACAGACAGACAGACAGACAGACAGACAGATAGACAGATAGATAGATAGAACAAGTTAACAAGTGGCGATTAATTCAGACCTCAAACGCCTTGGTGAGTAATGCATCACAGCCACCATCACACACACACAATTTCTCTCACTGGAAAGCAGCTAGCAATGCTCATGACACTGTGAGAGACTCGGCACTGAAACCTATCCACTCTGTCCTCACATACACACACACACACACACACAGGCATAGCTGAAGGCAGTCGGGGTTCAGCCTGAATTAGACTGACAGCGTCAGTGTGTGTTCCTCTGTTTCCATGTGATGAGGAGCAAACCCAGAGAGGGAGAATATCGGGCCTCATTCACCAACCCTTTAATACTATGATACAGATCAATATACCGTATGTTTTGTACTGTATATTATCCATTGTTTAGTGCTTACTGTGTATTGTATATTGTCTCCTAGTGTTAACACTCTTTAGACAATATAGATAACTGATGCAGAGAGAGACAGATAAATATACTCGGTATGGTCTATGTTAGTGCGAGAGGCCGGAATCACATTCTTTGTATGTTTTATGATCCACTTGGCAAATAAATGAGAATCTGTAAATTTTATTTTATGCATGTTTGTTTTTGAGTTTTCTTCAGTTTTACAACTGTTTTCTCACAAACGAATTAAAGAAATGTATTCAATGTACTATGGGAGACCTGCACAAACCAGCACGCTCACATGCAAATGCAGACCGAGTGTAGCACAATTATATTTCGCTACGAGCTGTTTACATGGGTGAAACCGTCAGCGTCTCTGGGGTGTGCGAGAGGAAAATCACACACACATACAAGCACACACACACACTACTCAAAAAAAGTACATGTGATCATATTAGTAGACAATCTCACTCTGCAACCAAATTGTGTTTTTATGATTGTGTTGCACGGCTTATAAAACAGCCTCTTTCTGTCTCTTGAGACACACACTCATTTACACACACTACCCCCCTCCCCGCCCCAACCCACACGCACACACACAAACACACAGCCTCATGTGCAGAACAGTGTGTGGATGCACACGGCTGCTCCTTCATTTGAAAGCATAATATCAATCTCAATATCAAAAAGAATCTTTTGCTTTAAAAGGCTCTCAGGTTTTTGATATTCAACACCAATTCTGAAGTGTGTGTGTGGGTTTGTTTGTATGTGTGTTCTTGTACTTGCTACTTAGTGAGAAACAAAATGAATTTTTAACCAGCAGAGTGAGGACATTTTTGGGAAGTGAGGACTTTTTTAATGGTCCTCACTTCTTTAAACTGCTTTTACAAAAAATACTAGTTTATTTGCAAAACTAAAAGTGTAGAAAGATTAGCTTTTGGTTACTGAGGTTATGGTTAGGGTTATGTTTAGGGTTAGGTGCAGTATTATTTAGATACAGTAATATAGAAGTCAATGGAGGTCCTCACTACTATATAAGTACAAGGATGTGTGTGTGTTTAAAAGTATTTTTCCTTACGACGGTTTTAGACCCTAATACTAATTTTAATTTTCAGTTTTACACTCTATTTCTAACATTAAGAATTTAGACCATAATGCTTATTTTCAAAACTATAATGCTCATTTTAATTTTGAGTTCTGGACACTAATGCTAATTTGAGCCTTAGACCTAATTTTGGGTTTTAGACCCTAGTTCTATCAGCTGATAATGACTCATGATTAACTCGATGTAAAATTCTCTTTTCAACCTGCTTCTCTCCCTCTCTCACTCTCTCTCTCTCTCAGTCTTTCCTGGAGTTTGGGGTTCAATTGCTTCATTTGTTCGGAGTATCTCTCATGACCTCAATGGCAGCAAAAAGAGAGAGAGAGGAAGAGCAGAGATAAAGGATGATGCTCGTTTTGACTCTTGTGCACTGCAATGACAATGAGAGGGCAACAGTGAATCAGCACACACACACACGTACACAAGCAACACACACATGCAACAAAGATTTCTGAATTACCATGTAAGACTGGCTCTGAACACACATCATTACAAAAAACGAAATACACACACACACATTTTTTGCTAAAATGGTAGCGCTAGGTGTGTGTGTGTGTAGGTGCTGTGCTTCATGCCCAATGTGCCCTGATGGCTGTGTGATCATGATGTTTTTTTCCAGTCTCGTCCGGCCCTTTCTCCAAAGGGACTAATTACAAATCTGCCTATAACATATCACTACAGCTGCCAGCTCCTGTACTGCAGTATGTGTGTGTGTGTATGTGTATGTGTGTGTGTGTGTTTTAAGTGCACAATGTCCTCATAATATAAAAAAACATTGTCATATAAAATATTCCATATGACAATATATACAAACTTAATACTTGGAACCCAATTAGCATTAAGGTCTAAACTAGAGATGGGCCGATACCACTTTTTTTATGTCAGATACCGATACCGATATTGTAAATTTGGATATCTGCCGATACAGAAACAAATCCGAAACATAAAATAATGCTTTAAAATGTCTGAATACATGACAGATTATTGTTAAGGAAATGCTTGATTTAAATCCTGTTTTCTTAACTAAAACAATGTAATAAAAATACACACACACGTATATGCTAAATTATTTGTTCTCAAAAATTGTTCGTTTAGACATATAAATATTTCTTCTTTCTAATTGATTACACTATAACATTATAAAATTAAAAAAAAAAATTGAAGTTTGTCATTTTGAACCAATTTGGCCTGTAAAATGAGCTGCTTTTGCAGAGAACTACATTTCCCATGAGCCTCTGGGCGCGCCCCAGAGCCGCATCACAATGATGCATTGGGAAACGATGGAAAATCTATGGGAAAATCTAAACAAACGGCAGAATTGTGAGGAAAACACTGGTTGCTGTGGTTATTTATCAGCTAAAATATCGTTTGTGTCTGTAATAAAGGGGCCATTTTGACCGAAATGGAGCGTTTTAGCAAATTACAGCACTCATGCGCGCGGTCATTAACACAGCAAGTGTTTACGTCGCGAAAAATGTCATTTATGCGTTTTTATGCATTTACTTCTGTTTTAGTGCACGGAACATCTCACAAATACTTTCACATACAGAGAGATCAGGTCTTGTCTTGAACGCGCCACTGAAAATGTTGTGCGTCACTATTAAGCCTCCGTGTGAAATACAAGCGGAGCTGCTCTAGCGAGTAAAATGAATTAAACAAAGCTTCGATTTTAGAAAAATTGCCTCAACCATTTTTTGTAATAGAATTATTCGAGTTATTGGAACAATCGTTTCAGCTCTACTTTACCGCAGTGCCACTTCCCATGCATAACAAATATAGTGTACACGCATTTACAGATCGGTCCATAGAACAGCCCAATGCCACCGATACCCGATCTAGCCGTTTGAGCCGTTATCGGACCGATACCGATCCACATACTGGATCGCCTCCATCTCTAGTCTAAACCCCAAAATTAGGTCTAAAACAAAAATTAGGATTAGGGTCTAAAACCCAAAATTGGACCATAATGCTAATTTGAGTTGAGGGGTTTTAGCCCCTAATTCGAATTTGGGTCTTAGACCTAATGTTGGGTTTTAGACCCTAATGTTAATGTAGGTATTAGTCCTAATTTTGGGTTTTAGATCCTATTGCTAATTAGAGTCTTAGAACTAATTTGAGGATTTAGACCCAATAAATGTTATATCTTAAGTTATCGAGTTTTATCTAATCAAATATAATATGATAAAAGCAAGCGGTTGGTTGCGGCACCTGGTAGCGCAACGGTTAGAGAGTTGGCCCCATGATCGGAAGGTTGCCAGTTTAAATCCCGGACCAGTAAAAGTACCACTGAAGCACTGATGAGCAAGGTACCGTCCCCAAGCACTACTCCCCGGGCACTGCCATAAAGGCTGTCCACTGCTCCTTCACGGATGGGTCAAATGCAGAGCTCACATCTCCTTGTGGTACACTGTGTGCTGTGTTGTGTTCACAACGACAAATAATCAGGTAAAGACATAAGGACTAGTGTCGTATTTTTGATGTTTGTGTTTTAATAATCTTTCACAAATAAATATAATAAGATATGTACATTATGTAATGATTTATATTGCAATGTGATTCCTCTTTAAGTCAGCTGTCCTCCAGGCTGCGATGAAGGTTACAGCAGCGAGGAAGACGATGGGCTGTGGTATCCAGGGAACAGTGCATCCATCCCATAATATCCCTAGCTCAGCAATATCTCTCTCTCTCTCAGTCTCCTCCGCTGCTCTCCTCCGCACTCATCCGCCCATCCTGCATATTTCATACGTTTCCCCAAACAGCCGAATCTTTCTGCTCACAAATTCCTTCTCCTCTCCGTCCACAAATTTGTTTTGTTGCCTCTTTGAAGAATTTTGCCCGGCAGCAAACTGACGATTCATTACTGTTTTGTTGTCACTAGTGCGGCACTTTGTCGTAACAGGTTACTGCAAGGCAGAATAAAGCAAATAAGCAAACTTGTTACTTAGGACAAGCTTAAGATGGGTTTTAGACCCTAATGCTAATCTGCTAAACCTAATTTGGGATTTTAGACCCCAAAAAATAAGATCTTAATAAGATACCGAGTAACTCAAAATTAAACCTAAAGCTAATTTGGGTCTTAGACCTAATTTGGGGGTTTAGACCCTTATGCTACTTTTAATTTTGGCTTTAAACCCTAACGTTCATTTTCATTTTGAAATTTAGACCCTAATGCGAATTTGGGTTTTAGACCTAATTTTAGGATTTAAATCTTAATGCTAATTTGGGACTTGGACCCAAATTTGTGTTTTAGACCCTAATGCTAATTTTAATTGTGTTTTAGACCCTAACGCCAATTTAGGTCTTAAACCTAATTTTGGGGTTTAGACTCTATTGCTAATTTGCGTCTTAGAAGTCATTTGGCTTTTGGGGTTTAGACTCTATCGCTAATTTGCGTCTTAGAAGTCATTTGGCTTTTGGGGTTTAGACTCTATCGCTAATTTGCGTCTTAGAAGTCATTTGGCTTTTCGGCCGTAATGATATTTTTGATTTAGGTTTCAGATCCTAAAGCTAATTTAGGTCTTAGACCTGATATTTCAGTTTACACCCTAATGCTAATTTTAATTTTGGATTTTAGACCCTAATGCTAAGTTAAATTTAGGGTTTTAGACCCAAAATGTCAATTCCTGAGCATTGTTCTGACTATATATTGGAACCATTTCTGTCACTTCATTAAATATTACATCTTAATGAGATACTGAGTTATTGTCAGTTTCACATGTTCTAAAACACAAAATATTCTACATTTATGGCTTTATTAATTCAGTTTTCAATGACAAAGCAGTTTGACTCGTATCAACCATCAATAATCAGTAAATGACCATAATGTCAATGCATTCCAACAGTGAACAGTAAGTCTGCAAAGCATGAAACTGATAAAAACAGGAAAAAACACTGAAATCAGCCGCCTCCTCACAGCACCACAGCTAACAACCTGCTTCATTCAGAAAATTTCCGAGAGAAAATGTGGAAAGAAGCTGCTAAATGTTCCTGAGCAAAGGGTTATGATTGAAAAAATAAACCTCTATCAATATTATAAACCACATTTATAACCCCTTAATAACTCAAATGTTAATAATCTCACTGACATATTTATTATCGTATGCCTAGGTGTTGGATATATAAAGTTTTTACCCTCAGTCAGAAGTTCTGCAAAATAAACTGGCTCCTCTCTGACCCACTTACCATAACAAACAGGCCAGTCTCAAGCCAAACTCTTCACAGAAACAGCTTTATTAAGTAAAAACTTGAGCGTGAAAAGCAGCTCAGGCTGTGAGGATTGCAGTCACCGCCCACAGGTTCAAATCAACCCACACAGCACATCACACAGCGCCGGGGCCAATGCGTGGTGTGCATATATATATATGTGTGTGTAGGACGTTATTGTAGTGGGTTTAAGTTAAAGTAACACTCACGTCTTAATACTCTAAATATCAAGTTTCTAGCCCTTCAGTGGTAATGTTGTAATGGTTAGGTAGTAATTCATGTGATCGAAGGGTCACTGGTTCAATTCCCAGACTGGTATCTTCACAGTACCAGTCCAGGATCTACTGGTACATTTACCATTTACCAGTCCGTGATTTGAACCAGCAACAATCAGATCGCATGTTCACTGGTACTTTGGTAGTACACTGACTATCAGGAATTTGAACCAACGACCCTCCTGTGATAGGGTCGCTAGTTCAAATCCCGGACTGGTAAATGTAGGGAGTGAGATTTTAAACAGTGACCCTCCGATCACAGTAGAGTGGCTAGTTTCATAGGTACTTTAGCGGTAGTTCGGGATTTGAGCTTGCAATCCTCCTGTTATCAGATGGGTACTGGTTCAGTACGATTGACATAATGTGTGTGTGTATGTGTGTATGTGTGTGTGTGTGAGAGAGAGAGAGAAATAAACCTTGAAAACTACAATTCCCTGGTTTATAGTAGCATAAACAACTTGAATGGAACATTAATTTTAGCGTCTGCTATTAATTTGCAGGGAAAAGCCACTTTATCCATTTAATAGAGAAGCACTAACACTTCATTTAAATTAGGTGACGCAGTACGGCTCATGAGTGCGCCAAGCAGCGGTGATTTGAACTTCTGAAACAACTGCTGCATGTCGGGCTGATCAAAACAAACGGTCCTGATATTAAATGGAAGTTTGTGATGCAAACAGCATAGCTGGCTCATGGGTAAACTGAATGATGAACCAGTGGGACGAGCTCTCCAGTCGGCTCATTGGCTCCTCCAAAAATTATGATGCTAATGACAAAGAATCAAATCCAACAAAGTAATGAACTTGGCAGTTTAATTCCATGTCAGCCAGAGCAGCGTACTTGGGTTTTTTCAGTATTGTTTTAATAGCTTAGTGGATAATTACAGCGCCACAAGACATTTCTGGGCCTGTTCGGGGTCCAGCCATCGATTTTGATTAGAGTAAAACAGCTGTGTTGTTCGGCCATCATTCTAAAGCTCATACATCAACGGCGCAAGCGTTGACGGCCAGCATTCACACCAACTCGGCTCTGTCAATACTGCCACATGCCTCTGGACATCTCAGCTGTTCCAAGGTTTTATACCTATTGACAGGAAGTCCACAGTGAGCTACAGCCACTATTCTCACTGATTTATGTCAATTTCTGTGAGTTTGTCGATGTGTTTATATTAGGGATGCACCAATTTAACCGTTTCAGCTCTGATACTGATACCTGGGCTAATCCTGAGTAACGTTCTGATCGCTACCAATATTACGCTACCAATGTTACACTACCAACGTTGCGTTACCAATGTTACGCTACCAACGTTACGCTACCAACGTTGCGTTACCAATGTTCCGCTACCAATGTTCCGCTACCATACCAACGTCACGCTATCAATGTTCCTCTACCATACCAACGTCACGCTACCAATGTTACGCCGCCAATGTTATGCTACCAACATCACGCTACCAACATCACGCTACCAACGTCATGCTTGGTGCACCCCTAGTCCATGTAAAACCTAGCTGCCAAAAATGTTTTGGTATCTTATTTGTTTTAATATATAACCTTTTCACAAGGTCCCAAAACGTCTATTTTTTCCAATATGGTGGGGAAGATTGGTCCCATCAGTCATCTCTAAATACGATACACACACACACACACTCCCGGTGAAAGGTGTTAGTGGTGGGTGGAATAATTGGTAGGCTAACAGTCGCCTGAGTGGGAGTGAAGAGAGATGGAGGGAAAGTGTTTTGGCGAGAGTAAACAGGAAAAAAGACACCAGAAAGAGTTTTTCTGAATAGCAAAAATGTAATAAAGGTGCACTAGGTAAGTCCCTGGTTAATAATTAGTTAAAGTGTCAGCAAGTGAGTCTGCAAACTAATTCTGCTGCTGTAAGGAAAAAGTTCTGCAAATTTACGGTGATGAAGTCGAGCAGCAAAGACTCTACAGATTTACACACAGCCTTCGAGGCTAAAGGTTGCTGAGCAGTGATTAAAATTAATGGTTTCAAATTAGCATCGGCCAAACACGCAATATTATTTTGAAACAGTAAGCAGTGTTGGGGATGCTACTTTTAAACATCTTTTTGAGCTGCAAGCTACTTGTGATAAAGAGCATTTAAGCTTCATCCAAGCTCTGTGACTTCATCCAAAAAAAAAACAAAGTATGAAGATGGCAGAAGGCAGAACTTGGCATCACTGGAATAAGACAGCAGTGTGTAAAATAATACAAAAATAAAAATGACTCAACAGATGTAGTCTATACCACAAAGCGAAAAGTACATGCAATAAACTGAAAATTATGCGAGTATTTGCAGTTACCAAAGTTGATGTCTTGTTCATCAATCTATGTTCAGGCTTACACAGAACAATAAATATTCATTTAAGTCAAGCTACATTCAAAATTTCACCTGGGTAATGCAGAAAATTGAGTTACTATAGTCTCGAAACTGTAATGAAGAACTGAAAATGGAACTGTAATGCGTTATTTTGTTACCAACAAAAGTAAAGAAATTACAGCACAAAGTAACACGTTATCCCCAACACTGTAGTTTGCTACACTACCAGCTACAGAGAAAAAGTAACTACATCCAAGCTATTTCTCGACCAATGATTACTGCTTCCATCTTCACCGAAGTCGGCTGAATCCTCCGACTCGCTCTCACAGCTGCTGTGATGCAATGATCAGAATACTACCCAGATGCAGATTGGATTAAATGAAAATGCTGTAATTTTACACATTTTTATTCCGTAATCCACAATGCCAAGTCCAAACACAAGGAAATCCAAAAAGCCAAAAGTCCCACAATCAAACATGTCTAAAAACACCAACCGAATATAAAAGTCTGAAAACGGGCAGAGAACAAAAAGCGAGGAAGCAAAACAAAATAATAATTTATTAATCATAATCATAATCTTGATGCTGATTGGAGATGGAATCGCCCAGCCCTACTCACTACAGTTGGTATTATATTTGTACATTTGATTCATTGCTGAACTTTTGGATTTATTCCTTACTAATATCAGATCTAGCTGATCTGTCAAAAATCTTGTTTACTTGCCAAGTGAATGGAATCAGACCGAATGTATCAGCTCTTTATCGCACTCAGATTTTCAAAATTCCTACAATTAAAAAGTAAAAAAAAAATAGAAAATGAAATGTGTCTTGACTGACTTGTTACTAGCGCAGGGCAATTAGTTGAAAATGAATCAAAACTGATATTCAGAAGCCCTAACTGTCGTAATCGTGCCTCGTTTTTAATGTGTAAGCTCTCGTTGCTGGGGAGTGTTTAAGCGAGCGAGAGTGTCTGTTTTTAGAGCGCTCCCCGGTGTGTTGGCTTCGCTCTGCTACGCAGGGGCTTCTCTGCCGCGCTGTGACGCTAACCGCCTCCGCGCGACAGGAGCCCACTCAGCGCTAAAAATATCTGCCGCGAGAGCGCACGTCCCGGGTCTAGCTAGCCGTGCGAAATGCCTCGTAGCCCGAGGAAGCCTGCCACTTCCCAACGCCGCCGAGTCGGCAACCAGGGGTTTGAAGCTTACAATTATTATTAAGCAATTAACGATTATTTTCGTAAATCTTTTTTTGAGTAATTTTATAGATTAGTTGGTTCTTTTAATATAAAAAAAGAAAAGTTTTAAAAAGGTTATTACATTTGAACTCTTTTAAAATTGCATTTAATTATTAAACTGTTTACTGTTGTTAATGGTTCAAATATATATTTAACAATTTTTTTTTAAGAGATATGAATTTAAAAGCTTCCTAATAACGTTTACAGTTTGAAGACCCTAATAAAGGTAGAACATTATATTACCTCACCCAAGCTCCGGTTATAACATAGTAGTTAGCCACTCAGCTAACTAGTAGTTACTCAACAAAGTACAGTATATAGTTACATATTACTAGTTACATCTTTGTAACTGGATAACGTTACTTGTTACTGTATTTTAAAAAGTAACTTCGTTGGTATTTTATTTGTTAGCATTTCGTTTGTATTTTATGCCTTTTTGTGCCATGTGCTTTTAAAACAGAAAAAGAAAAACATGCACAAAAGCTACACTAAATCCTTAAAAAGGCTATTATACTGAATCTATTTAAAATGCATTTAAATGTAATTGTTTACTATTTTTAATTATCTAAACCATATTAATGTTTATTTTTAAAGAAATATTAATCCAAAAGTTTGAGGACCCTAAAGATTGTAGCACATTGCACATTGTTATATGCAAAAAAGCTAGATTCAATCGTTAAAAAAGCTATTACAATGAATATTTTAAAAATAAATTTACATTTTTATTATTTAGAACGTAATCTTGCACATGATGGGAATTCCCAGTTGATACTTAACATTTACAGTACAAACCAAAATAATCGTAATCGTAAATTAATCTTGATGTTGATTTGAGGTGGTATCACCCAGCCCTAGAATATAACCTCACCATCATTTTTGACCATATTGCAGTTACTAAACTGTTACTACACTCTTACTAGTTATGAAATCGAGGTCATGCCCAGAACTTGACACGCGGGTGTGGCTTTGGTGAGAAAGATGTCATTGTGCAAAAGGTTCCGTTCAGATGAAATGCATTTTTGCAGTAGTAACAGCTCAGAAAGGTCGGCGTGAGCTTGAGAACACATCGATCCTGACAAATACACAGTGAATCAAGATATATATGCAACATAAGCATAAGGTCACCTCATAATGACCCAGAATGCACAGCTGCAGTGTATTAAGGTTACCTGCTTGACAGGTCTAGTAGAACGGAGGATGTCGGACAGGCCCTGAGTGTGTGTGCTTGTGTGTGTGCTCCTTGGGGATTCCCAGCTATAGCAGTAGGCCGAGTGGACTCTATTTAAGTTACTGAGCGCGTGCAGAAGCTGTCCTCCTGCTTTGCCACAGAACCTATGAAAGTCAAGAGAGGACACGCGTCAACTTCTTGTTATCTCAAAATCGCGACTTTTTCCACTCATTCTGCTGTGATCTCCAGACAGATGCTCTACCTCTGCAACACGTCATCTTAACCACGGACGCTTAAGACGTTCGCCTCCTGATCAGAAGGTCGCCGGTTTGAATGGCAGTACAAGGTACCGTCCCCAAAGCTCTGCTCCCCGGGTTCTGCCAAAAAAAAGTCGCCTACTGCTCCTACACAGATCGGTCAAATGCAGGTGTCATATTTGGTTGTGGTGCACATTGTGCTGTGCTGTGTTCACAATGACAAATAATCACCCACTGCCACTGAAGATCACTATCTGCTAATCTCTAAATCACACATTTATTATACTGTATTTACATTAGCGAATCCAACAGGGACGCACATGCTATCATTATTTTTAAGCTATATCGCGATATTCAATATATATCGCAATATATTCTGGGAGAGAACTACATTTCCCACAATCCCCTGTACTCGATATTCACGATATAGTCATTTAATACATCACACTAGGGATGGGCAATATGTTGAATATACGTGGAACAAGCCGAGATCGAGTATATTCGATTTACTGCCCAGCCCTAGTGTGATGTAGTAAATGACTTGAAATGAGTCGCTTGTCGCAAATTTTCAAAATTATTAATTTCCAAGTTATTATGTTTCCATGAAAGGGCATAAATCAACCTTCAAAACGATACCTATATCGAATGAATCGGACGACATTCAACATTCAAAGGAGTCGGGTTTCTCCCGTCATGCCAAGTAAGAAATGGAGAAATCTGCCTTTGAAGTTAACTATCGCCGTAGCACTCACAGACGCTTGGCGCGGTCGCGGCTACATTTGCATTTACAGTAGCCTACGCTGCATTCACAGCACGCATACACACGCATAGTAATCTATGAGGAAGTAATCTCTGAAAAGCCTGTGAGCTTTGGCTTGCAAGTAGCCTATACTTAATGTTAATGTTCAGTAATGTTAGTCCATAATGATTGCACGATTCAGTTCATGCGACTGCTTATTCCCTGGAATAAGTACAAGTTCACCTCGATATTCTACAGTCCACTTGAAAGAGCCAGAGAAATATCTTCACGCTAGTCAACCAGTGGATTTACCGTAAATATTGAAGTAGAGCGGTCAAGACAGAAACTTTTAATATTCTGCTGGAATTGAATTCCTCACCTCAAGAAAGTCACGTTTTTAGGATGGAAAGGGTAAGTTTTTCAGCTAAATTTATTCACAACAGTACAGTATAGACCTTCCACTGTTTCAAAACACTAAAAACCAAAAATCCAAAATTTTACCCCACGCAACATAAACGGTCATTTTTCTTGGAAACCTCTGTTGTGACAAGCGACTGGCCGTGCAGAGTCACATATCATGAATATTGACTACAAATGCTTAGCATTTATCTACACACTGGAGCTACAAGATGGCGGCAAGCAGCTTTTATGCGATCATCCACTGTTATTCTGTGCACGAAAACAAAAGTAAATGTGTAAACGCGCATAAATGACATTCTACGCAATGTAAACATGCTGTGCGTAGGCACTCGCGACATGGAACACACTTCTCTGCTGATTCAAAATCGATTTATGCATTCTAAAAAATTGATTCATACTTTTTCAACTAATGTAACGGCCCTAGTTGACTTTTTTCCCCAACACGAGTCCACAACAGAAGTCATTTAAGCTTACCTTTCCTATAGAACAGTCTATACCTTATCCTTTTATAAAACAAACTAAACAGCCTTATGCTATTCTTCCTTTTTACACGGCGGCATGTCATCTCTGCTTCTACGCGTTTACAATCTCCTCTGCGGCACAGAGGATTGTGGGAAATGTAGTTCTCTCACAGAAAGAGACAATATATTGAGATATACTGTATATCCTGTATCATGATTACAGCTCAAAAATATCACAATATTACTTTTTAGGCCATATCGCCCAGCCCTTCATCGAGACACATCACCCAGCCCTACCGTTACCCATTAGATTCCATTCACTGTTAGCCACATTAGCATTTTGGGCAAAAAGTGCCTTTAACGACTGTAGCGGCTGCATTAGTATTCGGCTGATACATCCTCCTCTCTTTACAATTCTTTACCTCTATTCAGGACGGAGAGAGAGAAGGGAAGAAAGTGAAAAAGAGAGAGGAAGCCAAGAGGCCTCGGATTGGAAATGCTCATGCGGAAAGCGTATAAAAAAGGCTATTCTATCTTCCTCTCTTAACCCAACACACTCACACACACACACACACTATTCATCATCAGTCCCTGGGTAGACATCATAATTTGTTTGTCTGTTTCAAGAGAGCTGAACAGGTACACTTGACAAATAAAAGGAAAAAAAGCACTATTGTTTGAGGAAGGTGAACGTGGGATGCTGGGGGACGAGTGAAGCTGTAGAACTGTTCACCAGACATGGCTGATTTAAAGGGGAAATCCAACAAACACGCTAATGGCGCTAACAGTGAATGAAAGTGAATGGGGATAAGTAGCAGAGCACGAATTTGGACATTACTGACTAGGAATTAAGACGAGAGAGTGGAGAGAGAGAGAGAGATTGGGAGAGAAATGGCTTCCGTCTGCTTCGCCTCTGCTAACCCGGCCTGCGCTGGAAGAGCGTGATATTCATGAGCGCTCCAACCGACAGAGCATCATTCAGACAAAACAGCAGCAGCAGTGATGATTAACGGCACCGCGTCGTCCTCCAAACGTTCTCTATGACGCTCCGACACGCCGACGCTAGCTCGCGGAGAGCCGGAGATGAAGTGAGGAGGAGAGAGGAGGTCATTCACCTCCTTGTGCTCCTACCTTCCTCTCTCTCTCTCTCCCTCTCTTATCTCTGCTATATATCTTTCTTTAGAGCGCTATTCTCTTTGTTCTCCTACTTCCCCGCAGAAGAAACGCCAACCCATCCTCCTACACACACTCGCACAAGAACACACTCTCTCACCCACCAGCACACACAAACACATCTTTGAAATGTCATGAAATTCCCAACGCGTTCCACTGGCATTCAATATTTTCAAACACACACATGGATATCTACCTCTAAGCGTAATCTCAGTCTAAGGCCCCATCCACACGGGTGTGTGCAAATCTTGGATAAATGAACGTGCTCTGAACATTCAATGAATTTTCATTGCGTTTTGTAGCTGCGCTCGATTGGCTTCAGTGAGGCGTTACATTGGCGTTGGTTTGATGCTGTTTAACGTCAACCTGCAGCCCAAGTTGTAGTTTGGTGTGTTGACCTGTGGGGGCAGTAATCAGGCTGTCCAAAGCGTTTACTCCTCTTCGGGGATAGTTCTGTTTGAGTTGATGAAAAATGGATCCCTGTGCTTCACTGAAACTGAGCCTCCACCTTCTTCTGTTAAAACTCTTCCTGATACGGAGACGTAGACGCGAGAAGAGAAAACATCGCCGCCGATACCAACTTCACCCTAACACTCGCTGTATTCCGCTAAAGAGACGTCCCATAGCACTGCTCTCTGCTCCATTTCTTGCACCAGCTGGGCTGCATCAGTGTCCTCGGACATGTTCGAAAATTTCTTCCACATTTCCCGTATTGGAACACTTTTGGAATCATGGGATATATTCAGTCCTCCAGAACGTCAACCTAATGCCACGTAAACA
Organism: Distichodus sexfasciatus; assembly: GCA_032718565.1. Classification (NCBI taxonomy): domain Eukaryota; kingdom Metazoa; phylum Chordata; class Actinopteri; order Characiformes; family Distichodontidae; genus Distichodus; species Distichodus sexfasciatus. The sequence goes on from JAVGVS010000045.1 coordinate 491,750, forward strand.
CCATAGATAGTGAAGTTCTCTTTTCGTCCGTTGGGACATGGCGTTGATGTTGGGAGTGGATTTGGGACGACAGCAGTGTCCAGGTTGTTGTGTGCTGAGGGCTCGAGTCCTGCAGAGAGAATTCTCACTATGAGGAGTTCCGAAGGCCAAAAATCTAATTTTAGACGCACTAAAGTTAAGCTCATGCCATTCTGTCACGATACGGCAGGTGAGAGTCCTGCTGAAGGTCTCCGGAAATCCCGAACAGATCACAAAATATGGTTTCTCTCTAATCATACAAACACACGCAAGACAATATACTGATTTAAGCAGGGGATTATTATAGTGGGTTTTCAAAATCGCCAGGCTGCTCAATCCACAAATTATTATTTACAAATATAATGATGTGTTATATAATTGATTTTACAATTTTTACATTTTGCCCTATTAGACCCATATGTGTAGGTTTGCTTTTGAAACTGGTGGACACATAAAAGCTTTACTTTGCTTCACAACACGTAACACCATATCAAACACCTTTAACGTTAATAATAGCAATTTTGGGCGGCACGGTGGCGTAGTGGTTAGCACTACCAGATCACAGCGAGAAGGTCCTGGGTTCGAACCCCGTTTCGGCTGTAGGGCCTTTCTGTGTGGAGTTTGCATGCTCTCCCTGTGTTCACGTGGGTTTCCTCCGGGTGCTCCGGTTTCCTCTCACAGTCCAAAAAGCATGCAATATAGGTTAACTGGCGACTCTAAATTGGTCCCGTAAGGTGTGACTGAGAGTGTGATTAGGTAAGTGTGTGTGCCCTGCGGTGTGTTGTCACCTGCCCACAGTTGTTCCCCACCTTGCGCACCTAAGTTCCCGGGATGGGCTCCGGTCCCCCTGCGACACCAGTTGGGTTTAAGCGGTTCGGATAATGAATGAATGAATGAATGAATGAATCTGAACACGCTAACATGTTAATAAATGAGTTCTGTAATATTAAAGGTAGCTAATGAGCAACAAAGAGGAAGTGCAATAACGATTTCTCAACTTCACTTCCGCCATAGTGCAATTCTACATATCCTTCATACATCAACATAAAAATAATGTAATCATTTGGCTGCCGTCGTCGTTGCTCTACTTTGTCTTTGGCGCTAACAGCAACCAAAAATGTCTCCAGTCTCTCACACGCCAGCAAAAAAATGCCGAGGCCAGTCACCCTGGTGATGTGTGTTTGGGAGGTGGGTCTCGAGTAAAGAACACGGTTTAACCCTTTGCACACCAACACGCGTTCATGGAGCGTTACATTTCCGTTTGATCAAAATTATTGGTGGGAACACATCCTCACTGTCCACAGGCTATTCTACAGCCTTGATTAAAACCTAAAAACCAAACCAACCAAAACAAACTTTCAATCTGTCCCAAACCCAAACCAGTAACACGCTGCATCGGACACACACCAAATAAAGCAAATTTACGAGATGATAATATTTTCTGTGTGTTGAAACACAAAAAAGAACGCAATATGAATTCATATTGTTCACGAAGCAAAATCCATGAGAATAAGTGCTGCTTCTCTGCACTCAGCTGCAGACACAAAACACTCAAAAGAGAACACACAGAGAACAGTGAAGAGCACTGACCCGCTGCTGTCGTTCTGTAGGAAAAATCTAAACTTTCTATAATATTTACAGCATCAAAACCCCCCAAAAAACTAGGGATGCACCGATCGATAGGCCAGTGATCAGAATCGGTCGATTTTTGGCCTGATCGGCCTGATCGGTGATCGGCCGATCACTCACACGTATTGCCGATTTCAAACCGATCTTGCGCATGCGCATTACTTGCAGCACAGCCACGCGCGCATTCAGGCAGCGTTCACATGTACGCTCAACAGTGGCGTTTCTCATTCACTTTGAATGGGGTGACATCGAACAGCGACGAAATGAATTTTGGGTGTGTGAGTATGGCGTCACATCAATGCCAAAACTAGAGCGCGCAAAATGGCTTGCCGCAAAAAAATTTGCGGGTGTAAATTTCAAAGTCACGCGCGCAAATGTGAAACTCGAGAGTACAAAATTAAGAATTGAGTGCGCGGTTGTGATAATATTGCGCGCGAACTGTATTTTTCCTCTCGCAAATGTCTTTTTTCCTCTCGATGTGTTAAATGTTCCTGTTTTGGTAGCTTCTGCCTGCGAATCCTATTGGCCGATGGCTCCTGGTCTTGTGATTGGCTGCACGCTACAGACAGTTTTTACAGAAAAAACAAAGATGACGTAGAAAGAGGAACGGCGACAGGTAGATTAAACACAAGTTATAGTTTATCAACCTTATAATTATAATTTAATAGTTAGGTCTTACACGTTTAATAAGCACGCAATCAATGGCTCCCCTTGCCCACTTGTCTGTCCCCAATTCAACATAAACACAGATGCACAAGTCAATCACAAGATGATCACTAGATGATCAGCCGTTCTCCATAGTTGAGGATACAGGCTTCAGAAATCTGATAAATCACCTCTGCCCAAAATACACAATGCCAAGTAGGCATTACTTTTCGGACGTCGAGTTACCGGAGTTGTTACATTTTACATTACATTTTATTTATTTAAATTTGTAAAGAAAATTTGTTATGAAAATAAAGCATTATATTAAAGAAAATTAGATTTTTGTTTGTATTTGCTGTAGAGCTGCCACTATTATATGTCACTATTATAAAAGTAACTAGCAAACAGGGAAAGTAACTACTGCATTACATTAAAAAAGCTGTAACCCATTTTTTGTGTCAATGTCGTCGACTACTCGCAGCAGCTCTAATTTTCTGTTATCTGGGAAAAAAATCGGTATCGGAAAATCGGTATCGGCCGATCACACTTACAAAAAAATCGGTAATCGGAATCGGCAAAGAAAATTGCAATCGGTGCATCCCTACAAAAAAACCCTGCAAAATAATCATGATGATGATGATGACAGTAAGAAGTAGGGCTGGGTGATATCACCTCAAATTAACATCACGATTAATTCAACATTTTACCCCGATTATGGTTAATTATTTTGTTGGGTTTTTTATTTATTTTCCCTCATAGTCGCTACTACAAGTGTGTAATGTAAATATTTGTAACTATTATAATATATAACACACATGCTAGTATGTTTTTAAGTAGACAATAATGCACACGCAATGGAAAAAGAATTAACAAAGCTCTTTATGTAAGTATTAACAAAAATGTTAAACGAATCCTCCGACTCCATCTCACAGCTGTTTAATAATTTTCACTTAATTGCCCATTTCGATTAAGAAAATACATAGATGGGTATACAAACATTGTTTAAATATACTGCATATACACTGTGTACATATTGATATGACAATGAGCAGAACAAGCAACGCAACACACTACAACCCCAAAAGCACATCACGCTCTATACTGTTTAATTCCCTAACACCACCAGCTCTCACTCACAATCTCTGTGTTCCTGATGGTGTTAGCGCCGCAGGATTAGGGACCGTCACTAAATTACACAACTGTGTTTAAAGAAGTAATTTTGTAATGTTATTTTAATAATAAATAATTTGGCACATACATTTAACATTTTTGGGCCCTTTTCCGCACATAAAAGACAAAGTCTTGGCTTATGAACCTGGAGGAAGTCCTGAGATCAGAGGAACCTCCTTTTTCTTGTCAATCCTCAATGAGGCCTGGAGAGACTTCAATCAAATCAGATTAGTCAAATGTCAAGCCTATCAAACGCTTACATCTGTTTTCCAGTTCCATTCTGCAAGCAACTTCACATCAACGCGTCACGTGATACGCTTGGCCCAAAGCGTTTACTCACACTTGTGTAACGTTTGCTCTAAATGACAGTTTCCTGCAGAAATCCTGCAGAGCTTAAAGAGCGTCACACCTGAAGGGACGCGCGCTCCTTGTAGGTAGCTGAATGTCGTGGCAGCAAGCGTCCTCTCGACAAGAAGAGGTTTTACAGCGTAGGGACACGGGAAATCCTCGTCTATCCCATTAAAGCATTAAGCTCAGAGCTGCATTAACATGGAAGCTGAAGTGAAGCCTCAGAGCACTACTGAGATTCTCTGACATTCATTTGGGAGAGACATCAAGAGATCGACCGGGTAAATTAGCTCAATTTTCAACTCTCAATTTAGCTCAACGTCTCAATTTCAGCCAATCAAAACTGCCACACTGATGCAAACATAAAGTTCTTAAGAAAGTTAAAACTTTTAAATAATAAAATATTATACAATAAAATTTGCATAAGAGTGCACTTACTTAAGAACAAATCTCAAATAAGAAAGCATTGATGAGTATCAGAATTGTCATGAAAAGTGAGTTTTAAGAACTAATTTCTACTTTAAAAAGGTAAATAAATGAGGCCTAATTTTCACTACTTAGGAACAATCAACTTTGCAGTAATATGCACACAAATCCAGTACAACATTTTAAAGACCCAGTAAGGTGAAACTCGTCCATGTGGTAACGTGGAATGTGCCAGGAAATTCAGTTTTACGACGTTGTGGAGATATGCAGTTTAACAGCTTTTCACAGTAGGTCTAGGGTAAGTAGGGTGGGACTAAAACGCAGCCTGCTTATGTGTAGACGATATGTTTAGCATAGTTTACTAAGAAAATCTGTCATATGCTAAGCCTGAAGCGGAGGCTAATATCTCCCATTTCCTCACCGCCGGCGGCTGCCGTTGAACCACCAAGTGTCCTAAACTGTAAAATATGACATGCATGTTTAACCTGTTGTAAAGAACTCCAAATGAGTAGCAAATGCATGAGAACAGGCAGCTAATCCGTATGAGCTAGCTCAGATGTGAATTATAGCGGTGGCGTAATGCAGGTTAAAATGTAAGTTAGCAAACTATCTGCTCTAATCTATCAACTCGGTTCCTCTGTCGTTTTAGCCTTTCCCCCGCTGTCCTCCCGCTTAAATATTTCCCCGCCATTATCCCGTGTTGTAGCCCAGACTGTGCTCACTATCCTGTCACTGCCTTCATCCCCTCCGGTGAAACTGGACAATTATACAAAGGTAAAAAATCTTACATAGTTTTAATTGTACGACTTTAGAGTGATCTTTTTCAAACAGTGCATGTGCGTACATGTGTTTTATAGTTGATGTAGGGTCTATGAGGAACTTGATACGAGGAACTTAGAGCCGATATTATTTTGACCTTACTGGATCTTTAATGGAAACAATTAAAACTCATAGGAAATGCTTTTAGATACTGCAGCTATGATAGAGATGGACGATATGATCTCAAATCAATATTAGTATCAATTAATTTTACCTCGATTACAACTAATAAAGGTAATTTTTTTCCCCCGTATAGTTCACAGACACTGAACCTGAAATAATATTTTTATCCTAAAAAATTGCACGTTTTTGAGATTTTAAAGTAATTGAAAGAAACAAACACATCCAACAGTAGACTGGGGCGGAGTCACGTGTGTTTTTAAGGAGATAGTAACACCAACACACACTGGGGAAAGTAACAGAATTATCATTTTAAGCATTAACAGAAATTTAAAAGATATTATTTTGAAATAATCATTATGGGCCGGATCATGCCGATTAGCGGTCCTGGAAATCGGTTTTGATTTTTGATTAATTACCCAGCCTTATCCACAAGCACACACTTTAGTTTCTGTGTTTTTTACTTGACGTATGATCAAAATGTGGTGTTACTGTACTAGTAAAATATACAACCTTTACATTTTTAATTAAAGAGTGCATGTCTTATCTTTGTGATTTTAAAATAACCGAAGGAAACGTGTGAGTCACGTGACAAACCCACACTAGTATGTTTTTAAGGGGATGGTACTTGAAAACACACTGGAGAAAGTGTTAACAGATTTTTATAAAATAATCAGAATAATCGCTACAGTCAAGATTATGTTGATTAGAGGTTCAGAACGTCGGTTTTCGATGAATTGTTCAGCCCTAGTGGATAGTGTAGAGCACCTGCAGGACTCTGTCCTTGGCATATGGAGTTTACTACAGTCCTACACTCTAGTCATCACATCATATTCCGTTTAACCCCAATTTCATTGTCGCTAAAAAGAACTGCAAGACTTCCACTCACCCTGAATTCACTTTTCATTTGCTGCTTGTGATCGTCTCCACCATGAGTTTCGACTTGCTTTCTGTGACATTATTAAAGACCAATGAGTTGTGGAGCAGAAAGCGGTTGCTAAGAGATAAGATGATGCCTTTCAACAGCTGGACCATTCTGCTGAGGTCAAACACACACACACACTCCCATTCTCAGACTGCAGTTTAGGCCCTGACAATTTAGCGTCGGCGTGTTACAGAGCCCTTGAACCTATGTGTGAGATTTGTCACATTTTCTGCATAGCTTTGAGAGCATTTTTGTCTGTGATGAAAAATAAACGTTTTTAGTGGAAGACAAAGTTAGAAAGAAATGCAACATTCTGAATTCCTGTGTTTCTGCAACTTTCTTACTATTTAATTAACTGGACACAAAACCCTTGTAATAAAAATGATAATTTACTATAAACTATCATTAACATTTGATTGAATCGACTTTGTAATCGGTACAAATAATACACAGCTTCTTTTAATAATTATTAGAGAAATTAATTGTAAGGTATCAATAAAATCAGTCAGTGACACTGTGTTAGGTTTGATGAATACAGCTCTGTGTAATTACTGCTGATTTGATGAGGTGTCTAACGACACACACACACTTTAAAAAGAATTCAGCAAAATCTTAAGTTTTCTCTTAAATTTATTCTTAAAAAGTTACTAAGGAAAGCCCACATGGCTTTATAAATATTTATTAATTAGATATATAGACTTTTAAAATATAACATTTTAAAGATTATAAATGTGATACATAGAATTATATAGATTATATAAATTTAGAATATTAAAGATTATACATTAGATATATAGACTTACATAGATGATAAAAATATAGGATTATATATATTATAAAAACACAGAATTATATAGACTATAAATATATAGAATTATATAGATGATAGAAATATAGAATTATAAAGATTAAAAATTAGATATGGCCAATGGCTTTATAAAGATTAAAAATTAAATATATGAAATAATAAAGATAATAAAAATATAAAATTACAATAATTGTATATTAATTATGGCCCTTGGGTTTGTAAAGACCATAAATTAGATCGATATATCTAAAAATCTATATATCTAAATACAGAATTATAAAGATTATAAATTAGATACATAAAAATGATCAAGATTATAAAAATATAGAATTGTAATGATTAGATATGGCTACAATAGTTATATTATGTAAGATTATGTATTTGACACATCTCATTTAACAACACAATATGATATTATTAACTGGATTTTACAATTACTGAAATAATCATCATTGGCAAGATTATGTCGGTTTCGATTAATTTTTGATTAATTGCCCAGCTCTAGCTTCATCCTAGGATTTGTCGTTTTAACGTTTAGGTTCTCAAGTGTTATCTGTAAATACAGGCTAAAGTTCTAATGTGAATATGTGGATCAAAAGTTTTTACACCCCATACAAGTCTAAAAGGCAGAGTTGACCGGCGTCACAGCCGCTGTGTTAGGAGGATGAATAATGGACGAGACTGATGCGTTGATATTTGTCCAAGCTGCTGGCCGTCGGTTAAAAAGCCTCAGTCTCCTACACTTATCGTGGCATCCGCACTCCGGAGACGAGCCGTGATGACTGCGTGGGACGTGAGCAAAATCAAATGAGCTCATCATTACAGACATCAAGAGAAAAGGAGAGCGGAACCAAGGAATAAAACAAACATGTTAATGTGCATCTGAGTGCAGCTAAATAAAGGTCAGAGATAAAGCTCTTCCACTCTGGAGCATCTGGAGCAGGAGGAATCGAGCTGATGGAAAACGTGAACTTTCAACTAATGTGCAACACGTCATACTTAGGTAGGGAAAGGTGTGATTAAGATTTGAACGGTACCACCGCGTCTTCTGCATTTGCTTAAAAACTTTCATCAGTGTCATATGTTTTCTCTTTCCGTACATTTGGGAAAAATCTCTTGTGCAAATATGAAATATACTGTAAACATCACAACTTTTGTACTGACGCCAACACGGCTGCAAAATAAACTCAAACGTTCAGCTAAAATTAAACTGACTCACAGTAATGCATGCCTTCACGGCAGTTTCATGTGTTGAAATGCATCAGACCTCCATCTAAAGTGAGTTCAACTTTGATAGCTTTTGAACTGAATGCTAACTGTCTAAATTCTTGCAAAAACATGCAAACGTACAGAGTTTTGCTGATATGAATTGGTGAATTTTGGAGGAAGTTGTCACTGAATGCATTTTGTATGAAAGCGATGCAAACGTGATCTCAGTTTAGCTCACATAGTCAGTGGATCTGGTGAATGTGTTGTGTTTTGAGAAACTGTATAATGATGCATCTGTATATGCTTGTGTGCAGGGGAGTGTGTGTGTGTTATTAATAAATGTGTGCATGTGTTAATAAGTGTGTGAAGATGCATCTGTATATGCTTGTGTGCAGCTGGTTCTGGAATTGGTGTGTGTGTATGTGTATATATGTTGTGTGTTACTAAGTGTGTGTGTAAATAAGTGTGTGAAGGTGCATCTGCATATGTTTGTTTAGAGGAGTTTATGTGTTCGGTGTGTGTGTGTGTGTGTGTGTGTGTATTTATGTTAATAAGCGTGTGATGGTGTAAGATTGAGTGTAGGCGGTCCTGTGTTTAGTGTGTGTGTGTGTGTGTGTGTGTGTGCGCGCTAATAAGATTGATGTGATGAAGTGATGGTGCATCTGTATGTTTTTGTGGAGGAGCTTCAGTGTTTGTGTATGTGTGTGTGTGTGTAAGAGAAAGACACACATCTGACTCAATCTCTGCCCACAAGAACACACTTACACACACACACACACACACACACACTCCAGAGCAGTTCTGGCAGGTATTTATCTGTCTTTTTGCTCTCCCTCCTCCTCTTCTTTTATTCCTCCTCCTACGTTTATATGTTTAAAGCTGTACGGGTGCGTGTACGTGTGAGTCGCCTGTGAATATCGAAACGCAGACGTGACTAACACACTCGTGCATTACAATCGTCTGTTAACAACACAGAGAAAACAGAGGGAGCAAAAAGAGAGAGGGAGGGATGGAGAGAGAAAAACGGAGGACAAAACCTTTAGTGTTTCAACAGGTACTCAACCGCTGATGCCTGGACCAAAAACACCCACAAACACCTGTTATATAAACATGTTCTCATGTTCTCGTGTGTGTGTGCGTGTGCGCTGCTTTAAAACACTGCTCTAATGATTACTGTGGGGACTAGAGGTGGGAATTGATGCATTTTTATCAATATCAATGCCATTGTCGATTCTGCCTATCAATCCAATTCCTTATCAATTCTCATCGATTCCTGAGTAGTTTCCTGAGCGTGAAAAAAGTAGTTCTACACAGTCTTCCACACTAAAAGCAACCATTTTATTTTTCCCAAAATTATGTCTGCACAAGACATTTGGACTCATTTAGACCTGCAACTTGTTTTTGACTCATTTCTGGGAGAGAAGTACATTTTTATCATGAGGTCGTTCCATATGAGAGCCGTGGCACAATAGCGCTAAATAAATAACAAGTAAACAGCTGTACTGCGAGTAGAACGCTGGTCGTTTTTGTTATTTATCAGCTAAAACAGAAGTTTTGTCTGTAACAAATGGGAAGATTTAACTGAACTGCAGCCTTTTACTGAATGTTGGACTTCCCTGTGAGAATCGCGTGCGCTAACAAACGCAGTTTGTGTTTAAATCGCAGAAAATATAATTTATGCGTCATGATTCCTCGTGGTTGAAGGTAAGGCTGTGCAATTAATCGAATTTTTTTTTCAATTACGATTTCGGTTCCAAACAATCACGAAAACAATGTAATCGACATAAAACAATTATTTTTATTTAATTTGTATTTTATTTATATATTTTGTATTTTTTGTTTTCAAGAGATTGTAGAACTGCACTACATTGCTTACTTGTGTTTACTTTTTTATACAATATTTGAATATTATACTTTCAGTTATTTTAAGAGAAAGTTTACATTTGCTTTTCTTTATGTGCAATAAATGCTATGTGTTGCCAGAGTCAATGAGTAATCGTGTTAAATAATCATGATTTCAATATTTACCAAATTAATCGTGATTATGGTTTTTTTCATAATCTAGCAGCCCTAGTTGAAGGTCAAGTTGCAGAGAGTGTGACGTAATGTACCACAACCCAAATCGTGCTGGGAAATGAGATAATCGTTAAGAAGAATCAATAACGCTGGAGGTGTACAATTCTGATGGAGTTGATCCATGGGAACCGGCTCTGAATGCACGTTATGGGACGATGCTGATATCCGATATTTTTCACGCTCATATTTGCCGATGCCGATAAATGGGGTAGTCAGAGTTGAGCCCGTAAAGACAAGATATTTCGCTCGTCAAAGTTCCACTGCGCGCTCAGAATTTTGGCACAAAAATAATGCCATACTTCTGACATTTCTAACACAGCGCCAAGTCAAGCGAGCGTAAAAGCAGAGTGGAACGAGGGTGGAGCATTTCCAGTGTAGTGCACAACATTTCAAGAAAAAGTCACTTTCTGCCCTATGTAGTGTACCAAGTCAAATAGGGCGCACATGACACTCCATGTGCACTACCTAGTGCGTAGAGAGACGTTAAGCTACAGCCCTGGCTATTTCCTGAGATGCATACTACCACATAGAAAAGTAGGATAAGAGCGCCTTACCTACCATACTATTAAGCGCAGTAGTACACAGCTCAGTAGAAAATCTCGTCCTCGTCAACCCAATCTCGTGCCTCGTCACGTCCCTAATAAACATTACCACCTGTGTTGTCACGTAACTCCGCCACGTCCTGTTTGCAGCTACACTTAATGTGTGTTTCCTTCGTTTATTATAAAAATCACATTAATAACATATGCATTCTTTCATCTTTTACTCCGACTAACAGAACAATCCCTAACGAACCGAACGAAGGTTATCGCAAAGTCGCAACAAGGCGAAAACAACATTTCAAACCAGCAATGTCATTGGTTTCTTGGCAGCAAAACGGGAGAGAGAAGCGCATTGGCAGACAGCACTTTCAGCATGATGGAAAAACATAAAAGCTGTAATAGAGGACAGGACAGCGGCTCTCTCAACCCCAGCTCGGAGCTCACTGTGCTGTTAGTGGACAGAGCGGATCAATTCCGCTGCAGCTACACACCTTCCACACGCCGCCCGAAAATCACGCTGGCTCCAAACCCACTGCAGCTTTCACTATGCGTGGTCTTCTAATGCTGAAATAACTTTCAGAAAAAAAAGTTGCATGTGTAAAAATAATTAAGTCTCGCTCAACTTTTACAATATGGCATAATGCCTCAGAGCCCTTGTTTAGTTAGACAGGAGAACAGAAGCGCCTCATTCAGGGCAGGATAAAGAGCAGCTACTTCCCTTCTGCACGAATAAAATGCTATTAATAGGCTCCATTGTTGGCACTGTGCCCCAGGTTCCCTCATTTCTATCGAACTGACTTTAAACAGAGGAAAGGGGAAGCTGTCCCTCCTCGTGTCTCGTCTCTGTTTTACTAGCCCAGTTCCGGTTCCGGTTCCCATTCCGGTACCAGTTCGAGTGAAGGATGGTATGAACGAAAGGATGAGATTACAGGGCTGGAACAGAGACACAAAAGATGTAGGTGTTTCTCTGCATACTAATACCTTTCTGTTAGCAGAGCCTGGGGACGGTACCTTGCTCACGAGTACCTCAGTGGTACCTTTACCGGTCCGGAACTTGAACCAGCGACCCTCAGATCACGGGGCCATGTCCGTAACTGTTAAGCTACCAACTGCTCCAATGTTGTACAAACACAGGTCTTTATGTCTTTGGGAAGACTTGGCAAATTTAGGCAAATGTTGAAGTACCTTTACCTAACAGCAAAAATTCTAAATTCAATCCAAAACCCAGCCTCTAGAACCTAGGCTTAAGACTAAGCTTAAACCCAAATTTTATATTATAACTTTATTTTATGGCATTTATTTATTGACGAACTTGAAAAATGCTTTAGTTGATTCCAGAATACTCCTTTGTAGGATAATTATTTATATATGTGATTCATTTGATTATTACATATTTATATATCAAACTTTAGTTTTTAATTGTATCTGTTAATGTTCCTAAATCTGTTGCTGCTGCAGGGATTACGCCTCTAACATGTTTTAATGAAGATGTTGATTTTATAATGTACAATCTGATGATTTAATGAGATGACTTACACTTCAGCTAGAAGTTAGAAGCTGATGCACAGTAGTGGTGTGAAGAGATGCATGAGGAATCAGACGAGAGAGAGTCCAGTCACTTGATGCACTAAATACACTGCACTTGTAGTCAACTTTTTATGTCTTTCACTCAAACAAAAGCCCATATTCCAGTCAGAAGTTTCATCAGTGAAGATTTTAAATCCCGTCTCATCGTCTCACCATAACCAGGGTTTTATGTAACCTGCATTGAACTTTCCAATTATCGGTGTTTCTGTTCTAATCTGCGTGTGGTCTGTCTCTCTCTCTCTCACACACACACACACACTCACAGAACAACACAGCCAAAAATCAAAATGCTATTTCCATACAGAACATGCACTGACAAATGTCCACACACATACACACACACACACTTTCGCAGCTTGCCAATCTCTGCTTCTGCCACCGATGCCATACTCCCCTGTGGAGAGTCAGGCTGTTCTATTAGCAGGATACTACAACTAAAAACCCAAGTGGAGACTCAAAGATACAATTAATCATATATTGTAAATCACATATTTATTATATTCCAAATATCAGATGTACCAAGACATGCAAAACTATAGCTGTATTGAACACAACCTTAATTGTCCAATTTTTAAAAAGTTATAGCACAATGCAGAAGAGAACTGGGAATTACAAGCAGGTTAGAGGTGACAATGCAGAAACTGGAGAATCTCACACACACACACACACACACCCACCATGAGTCAGCTGCGCTAAGCTGTATTAAGCTAATCTCTCTCTCTCTCCCAGGGAAAATCGGACCAGCAGATCTTAGCGCTGTAGATGGTAGGTTCCATCACGATATAATATTATATCGATTCAGCGATAGGGTGTTCGCCCCGTGATCAGAAGGTTGCCAGTTCGAATCCAGGATCGGTAAAGTTACCACTGAAGTACTCATGAGCAAGGTAACCGTCCCCAAGCACTGCTGCCCTTGTTAGCTCCTTCACAGATGGGTCAAATGCAAAGGTCACATTTCGGTGTGGTGCACTGTGTGCTGTGCTGTGTTCACAATGACAAATAATCATTCACTTTCACTTTTTTTAGACAGCGATCGATATGAGACAATATCATATGCTGATTTAACACCATCCCTTCCACTCATATTAAATAAAAACTAAAACATAATTTAAATTAAAATTTTTATTCAACCAGACTTTTTAATGAAAAAATTTCCTCTCGTAATCATTCATGCACGATATTATCGCAATCGGATTGGTGCTTAAATTTGACCGACATTTCCAAACGATATTCAATGACACCTTGACTTTACGCCGGAATGGTAGCGCTTATGCCAGGCATGTCCAAGCCCGACGGTGATATTTTACATGCACTAGATAGTGCACATGGTAGAGCTGGATGTCTCGAGACCGGTCTTGGTCTCGAAACCACTTTTACGTGGTCTTGGTCTTGTCACAGTCTCGACGGTCTATCGTCTTGGTCTTGTCTTGGTCTCGGATCCCTCGGTCTTGTCTTGGTCTCGCTGTCTCAGATTGACATAGTGGTCGGGAGATTTGGAGCCAACAGTATCCATGACACACAACGTAATGTTCGGTAATGCAACATTATTATTATTTCGCCTTTTGCACGCTTCAAATGCAACCCTTCAAATGCAACCAATCAATGACATACGTGTATTTTGTTGTGATTCAGACATTGACGCTCATCCAATCAAAATACGCAAGTGTAGCGCTACTTAAACGTTAGATCCAGCAGCACAGTGAGCAGTAAGCCTAGTCAGTCAGTTACAGTAATGTCAGCAGTAGTAGGCTAGTCAGTAAGTTACAGAAATAATGTCAGCGAATTCTTCAGTCATAAAGTTTGCGTTCATAGAACACAGAGTTTTTTTGCAGCACAGGTTCAAAAAAGAAGCATTCGGCAAAATGCAGATTTTGCAAAGTCTCCTTGGCCGAGACACCACCCCTCACCCCCCACATTTTGCACTGGGAGCATTTTTTGGTAGGGTACATTAGTCTATCCAATTATGCTACCCTTGATACTTTAATTAAAGCTAATGTAATAGGGTATCAAACCATAAGTATTGATATAATATTATGAGATTTTGCAATGGGAGCATCATGTGATAAGGGACACTAATTTATTTATTTTTTCATAAATTTGATAAATAGCATGAAACCTTGCTCCACATATTTTTCTTTTTAATTAAAAGAATGACACAAATATTATATTTCTGTGAAACATATACTGTTATGGGAAATACACCATTTAAAAAGGAAACCATAAGGTAGCATTTTTCGATGTGGTTGCGTAAATCAATAGACTCTGCTATTTGTGCTCCGGTAGCATTTTTAGACAAGGCAGCATAAATCGAGAGAACACCAGGACTACCTCAACCTTCACCAGGCACCTGGAGTGTAAACACGCGCGGTATAAATTATTTAGGGACAGATTTTTTAATGTTTTTTTTGCAAGCTTCTCTGCAGACAACTTTTCTGGTGAAGAGTGTAACTACATGCTAAGCACAGGTAGCTAGCTCTATCAGTGGCTATAGGCAAGATGTCAGAATCTTTTATGCACTTGTCCTTATTCTTATTAATGCACAATTTGATGTGCAGTTTGTATTGGTATGTAGTATTTGTAGTTTGCAGTTGATTCATGTGACGTGTGTGCATGTCTTTATATTGTTTGATTACAGTATTTTACTTAAATTGTTGTTTGACTAAATAAACGTGGTCATTGACTTTTAAATAACATCCACATATCATAATTGTGTTGACTTAACAGGCCTAATCCATTTCAGGGAAATTGATATCATACGGTGTAATTTGGCTAGTACTACTACAATAGGACATGACGCAATTTCAAGTTTATAATTGTGTATCTTCAATTTGATGTTACAATTTCGTCTACAAATGAAGTATAATTGAAATCAGTTACATATTTCCCATTCTTTAGACAGTTGTTGGAGGTGTTAGCTGTTTTGTCAGATGACTTTGGGACCAGTCAGTACCCGTCATGTCAGTCCTCAACAGCACACAAAAGTTAAGGGAGCCTTTTTTTTTTGGTCTCGGTCTTGGTCTTGCCTCGACTTTGTCTTGGTCTTGACTCGGTCTGTCTTGGTCTTGTCTTGGTCTCGATACCCTCTGGTCTTGGTAGTGTCTTGGTCTTGGTTTAGGTGGTCTTGGTTTAAGTCTAGCACATGGTGAGTCACATGCTCTCTATCTGACTTGGTACACCACATAGGACAGGAAGTGACTTTTTCTTGAAATGTTGTGCACTACACTGGAAATGTCCTCCCTCGCTCCACTCTGCTTTCGCGCTCGTTTGACTTTACACTTTTCAGGATTTTGCGATGTTGCGATCGCAACTTTTTACTTATTCAGCCGATCGCTGCAAATGAATTACTGTCGTGCTATTTTGACCAATTACCGCAACTTTTCTGCAATTTTTGACCAATCGTTGTTGTTTAACACAAAACGTTGAGCCATACGTCAGCAAACTTCCACTTCCTTGTTAGGTTTAGAAGAAGCAGAAAACATGTGATTAAAAACACCTCACATTTACATTAAAAAATAACTGATTAATGGTTAATAAAAATAATAGTGGTTTTTGTTCCCTTCATTTTAATTAACTGTTAAAGAATCATGGACAAAATCACAAATTTTTCAGCAACTTTGACTTACTCCCGCAACTCTAAAAAGGGACTTGAATTTGAAAGTTTAATTCAAAGGATTTCTTTCTAACAAAAATAATTCTGTGTGAGTCATCTTGAAAATAAGCTCGTCATCACTTCACCAATTCGGCTGCATTACAGAGGAAGTCTGATGATCTCAGGCTGATTTATCGTTGTCAGAAGCCGTTAGATCAGACTTTATCCAGAGGGATGATGTCCGGAGGTGAGCACCTCTGAGGTCAGCCTTTTGATCTGCAGCCGTGACCTTTCGCTAAGGGAGTGGATTGACCTAACCTCTCGGCCTTATGTAACCTCGCTCTCTATCTCAGTGATAAGCAACAGTGGTGGACTCCACGAGTGTAAATCACAAGTTTTATCACAATACGATATTATATAAGTTCAATGGACAACCTTCCGATATCTGATAAAGTCACAAAGTCTGCTACGATACGATTCAACACAACAGGAAACGACTAATGTGAGAGGATATCAAATGCTGACATAACACCATCAACATGAAAAAATATCAGATTTTGAGGAGCACAAACAGACTTTTAAACACAAAATAATCTGATGGATGTTTTCATTTTGGGCTCGTTGATCACTGAATCGATGTATTGATGCAATGTCTGACAACATCACAAAGACTGGCACAATATGATTTTGAAACGATCTCATTCAGGAGCTATAAATATCATATATTTAAGAGATTAAAGATATTATTCTTATTTAAATAAATTAGTTTCAATGGAAAGTCAGATTTTTCTCCTTTTTTGGTGTAAAAGTTTGGACACACCTACCAATTCGATGTTTTATTCTTCATTATCATGACTATTTACACTGTACATTCTCACTGAAGGCACTATGAATGAACACATATGGAATTATGTAGTAAACAAAAAGTGTGAAATAACCCAGAACATGTTTTATATCTTAGATTCTTGAAAATAACCACCCTTTGCTTTGATCACTGCTTTGCACACTCTTGGCATTCTCTCGATGAGCTTCATGAGGTAGTCACCTAAAACGGTTTTCCAACAGTCTAGAAGGAGAGATGCTGAACACTTGTTGGCCCTTTTGCCTTCACTCTGCGGTCCATCTCATCCTAGACCATCTCGATTGGGTTTGGTCAGGTGACCGTGGAGGCCAGGCCATGTGGCGCAACACTCCATCACTCTCCTTCTTGGTCAAATAGCCTTTACACAGTTCATTCATAGTTTTGATGCCTTTAGAGAGAATCTACAATGTAAATAGTAATGAAAATAAAGAAAAAACATTGAATGGGAAGGTGTGTCCAAACTTTTGACTGGTAGTGTATATATATATATATATACTGTATATTGATTTAACCCAATCACTTCCATTCACTTCAAATCCTACAAAGCAACTTAAATATTACTTGACATTTAAAAAACAATATTTTCTTTTCTTAATATAAATATCAAGAGAACTGCTTGATGCTTTCATGTTGGATTAATTCTATGTACTTGCTGATCGTTAAATCGATGTACTGATACCGATTGATGCATCGTTGACCCCTAATGGACTCCTCCTCACTGATAATGTTGTTCTGCAATGACTTTCACTAAGAGATTAATTAAACTCCTCACCGATCACAAAACATACTGAGCCAAGAACCACTGTCACATTTCACGTGTAATCAGACTTCAGTGTTTGTCACCAAGTAAAGAAACTGTCTTTGGTAAAAATGGCAAATTTGCAAAGAACAAAATGTTCACAAATTTGGTTTCCTGCATTGGTTTCTCTCTGAAAAACACAGCTGGTAATATGACCTGCAGTTTGCTGATAACTACTTTCATTTCCTGTTTTTCTGTTTTCTTTCCGAACGGCAGCCATCGTCTTCCTCTCCCGAACACCACATCCCTGCTCGCTCATGTGACATGCGAGTCGAGGGAAACCAAGCCACATTCTCAATAACACAAACCAGCACCAAGTACCCAACTAACCAGCCACTATCCCAAATAGCACGCGGCCATTCCCCCGTTCTGACCACCAGCTGGACAATGCAGCTGTTTTTCAAAATCTGTGAGGTGTCACTTTGTCTAAAATCAATAAAAAGTCTTTCTTTCTCAACCTCTTCTTCTACAAAAGATGAAGAGGGAACTGAGCTTTTTGCAGTTACAACACATTAATACTTGAAAGTAAAAGTAAGAGATTATTTGTCGCTCTGAACACACCACACAGCACAGCACACAGTGCACCACAACGAAATGAAAAATACTCATAACATACTTATAACATCTGATAAATGATAATTAAAGAGATGAAGAGACCGATGACGCACCTTTAAACCATGTTATGAGTGTTGTAATTATGTATTCTGACCACTAGAAGGTGCACTGCTACATCACTTTTGTATATTTTGTGTTTTTATACACGTGTCTCTTTTTAAATCAAAATTTTAATGTATTTTTGTGCTTTTTGCAGCATGTTTTTTATTAATAACTATGTATTAAGCCATGTTTTGAGTTTCATGCTTTATTCTGTGCGCGAAACCGAAAGCTCTCTTTAGTGGACAGCTGACGAGCAAATTCGCAATGTTGGGTTTGTGATACAATCCAGCAAAGATATAAAATCAAATCTCAAACCAAGTTAGACAAAAATACATGTCCAAGAAACATTTATATAACAAGACCATGTACCTTGGGAATGTTACATAAAAGCCAAGATGCAGCTTGTGTTATAAAACTGGTTTGATGCAGACTGATAATAAAAGTTTTGTTAATTTATTACAAAATGAACACTGTCACATCAGAGTACGAATTCCACCTCCTCAATAAGGGGTCCGACTTTCTGGAGGGCCTAGTCTTTGGTCGTCATCTCCTTACCCCTAACCCTAACCCTAGAAAATGAGCATAATGGATTTTAGCTAACCAAAATGAGCGCCTGATTTAACACAGGAACTATAGTATCTCAGCCGACTAACTAACGTTGACTGAAGCAGCCTCTGAAAGACGATGGTGAATAATTTCAATTCGAGACGTTACCTCGCATCCGTAGACCAAACACTTAAAACAAGAACATGACGGTTGTAAATTAAGACGTTTTCAACAAGCTAGACTCCTGCTGCTACTTCTATTTATCAACACACATCAAACAGCACCATGACAGACAACACCAACCAACCAGGCGCTGGATGAGAATGAATGAAGAAGTTGCTGCTTCAGGCAGAGTTGAGCGAGTAAAGACAAGATATTTTGCTTGCCAAAGATCCACTGCGCGCTCAGAATTTTGGCACAAAAATGGCGTCACGACTCTGACATTTCTAACAAAGCGCCAAGTCAAGCGGGCGTCAAAGCAGAGTGTCGCGAGGGCGGAGCATTTCCAGCGAAGTGCACAACATTTTAAGGAAAAGTCATTTCCCACCCCATGTAGTGTACCAAGTGAAATAGTGTACCAAGTGTGACACTCTATGTGCACTACCTAGTGTGTAGAGAGACGTTAAGCTACAACCCCAGCGATTTCCTGAGATGCATATTACTGCATAGAAAAGTATGATATGAGTTCCTTTAAGGGTGGTAGTATGCGGCTTGGTACACAGTCCATACACAAGAGATTTTGTTGGTGAACGTTCCACTGCATGCTCAGAATTTTGGCTCAAAATAACGCCATACATTTTAAGACGGCAAGGCCACTTAAGGCGCAGGCCGTATAAAATCCCACCTCAGACTTTGCACGTGCCTGGCACAAGCGCTACCCTTCCCACGCACACTAAATGCGCCATAAACTATGGGCTAAAAATACTGAAATCTCAGCATCGGACCGACGCCAATGACTTTAAAAAGAGCAATTATCGGACGATTCTGATACGATTCCGACATTATTGTGCGTCCCTAGTATTGAAATCATTATCAAAAGATGAATGCAAAACTCTAAACCCGGAACAGGAAAAGAGAACATTCTGTTCTTTGATACTCATCTTCGTTACAGCTTCACCTGGATCTGAGAACCTCGACAAGGAGAACAAGTGAAAGGAAAAATAGAGGACAAGAAGCAGAGGGAAGAAAGAGGAGAGAGTGAAGGTGAGACAGGCAGGATGGAGTCGTGCAGCCGTCACCGTTCTGTGTCGTCTCTTTTATCAGGTTTTCTCTTTCCAAACACTGTTTGCTCTATGCGCACACACACACACACACACACACAATACAGTCTTTGAAGCAGAGCTCCAGCAATATGGTATTTTTACAGCCGATGGAGTAACGCCAATGCTTTGATGTTTAAGGCAGAAATGAAGAATCCTCTTTCACTGTGTACACTTGAAGACCATCAAGCTGAGCACAATGGACATCTCAAATTTTGAAAGATTTTAACGAAACCCTTATATCTCAGTCAATATAGGATTTTAAAGATTGATATTCAAAAAGACGATTCTGATAATTAGAGGATATAAAAATATGTATAATATTGTATAATAAGTATTCATTTACCCCAAAAATCACAAAGCAAACAATATTCTCTAAAATGAACGCACCAAGATAACAGGACAGTTAAACTTTATAATCATTAACAGTGTGTTGCAAAAAGGAGGGAAGGAGGGAGGAGAAAAGAGAGGATGAAATGAGATGAGAGGAGGAAAGAAGCAGAATGGAGAGGGGGAGAGGAGAAGAGGAGGGAAAGAGGGAACATTAAAAGAAAAGAAGAAAAGGAGAGAAGATGGGAAGAGGGAAGGAGAAAATATGAGAGGAGAGGAAAGGAGCGGAAAGGAGAGGAGATGAGGAGAGTAAAGGAGGAAAGATGAGAGGACAGAGGAGATGAGATGGGGAGGAGGGAAGGAGGAAGAGGAGAGGATAAGAGAAGAGGGGGGAAAAGAGGAGAGGAGAGGAAAGAAGGAGAAAAGAGCGGAGAACAGGTGAAAAGAGCGGAAAACAGGAGAGAAGGAGAAAAGAAGAGAGGAGAGGAGATGATGGATGGAGGGAAGGAGAAAAGAGGAGATGAGGGAAGAAGGAAAGGAGAAAAGTGGAAACAAGAGAAGTTGAGATGAGGGAAGGAGGGTTGGGAAAACAGATATGAGAGGAGAGGAGGGAAGGAGATAAAAGGAGAGAAGAGGAGATGATGGGAGAGGATATGAGATGAGAGGAGAAAAGTGGAGAGGAGAGGTGAGAGGAGAGGATACTGGGGAAGGAGAGTAAGCAGAAAAGACGAGATGAGACGAGACAAGAGGAGAATAGAGGAGATGAGGTGACGGGTGAAGGGAACGAGACGAGAGGAGGAAAGGAGAAAAGAGGAGATGAGATGAGAGAAGAGGAGGGAAGGAAAAAAGAGGAGACGAGATGCCTTTTTCGCCATTTTATTGATTTTGGACGAGGTCACTCCTCACAGATTTTCAAGGACAATGGAGAGCCAGTCTAACGTGTCGCGCTGAACAAAACAAAAGCAACAATCCAGCACATCAGCAGCAGCAGACATGAACAATTGACTTCTAATCAGGCAGGAGATGGAGACAGACTGCAGCACCGTCTACAAAGGCAAACTTTGAGGTGTGATTTCTGGCTCCTAGGTTATGTTTGCTGAATGAGGCTCAAGGCGTGTAGCTGTTTTTAAAGACATTACAGTACACAGTGAGGATGAGACGCTGAAGGCTGCAGTCTGAAGGTCAAACTGCGAGAACGAAGAGAGTTCCCGTATGCACTATACTATCAGGGCTTATCAGAGGAGGGGAGAGGAGAGGAGGGAAGGAGAGCAGAGGAGAGGAGAAGAGGGAAGAAGGAAGGAGAAAAGAAGAGAGGAGTGGATGGAAGGAAGGAGAAGAGAGGATATGATGAGAGAGGAGATGAGATGAGAGGAGAAAAGTGGAGAGGAGAGGAGAAGAGAGGATACTAGGGAAGGAGGGTAAGGACAAGATGAAAAGAGATGAGACGTGAGGAGAAAAGACAGAGAGAGACATAAATCAAGGAGGAAAAGAGGAAAAGACATGATGTGACAGGAGAGAAGATGATAAGAGAGGAGAGGGGGTAAGGAGAGAAAAGAAGAGGAGATGAGAGGAGAAGAGATGTGGGAAGAAGGGAAGGAGAAAAGAGGGGATGAGGTGAAATGAGAGGAGAAAATAGCAGAGGAGAGGGGATGAGATGTGGGAAGAAGGGAAGAAGAAAAGAAGGGATGAGATGAAATGAGATGAGAAAAGAGCAGAGGAGAGGAGATGGTGGGAGAAGAGATGAGATGAGAAAAGTGGAGAGGAAAGGAGAAGAGGATACTAGAGATGAAGGGGAAGGAAAGGATGAGATGAGAAGAGACGAGAGGAGAAAAGAGGAGAAGAGGTGAGCGGAGATGAGGGAAGAAGGAAGGAGAAAAGAGGGAAAGAAATGGGATGAGAGGAGACAAGAGGACAGGAGATGAAGGAAGCAGAAAAGAGCAGAGAGGAGGATGGAAGGACTAAAGGAAAGGAGTGGAGAGGATGGAAGGAAGGGAGGAGAAAAGTGGAGAGGAGAGGAAATGATGGGAGAGAAAATGAGATGAGAGGAGATGAGACAAAATGAGAAAAAAGGAGAGGAGATGAGATGATGAAAGAGGAGAGAAGAAGAGGAAATGAGAGGAGAAGAGATGAGATCAGAGGAGAAAGTAGAGGAGAGCAGACAAGGTGAGAGCAGATGAGGGAGGAAGAAAAGAGGAGAGAGTTGCTACTTAAATTACATTCCATTCTCGTATGAACATAAGCGAACAATGATCAGAGCAAGCTTTCAGTAGAGTAATCAGATATCTCTTTATCATCTTCTCATCCAGAACAAACGGGGAGCGAAAGAAAGAGAGAGAAAGACTTGTGTTGAATCAGTTACAACCTTCATTCAGGTCCGGTATCCCAGAGGTTTTCCATTATCCTTCAGATCTTTCACCTTGTCTCAGGTAGAAGCTCACCAGGTGTGGTGGAAATCCTCCAGGAGACTGCCCCTCCATGAAAGTGAGTGATCATTTGTCATTGTGAACACAGCACAGCACACAGAGCACCACAACAAAATGTGACCTCTGCATTTAAGGAGCAGTGGGCAGCTAACAAGCGCCCGGGGAGCAGTGCTTGGGGACGGTACCCTGCTCATGAGTACCTCAGTGGTAACTTTAGCAGCCCTGGATTCGAACCTGCGACCTTCTGATCACGGGGTGAACACCCTACCGTTACGCCACCAACTGCCCCAAGCTCATTACAAGTGAAAAACTTCAACCTTGTCTCAATCCATATAACTTCCACCCAAACACCACTTTTACTGTAGGTGAGCACGTTGCACGACCAACTTCTGAACCGTTACACTACCAACCGCCCAAACTGCTCAAAACAGTTATGAAGTTACTCATCTCCAGTTGTTGGAAACGTAAGTGCAGTGCAGTAGGACAGAGTGCAGTACAGTACAGGTTTGAGTCGTCACATCAGCGTTTGGGTTTTGAGTGCAATGCCAGAGCTGCCTTTTCAAAACCACACACACACACACACACACACACACCCACCCCTACCTGATGAGAGATAGAGACAAGAGAAAATACACACGAAATCCTAAACAACTGCCCTGGCACAAACTCCCCAACACTGCGGTCTTTCAGACAAACCCCTTTTACCCTCAGCTCACACACACCAACACACTCACACACACCTTCTCACACTCACTGAGTTAAAAGAGTATCATGTAGCATGGCAGTGGTCCAGACACCTTAGCTAAGAGAGAGAAGGGGAGCTGGTGGATTACAAAGCAACTTCCTGAGAGTGAGAGAGAGAGAGAGAGAGAGAGACATAAACGATGGACAGAGGTGAATTTTAAGGGACAGCCAGGTCCTCACCACCCACTTAATGCATCAACACACACACACACACCCCCACATATACACAAATATACACACACACACACCCACAGCTCTCTCTGGCAGCAAGAGGATGCCCTGGCACGACGGCACCGTAACTCTGGAAGACAGGGGTATTATCAAACACACACACACACACACCGAACAGATAGACTCTCTGACCTCCCGGTAATCTATACCCAGTTGATCTAATGTTATAGCATTAAACCACTCACTTTCTGACCACACACACACACACACACACACACCTCCAACATCCTCCACCTGCATTTCTCTTATGCACTCAAACACATACACACACAATCTGATTTCTTTGCCGAGGCAACTGTGTGAACACCAGAGACCACTGACCCAGATTCCCAACATACTGCTCTTCAATGTGAGAGTGTGTGTGTGTGTGTGTGTGTGCGGGTGTTTCCACAAGTTGCTTCCATATGTTGCCTTCAACCATGTTCTAATGAATAGGAGCATTATTGCAGAACTGAAGACAAACCCTATTGCGTGTGTACAGAGTCAGCTGCATTCCGGTTTGTCTAAAATAAGATTACAAATTCTCCTTCATTTATCTTACTTAAGTCATTAAACACTACCCACAAAAGTGTGTATAAGAGCCTTGGAAAACGACAAACTTCTACATTTTTTATTTATTAATTAAAAAAAAAAATTAACAATTAAATTATTTAAATGGATGCCACGTATATTGTTGAGTTTGGAACAATGTGTTTAAATTCATTTTTTGACTTTGCTACCACCCTTCCTTTATGCATGGGTCAAATTTCGTTGTGCCGTGTTCACAATGACAAATAATCACTCACTTTAATTCTACTGTGGAGATGTGGGCACACAGAGGATCAAAACCCTGAAAAAATATTTTGGTACATTAGAACATCACCATAACATGATAGCGCTGCCCAGTTTGGGTCCCAAGCTCCCTTCACACCTACACTTTAAGCTGCATCTACACCTACTGAGTACACAGAGTACAGATCTCTTGCTGTTATGGGCTTTTAACAGCCAAAGAAATGTGTCAGACTCGCCTAAACTCGCCTCTCTATTGTGGATTTCAGACCATAATACATTTGTGTTTTTATACAGATTTTATTTTTTCATTCATTATTTTTCATGGTCGACATCTGACTGCCAAAATAAACCACAGAGCCTGAAGTCACCGTTCTGTACCTTTTTATGTAGTACCTACAGTTAGGGCTGGGCGATATAGCATAAAAATAATATCACGATATTTTTAAGCTATATCATGATACACAATATATATCTCAATACCTTGAAATTTCCTCTAAATCACTGTATAAATGATAAATTATGCCCTATATTGCATAAAATGACACCAATATAATGAATTTAGCCAAAGTTTAACCTAGTAAATGCTTTTATTTTAAACCAAAGTATAATATAGCAAACTTTATACTTTATATTGAGGACAGACAAGTGGGCAAGGGGAGCCACTGATTGCATGCTTATTAAACGTGTAAGACCTCACTATTAAATTATAATTATAAGGTCGATAAACTATAACTTGCGTTTAACCTACCTGCCGCTGTTCCTCTTCCTCCGTCATCTTTGGTTTTTCTGTAGAAACTTTCTGTAGCATGCAGTCAATCGCAAAACCAGGAGCCATCGGCCAATAGGATTCGTAGACAGAAACTGCCTAAACCCCGCCCCCAAACTGCCAAAAACCCGAGGAAAAATACAGTTTGTGCGCAATGTTATCACAACCGCGCACTCGATTCTTAATTTTGTGCTCTCGAGTTTCACATTTGCGCTCGTGACTTTTGAAATTTACGCCTGCGGAATTTTTGCGGCAAGCCATTTTGCGCGCTCTAGTTTTGGCATTGATGTGACGCCACAGGCGGGAGACCGAGCGGAGAAGCGAAACGCGAAAGCGGTACAAAACGCGCATGCGCCAGGAGAGTTTTCTGGATGGGCGGGGGAGCGAGCTGTCTGCTTTGACAATAACGTTAGGATTTATACTCGATGGTCACGATATAGTCATTTACTACATCGCACATGGAACAAGCTGCGATACATGGATATATTCGATATATCGCCCACCCCTACCTACAGTACATAAAACAAGACTTAAATAGTGGCACCTCGGTTCTTAATCCCCGTTGACAAACATTTTGAAGTACGAACAATTTTTTTGGCCAAATTGGAGCTTGGAGTACGCACCAAATCTTGTAAAGGCTGAAATATATTTGCTGTTAACTACAGCCGCGATCCGAATCCTGCGTTCTTTGCGTCGGTTTTTGTGCACGTACTCAAAAATTAACGGAACGTATACGGAGATGCAATACCTGCGTAATTTATAGGGGCAGTGTCGTGAGAAACCGAATGGTGACATCCAGTCGCTGGGCGCTGTCTACTGGGTCACTGTGAGTCTGACTGTGTTCAATATGAGGGTGAATTCGACGGAGCAATTCATCAAACACTTTAGGAGGCATTCGGAAATATTCCCGGTGTTTTTCCTCGTCAATGTCTCTCACTGGCAAAACCAGGGAAAAGAATTCCCCATTTTGCTGACGAGATCTATTAAGTGGTCGAACGTACCATCTCCGTGATTTTCATTTTCTTCTCTGGTGCCATCTCAGTATGATGAAGATTAATGCTTCTTCGACTGAAGACATGTTTGGAATAACAGATGAGGATTTTAAGATACAGGTATTCATTCATTCATTTATTAGATTTGCGGCCTCGACACTGATCCCTGGTGGTAAGGAGTACACACTACAGATTACGACGCACAGTACGGACGCAAGTATATCAGCACAAACGTTAACACCGCAACTGTGTACGGATACGCTTACATAGATCACAGCAAGTATATTTCAGCCTTTAGGCGAACAGAGGGCCGTGTTGTGTTTGATGCGAGAAACTGCAAAACTGCACGTAGCGCAATATTTCGAACAGCGCAAAAACGTGGGTAATGCAGAAAAGGACGTTACATTTGTCTAGAAACTGTAATGAAGAACTGAAAATTGAACTGTAATGTGTTACGGAATTTAGTTACTGACAAAAGTAATGAAATTACAGTAACACGTTACAAAATCCCCAACACTGCAAATAGCTCAGACTAGAGCGAAAATGAATCAAAACCGTCATCAATGTCGGTTAGAACCTCTAATTGATCTAATTCTGCCAATGATGATTATTTTAATTATTATTGTTTTTATTATAAGCTAATATTGTTAAAATAGAATTCTGGTAATACTTTCCCCAGTGTGCGTTCATGTACCGTTCCCTTAAATCGATACTGATTACCGCTAGTTAGTGTGGCCGATAACTGATATTTGGGACATTTCGGTGAGACATTAAATGAAGCAGTGAGTCGAGGGCAAACTGCACACAGAGTAGAGCCACAGTAGCGCACCTTGTAATGACTTAATATTGGTGACCGTCAAAATAAAAACACCAATACCAATACCGATAATTGGCCAAATGCCCATGATAATCGGCTAAAAGCCTAATATCAGCCCCTGATAATCGGCCAAATGCCTAAAATCAGCCCCCGATAATCGGCCCAACCCTTAATATTTACAGTACAATCCTTTTCAGTTGAGAGATACGAAAAAAACAAAACCCCAAAACCAAATAATCGTTTATTAATCGTAATCAAGGTAAAATGCGCAATTAATCGTGATATTGAAGTCGTATCGTCCAGCTCTAGCTCAGACAGTGCAAACCAGTCAGGATTTATTTTAAGTCCTTAAAGACGGGACTACAAAACACTATAGTTGAAAAACAGGCCCACGACCGCGCAGCTGCTCACAATCGGCAGGTAAGCTACGAGGTTTTAACTCACGTTCCCTTACACGAGCTGGTCAGGTGGAAAAGGGAACCGAGCGAAATCAATTCATTTGAGATCACCAGTGATGATTAAATGAAAAGACTCCAGTGACGTCCTTCGCCAACGTATAATGCATTCATTTGATGAGTGATGCTGTTTATAGCTTAATGTGCCTGACGGTGATGCGGCAGATTCTGTGAAGCACATTAATTCTGCGCTTTTAGGATTAGAACTAATCGCAGAGTGCAAAATTGATAGTTGGCTTAATGCTAGATGAAGAGTGCAGGGGAGTAGTGAAGGTGGACGGAGATGTTGGAGAAGAGAGAGAGAGTTGCTGTTGTCCTGGTTCCTCTCTCCGAGCTTCAGGCCCCGGGCGATGGAGACGGGATCTGTCTGAGCAAGTCGACTACACGCCATGTGCACATATCTCACATGCCCGATACTAATGAGCATTTAACACAACGGAGCAGTGTGTGCACATTCACATACACACACACACAAACACACATCACATATCACACATAAGAACCTGCCCAAGTGCACACACATTTCTACACACACACACACACACAAACAAACAAACTTGCATAGAGTCAGGACTTACAGGATATATCCCATTGACCTTCCATAACCACAACCTGATCCTAAAGCTAAGCCTAACCATAACCTGACACCAATTCTAAACCTAACTATAACCCAAGCCTAACCCTAAATAGAGCCCTATGATTTCCTCAATGCGGAAAACGCGGACGGAATTGCAGAATTCAACAAATAAAATGGAATCTGGAATTATGCGACGCGGAATGTTGTATAATTCGCTGATATCTGTGATGGGGGCAAAGCAAAGCAATGGTTTCTAATCAGTTTTGGCCGCTGCAGCCTCCTGTACGTGTTACCTGTTGAGGCAGGACTCAGCTTTCCACACACACAAACGCACAGACACAGAGGGGAAAGAGTCAACGATCAGCTATGGCGAAGAGGCTGAAACACCCAAGTCCTCAAAAAGATTACGGAATTCGAGTGTTAGTGCTAAGTTTAGAGCAGAACAATACCCAAATGATTTTTATGAATTGGGAGAACAACTCTTTTGTACGTTATGCCAGCACACAATAGACTGCACCCGCAAGGACACGTGACGACCACTTACAGTCAAAAACTCACATCAGAAACGTTTCATTTTGCACGAAAAAAGGAATGTTTTTTGTTGTTTACAGGTAAATGTTTTACCAAAGCAGAAAATGTTCTGCTGAACCCCAGCACTTTGTTGAAGTTGAATAACAGTCTTTTAATGTGATTTTTTTTTCCTATTGCATTGCTGTTTTTTCTTTCTAGGTGAATAAATATGATTATAACGTAAAACATGGAATTCAGCAGAATAAAAATGGAAAAAAACAAAACGTATTTCATAGAGCTCTATCTAAACCTAAGCACTGCCTGGCCCCAACCTTAAAACTAACCATACCCTGACCCAACTCTAAACCTAAACAGAAACTGATCCTAAGGCTAAGCCTAACTATAACCTGACCCTAACCCCAAACCTAACCATAACCACAACCTGATCCTAAAGCTAGGCCTAACCAGAACCTGACCCCACCCTAAACCTAACCATAACCACAACCTGATCCTAACCCTAGGCCTAACCATAACCACAACATCTAAATATAACCATAACCTGAACCCAAACCCAAAGTCTGACCCTAAATCTAAACCTAATCATAACCTGACCTTAGTCATAACCAAGCTTTAATTTTAAACTGGTGTTTCTTGACTCTCAACCCAATGTTCTGCACATTTGATATTTCCTGCACCAGCACACTGCTACCCCACAATGCAAATTGGCTAATCATTTGGTAATTAGATGTGCTTTGGTTGGGAAATCCCGAATCTGTGCCGAGCACTTGGCCGAGGTTTGAGAAACGCCAAACACACAAAACAACGGCAGCTCATGACCAGTGCCCTCTTTTTACCTCTTCCCGAACACATTCTTACAGAATTAGACATTTAAGGACGAATCCTAATGGAGTTCTGTTCTGAGTTCTGTTACATAAACAAAGATGCCGACTCAAGCACAAGCACAACTTTACAATCATGAAATTCTCAATCTGTCAGTCTCAGGTGCATGCGGAACCTCCAGTTGCCCCGAAAACCTTCCTAACGACCCCCTGATACTGCAGCAAACCTCCCCCGACCCAGAGCTCCACCGTCAGTCCCTTGCTGTGTGGAGCTTATCCCTTCCACATTCCTAACATATTTCCTCTAAAGGGATTTTCAAGCAAATCGTTCACATTTACAGGGTCAACGGCCAAAGAAGTGACTTACCGTGTCCTCAGAGAAACGCTCGTCTTTCGAATTTCGAGTACTGCTGCAACAATTAATTAATAAAAAAGTTGCCAAATAATTTTACGTTACCTTTGTCATCATAGCATAGGGCTACGCGATATGACCAAAATCTCATATCCCGATATAAATCATTTCATATCCCGATAACGATATATATCACAATATAGTACATTTTCTGTAAATTCAGTGGAACTTTCGCAAGCAAACTCTGGTGTCTGTATGTGCTCATCTCTGCCTACACGTGCTTGAAGTGCTCCATGAACTCATATGGAACGCCAAATGTGCCACAATCCTGACTGTAAAACAAAAATTGACAGTAAAACAGACATTTTTTATGCCGTTTTCATTCATTTAAAATGTTGTTTTTGCAGTGCTCTAGTGGTGCCGTGGTGACTACTGAAAACCTTCATCCAAACCATCAAAAAATACTGCTGTAAACAGTGTATTTTGCCACAATATGAAATAAACAATAGTATAATATGAACCCACAGACATTTTAATTTCCTTATCCAATATATTTCATCATATCGCACAGCGCTATCATGATATTCAAATGTTGCTGCTGATAGTAAGTCAGCAACACGGTGAGTGATATTCATTTTCAAGAAGAACTATTTTTCCAATAACGATGATATGTTTACGACTTAAAGTGCGATGAGTTGGTAGTGTAACGGTTAGGATGTTGGCCCCCATTATCAGTGCGTCGCCAGTTTAAGTCCTGGACTGGTAAAGGTACCACTGAGGTACTCATGAGCGAGGTACTCATGAGCAAGCTACCGTCCCCAAGCAATGCCTCCCGGGCGCTGCCAAAAAGGCGAACACTGTTCCTTCACGGATGGATCAAATGCAGAGGTCACATTCAGTCGTGGTGCACTGTGCTGTGCTGTGTTCACAACGACAAATAATCATTCACTTCATCGCTAATTCAAAAAAACCTTCAACCAATCGGATATCAAAATAAAATAGTTGCATCCCTACGTCCAAGAGTGGGGGGGCTCGTCCCCCTCTCTCCCAACGTACGTCAACCCCGGCCTTGAAAGCGCAGGCAGAGCAACAGCCGGTTCGTCCCTCACACTTCTTTTCACCATCATTCCGCCTCCCTCGCTCCAGCGCCAAGACTCCCACACAGGCGCGGCGCGATTCAATAAAGCCGGCGAGCGACGGAATAATGCGCCGCTCCGTGTCAGTTGCTAAGCAAAGCCAATCAACCCAGCGACTATGAGACGCCGACGCCGGCCGCTTTCGCCAAAAACCTCTCATCCAATCATATATAATTTCTCTCCCATGTTTCCCCACCGAGGGAGCGATGCGTTTCGGGGGCCTTGAAAAGATCTTGTCAAAGTGCATTTCGGATGTTTTCCTCACTCGCCCCTCTCTTTCTCCCCACACTCACACTCTCTCTCTATCTCTCTGTCTGTCTGAGTGGCAGCACTCTGCCAGATGCTGTGTGTCTGTGTGTGTGTGTGTATGAGTGTGTGGTGTGTGGATGAGAACCTCATTGCCCCTAAAAAGAAATCTCAGATTATTAATGTAAATTTTTAATGCTCGTATTGAAAAGGTGGTGCAAAATAATTTTATATAAGCAAAGAATATCAGTCAATGGAAGTTCCTCAAAAGATCGCAAGGTGACACAACTGTGTGTGACAGGAAGAGCTAGAAAGAAACCTAGAAAGAGGCGTGTGATAGAGAAAGAGCAAAAGTATACCGTCAGTACGGTCCAAACTGGTTCAAAATGACCCCAAAAATTGTAGTTTTAAAAGTAGCTTTGAGCCAATTTGAACTCCTTTTGGCCTATAATATGAGCTGCTTTTGGCATTTCTGGGAGAGAACTACATTTCCCACAATCCCCCACACACTACTCACAATAATGCAGCGTTTCCCAATCTCAGTCCTCGCGGCCCACCGCTCTGCACATATTCGGTATGTCCTGCACTGTCGCCTGCAGGTCCTACGTTGCTAATTAGCTAATCCGTAGCATCAGCTGTGCTGTAGGTCGGGAAAGTCGAATCTGTGCAGAGCGGTGGGCCGCGAGGACCGGGATTGGGAAACGCTGCAATAATGGAATAAACGCTATGAATTATCAAAAAAATGGCTGTATTGTGAGTGGAAGCTGGTTGTTGTTATTTTTACAGCTGTAGTAAAGGGGAGATCTGACTGAACTGGAGCGTTTTAGTGAGAGCCGCAAGCGTTTAAACACGCATGTTTACGCAGCTTTCCGTGGAGCTGCATAATCACCAAGTTCCTCCCGCTCGCATTTTAATTTTCATGGATCTGCTTTTATCACAAATATGCCTTTGCATTCGACTGACAGAAATCCGTCACAGCTAGAGTCCAATGGGCGGAAATCCCAGGTAGCGACTGAGAACTTTAATCCCTGAGAATGCGTGCACAATGACCACGTTTAAAAAAATGATTGTTTAATGTCAGGCTGAACTATCGCGGTTCACCTGGGTGTACCGAGCCGA
>JAVGVS010000045.1:529091-774091 GCA_032718565.1 Distichodus sexfasciatus
GCTGGCGACCTTCTGTTCATGGGACGAACAGATGTTGTTTTAATAAACTAATACATTTTAAGTGACAGCCATCTAAGTAGATTTGGGGGGGGGGGGATTTGACAATCAATTCTTCATTTCAATAATCACTGTTTTTAAGTGTATTAATATGTCCATAAGGTTTACACAAGCTCGGGCAGTAAAATATGGTGGCCATTAGGCGGAACAGAGGATTACCGAGTGAATGGTGTGTGGATTAGAGGATTACAAAGTGTCCTTCAAAATGTGTTTTAGAGTAACAGGTTACACTATTTTTCAAGTCACAGTGTGTCTGTAATGGCCTGTGCCAAAAAATGCCTCTGGGATTGTTTTTCTGTCGTCACAGAAGCATTCTAACTTCCAGTAAAGTTCCGATCCCAACACATATGAATCCAATATTCAGCTGTTTGTTGAAGACCACTGCAGATGAATCATTTTATATGAATCACACCATTTACGTATTTATTGCACCACCGGGGCGACGAGCTTGATTGTAACAGTCGGACTGTCAGCATGTGTTTGTAAAAACTTTTTAGAGCTATTCTGGAGTTCAACAACAGAGGCAGATTGGGTAAAACAGACGTAAACAAAGTATGAATGAATACCAGTGCAGGACTCGAACCGGTGACCCTTTGATTACAGCGCCAAATCCCTCACCGTTACACCACCAGCTGCTTATTAAATTTACATTTACAGCACTAAGTAGAACAACTTCCATTTCGTAATGGAACAGTTTACTTGAGAGCCACTTGAGATTAAGGGTCTTGCTCAGAGACCCAATGGTGGTATTGCTGTAGGAAGGATTCGAACCCACGACCTCTAGACTAAAGGTGACTAAACTAAAGAAACCATCACATCAGTAAGTCTGGAGGAACAGTGTTGTTGGAGAATTAGAAAGAACTGGTCTAGTGATTGGGTGCTCGCCTCTGGACCAAAAGGTTGTGGGTTTGAATCCTACTTCCAGCACTACCATCATTGGGCCACTGAGTGAGACTCTTAACCCCAAATTGCTCTGAGTAGACTGGCTCTGAAATTTGGAAATGAAAGTCACTCTGGATACGAGCAGTTACGGTTAGAGAGTTGGTTCCATGATCAGAGGGTCGGTGGTTGAAGTCCCGGACTGGTAAAGTTACCAATGAGATATTGTGGTGCACTCCATGCGCTGTGCTGTGGGAATGAAATTCGGGGCAGTTGGTAGTGTAACAGTTAGGGCGTTCAAACCTGTGATCAGATGGTAGCCGATTTGAATCCCAGACCGGTAAAGATGCTACTCAAAGATAGGTACTCATGAGGAAGATACCGTCCCCAAGCACTGCTCCCTGGCACTGCCAAAAAGCGACGTTCTGCTCCTTCATGGAAGGGTCAGATGCAGAGTTCACATTTGGTTGTGGTGTGTGCTGGGCTGCGTTCACAATAACAGTCACTCACTTTAAAATCACTTAAATCAGGTGAAGTTTTAAAGGTGAAACCATACTTTTTGGTCCAGTCTACAAGAAGAATGTTCTGGGCAGAGTGGTTTGTAGAAGGGGTGAAGAAAGCGCCCTCTTGTGACAAAGAGCACAACTTTTCTACTTCTTTCCATCACAATACTTCTTTCAAACAATTTTACATCACTAAATAAGTTTTAAACTAAATAAAATAAAGTTTTAAAATCTCACCTTAAGTTTGAAAGGTAAACCTGCTGCTTGTGGATGAATAAGAGAGAAAGAGAGAAGTGAGAGTCACTCACTTGTGCAGACAGCACACATTCCAAGCTAAATAGACAGACAGATGGGCAGACAGACAGACGGATGGACAGACACTTGAGCACACACACACATACGGTGCTTGGCGGCCAGTTAGGGGATAGGCAGAAAGATGGAAACATTATACAGTCCATTTCTATCGTGCAGAGGAGCCAAATTACATTTGACTGCGGCGGAATGAGAGGAGTCATGTGTTCTCCAGCATGAGCAGCTATTACTGCATGAATCACCAGCACCACACTGCTGCAATCAAATTCTCAGCTTTGTCATTACGGCCAGACAAGAGCAATGGAACTCAGACCAGGGTCATTAACAAGAGACCAGCGCAGTCATATGCAGGCTAATGACAGTCAGACAGAACTAATCAATCTAACAAAAGCGTCATCACTTTTAGGCCCGGGGAAAATCAAATGCCGCAGTCATTAGCGGCCGATGGGAGTGATGTAACCACAGCCGGGTCGCCGACGTGAAGGGGAACTGGGGCATGACAGATTAGGACCAGAATGTTAGTTAGAACAATTGGTAGTGTAACATTTAGGGAGCTGGCTCTGTGATAGGAGGATCGTCGGTTCAAGTCCAGGACGGTTAAAGGTACCACTGAAGTACTCGTGAGCGAGGTACTGTCCCCAAAGCACTGCTCCCCGGGCAGAACCACAGCACAATCGAAGTTAAAAGATATTGTAATAATGTGGAAAGATCTCATAAGAGAGTGAGGGAGAAAAATGAAGAGAGAGAGAGAGAGAGAGAGAGAGCAAGTAAGAGAAAGGAGAGAAAGAAGGAGCAACAGGTGAGAAAAGGGGTGAGAGAAAGAGATGGAAAGAGAGAGTGAGCGAGGGAGAGAAAAGGAAAGCAAGAGAAAGAAAAGGAAAGATGGAGGGAGAGGAAGAAAGCTGGAGTGAGGGAGAGAGAGAGCAAGCAAGGAGAGATGGTGGAGAGAGTGAGTGAAGAGAGAGATCAAGAGAAAGAGAAAGAAGGAGAGAGAGATGATAACGAGACAAAGAGAGTGGAAGGGGGAGAGAAAAAGAATGAGAGAAGGAGAGGGAGAAAAAAGGAAAAGAGAGGGATGGGAGAGAGGGGGAGAGAGAAAGACAGTGAGAAATTAAGGAGAAAGAGTGAGCAAGTGAGAGAGAGAGATAAATAGAGAGAGAGAGAGAGAAGGAGTGTGTGAACGAAGTAGTGAGTGAAAGAGGAGAGAAAGAGAGAGAGTGACTGAAGGCCTAAATATGAAGTGAAAGACAGAGTAGTGTGTTTTTACACTCTCACTGCGCAGTAGGAACGGGAAGAGAAAGAGGAAGAGCGTGAGGGAAAGTGAAAGGAAGACAAAGTGGGTGGAAAACTGGGAGGTCGTTTGTCGTTGTTTTCTCTCCTCCCTCGTACCCTCGTTCCCATGAGCTCAGCTTTAATTGGGCTGATTAGATTTCAGGCCGCATCTGTGCTCCTGACACCTGCTGCTGTTCGGCCTGCTCCAGCCTCTACTCTCCCCTACACACACACACACAGACAGACACACACACTCGTTTGTCATCCCTTCTTCTCCACCCATCCAGAGCCGGCCCGGAAGCAGAGAAGCTTTTAAAAGCTGAACTTCATCTGAATTATTCCTGACAATATGCATTATTCACAGAGTGAGGACCAGTTACATCCATTCAAACACAACTTACACATGCACGACTGCTCACACACACACACACACAGTCTCACACTCACACACTCGAATTACCTGAAGGAGGGAGGCAGAGGGAGAGAGAAAGTGAGAGAGAGAGAGAGAGAGAGAGAGAGAGAGAGAGAGAGAGAGAGAGAGAGAAAGATGAACTGAGGAGCAAGGGACAAGGAGAGAGAGGGAGGGAGAAAGAAAGGAAGAGTAAGAAGTGAATGAGAAAAAGAGAGGAGAGGGGAGAGAGAGAGAAAGAGACAGAGAGAAAGAAAGACAGAGTGACAAGTGTGAGAGAGAGAGACATTGGGAAGTGAGGGACA
Source organism: Distichodus sexfasciatus (assembly GCA_032718565.1). Taxonomy (NCBI): domain Eukaryota; kingdom Metazoa; phylum Chordata; class Actinopteri; order Characiformes; family Distichodontidae; genus Distichodus; species Distichodus sexfasciatus. The sequence continues at coordinate 532,829 of JAVGVS010000045.1, forward strand.
AAGAGAGAGAGAGAGAGAGAGAGAGAGAGAGAGAGAATAGAAAGAGAGAATGCAAGGGATAGAGAGAGAGAGCAAGGAAGAGAGAGTGAAGGAGAGTGTGAAAGAAAGAGAAGAAGAGAAAAAAGATACAGTAAGAAGTGATGAAGAAAGAGAGCAAGGGCAAGAGAGTGAGAGAAAGAGAGAGACTGAGTGAGAAAATTGAATGAGAGAGAGAGATGAAAAGAGAGCAAGAAACAAACAAAGGGAAAGTGGGAATGAGTGAGAGTGAGCGAGAGAGAGAGTGAGGCAAGAGACAAAGAGTGAGGAAGGAGGGACAGAGAGAGAGAGAGAGAGAGAGAGAGAGAGAGAGAGTGAGTGAGTGAGTGAGAGAAGGAGAGCTGCGTGATTCTGATTATTAGAGAGTGTGGGAAGAGAGGGTGTCACTTCCTCTAGCTACATCTTCCCTCTCGCGGGTTACAGTTAGAGTGAGATAAGGAATCGAAACCCGAGTCGAAAACGGTCAAAACTGGGGGGGGGGGACTTTGACCTGACTGCACACCAACAAGGCATGAAAGAGAAAGAGAGAAAGAAAAGGAGAGAAAGAACATGTAGCATATAGAGACAAAGAGAAGCGAGGGAAAATGAGAAGGAGTGAGGGACGGAAAGAGAAACAAAGAGCAAGAGAGTGACAGAGAAGGAGAGAAAGAGAGAGACAGAAACTAGGAAGTGAGGGACAAAGAGAGAGAGAGAGAGAGAGAGAGAGAGAGAAAGAAAGAAAGAGAGGAAAAGAGAAAGAGAGAATGTAAAAGAGTAAAATAGAGATGAGTGAGAAAGAGAGAAAGAGTGGTGAAAAGAGAACGAGAAACAAAGAGGGCGAGAGAAAATGAGTGAGTGAAAAAGGAAGGAGCAAAAGCAATGGAGAGAGAGCAAGGAGGAGAGAGTGAGTGAGAGAGTGAAAGAGAAGGAGAGGAAGAAAGACAGTGAACAGTCAGTGAGAAAGAGACAGAAACAGAGAGGGACAGAGAGCAAGGGAGAGACCCTATTTGACCTGATTACACACCAACAAGGTGGGGACCCGTGTCATTGTGGGGACACAAAACCGAGTCCCCACCAAGTTAACCACTGCAACATACATGTTTCTTCAAGCGTAACCTCCCCTTTAACATCTAGTCCACATCCTCGCATATCCTTTAAAGTGTGTGTGTGTGTGTGTGTGTGTGTGTTTCTACAACAAAATGAGGACTTTGATCTGATCACACACCGATAAAGTGGGGACGTGTGTCATGATGGGGACATACTGTAAAAGCCACAATTTTTATTCAAGAATAAAACTTTTCCCATTAAAATCATGCTCATATTTTTTAACTGTTTGGTGTGAGAAAGTAATATGGTAACACATAGTAAAATTACAAACCTTACAGGAAATAACAAGATCAAAAACAAAGGTACAATTGTAACGAGCCCAAGTTCTATTTGTTCAATGTTTTGGCGACATCTAGTGGCCAATTAATAAACTGCAACAGAAAGCAGTCACAAAACGACAAAAAAAGAGATTATTTGATTAATAGATTATTTAATTGATTCTTTTTGTCACATAAATACAAAGTAACCAAATAGGTTCATCATAGTCATAATGCAGGCAACCCTGAACGAACAGCTTCGACATCTCCATTTCGCTTCACTCCCTACTCGAGCTATGACTGCTGTGTGTAAATGCACAAAATACTTGCATAGGAATATATATATATATATATACAACTTGTATACTAAGTATAATTAATATAAACTAATTACTACATAAAACCCAAAATTTTGAATTAGAATTTAGAATTTTGGTTTATTTTCTGCATTTTGATGCTGTATGTCACTGAGGTTTGAGCCCAGGTTTCTTTTTGCAGGTCTTTAGTTTAACCATTTTTGTATGCAATACTATTTTGTACTACTTTCTATCTTAAGAGAGAATGCCCCCAAACATTTGGCAAGAGGCAGATTAAATATTACTAGATTTTTAATAGATTGTCTGCATATTCATATTAAACTGCTGCAGAGTTTATGCACATTTACTACACAAAAGAACATATGATCGTTTATTTATATATTCTATGTGTCTTCTTTGCACTCTGTAAAAACTGAGGCCATGTCGTCTCGTCTCTCTGTACACTCTCTCTCTGTATACTTGCATATAGCTGAGATGACACTTAAGTTTACTTTGACCTATAATTTTGGAGACTCATTTTTCCATATTATAATGTTGTTAATTAATTTTAACTTAAGCCTGACTGTTCAACGAGATGATCCTGACTGGTATGAAAGGCTGTAATGGCATAAATTATGATGCATTAATTTGTGAGATGCATTTCTCTTAAAATTGAGTCAGATCTTATATAACTAAAAATGAATAATGATAGTCAAATTTTTAACTCTGAATATATTTTTTAAATAAAAATGTGAGTGGATATAAAGATGGATATTTGGGACCAACAATCTGAAGTATAATTTTGTAGAAAACTGAATAATAATAATAATAATTTCAGGATGTGTTTCTATATCATGTTTACTGTGAATTATGAGAGAGAGGAACTTGGTTATTGGAGTCGAGCAGTAGCCGATTGCAGCTGATCGCTCGCGCTACATGTTTATTATTGCAGCTCTTTATATGTTTACTGTTAAGTTTATAAAAAGCCATGCACACTGTGTAGCCAAGCAACCATGGTTGCTCTTACCCCCAGCAACCTTTAGAACACACACTTTTATAAGAATATGACCAGTATGAAAACTGATATTTTAAAGGGAGAGTTTCAGCTTGAATAAAAATTGTGGGTTTTATGTCCCCATAATGACACTCATCCCCACTTTATTGGTGTGCAAACAGGTCCCCATAGTGGGAGGTTTACAAACACACACACACTCCGTGATGGATCTTAAATGCTTAGAATTATAGTGGAGTCTGTATTGACGTGGAAGCTGCCCTTTTAGAAATGGATATTAATCGGAACAATTTGTGAGGAATCCTAATGACGCCATAAACCAGGCGATTCATTAGAAGCCACATATCAGATTAGAAACGGCGTCCTGGGTGTAATTGTGCGTCATCACTTTCGGTCTGGGTTCATATGGGGTGAGGTGGTCTGTGCCGGTTCTCAGTCTTCCAGTACGTGGAGATGCTGAGGGCTGAAATCACAAGTCTTGAAAATGTTCTACCTCTCATTCAAAAAAGATCATTGAAGAAGCACTTAGGGATGGTAGACAGATAGATGGAGAAATGGAGGGATGAATGTATGAATGAATGGATGGATGATAGATAGATGGAGGGATGAATGGATTGATGGAGGAATGAATGGCTGGATAAATAGATGGATTGATGGAGGGATGAATGGATGGATGATGGATAGATGATGGATGGAAGATGCATTGATGAGGGATGAATGGATGGATGATGGATGGAAGATGGCTTGATGAGGGGTGGATGGATGATGGATGGAAGATGGATTGATGATGGATGAATGGATGGATGATAGATGGATCAGAGGGAGAGAGCAGACAAGTGTGAATTTCAAGTAATTGGAGTGAATGTGATAGACAGACAGATAGACAGATAGACAGATAGATAGATAGATAGATAGATAGATAGATAGATAGATAGATAGATAGATAAACACACACAATTTAAACAATACGTAAGGTGTGTACACAGTAAGTAAATGTATATAATATATATGGCAATACATGAATTTTAAACAACAATATGAAATACATACAATAATATAACCATATAAAGATGGAATTATTAGACAGAGCATATTTGCCCATATAACTGTACAGACATTTGAATATTGTACGGACATGTTGCTGACAGTATAAATATAAATGCATATAAATATGCAGTGACTAGAATAAAAATGTGATGGTGTAAAGTGAAACGTCTTCCAGCACTGTGAAAAGACGCGCTTACATAGCGCGGCCAGCAGATGGCGCCAGAACGTCACGCTGGACGCGGGGCGACCATATTCAGAGCGATGTATGTACAGTATGTCCGTGCCACTTCTGTTCTTCAAACATGTGGTGGAAAGAGTACTCAAAATTTGAACTTAATTACATACAGGTAACTGTTACATTGCTGAAATAATACCCAGAAGTAAAAATACTGCTGTTAAAAATGTTTTAAAAATACAGTTTCACATAACACGCAATTACTTAATTACCTCCAAATAATTAGGCGATTGAAAGTCACAGGGGAAAATGGTTAAATTATAAGAGAAATAGTGGTGAAATAGGTGAGATCGATGTGAAAGATCATAAGAATTAATTGATAAGTTAATGGTATAAGAAGAATCATTATAAAATAGGATAAAAACACGCAAGTTCATTGCAATATAATTGTTATAAAAATAATCAAATTCTAAATAAGCAATAATAAATGTGACCAGGCATGTGATAGGACAGCTGCGGGGCCTCGATTAGCGTGTTTGCTGCTTTATGCCTCAGTCATGGAGTTGGTTTATTTGGTAAAAACGGAGAAAACGTGAACATGTAATCGAGTCGAATTCTGAAATATTTTGTGCAAAAAAGATTTAAAAAAAAAAAAAAAAAAAAATGTTGGTTTGTATCTGATTCTTATCAAAGTCTCCTCCTATTGCATACAGTAGATTTATTCCAACAGACAAAGCATATTTAGAATGGACAGAAAAGTGAACCGTTTGTGAGAGGAAGAGGGGAATACTACTACTACTACTACTACTACTACTACTACTACTACTACTAATAATAATAATAATAATAATAATAATAATAATAATAATAATAATAATAATGAAACAAGAGACAGACAAGATAGATAGATATACATACTGTTATTCTTATAGTTTCATGTGTTAGAAGACTCATCTTTACCTGTTTGTGTTTGGACATCTTTATTTACCACCGAAATGCCGGTACATTTTTGAATATTACTTTAAATCGTAGGTGTACTCAGTAACGATATGTAACTTTAAAAGTAGTGAAGTAAATTATTCATTCATTATCCGAACCGCTTAATCCCAGCTGGGGTCGCGAGGAGAAACCGGAGCCCACCCCGGGCGCCAGCCTGGGCGGGCGGCAACACCACAGGGCACTCACACGCACACCTTACGGGGCCAATTTAGAGTTGCCAATTAACCTACAGTGCATGCCTTTGGACTGTGGGAAGAAACGGAAGCGTAATTGCTTACTGAATGGGCTTAAGTACCTGTAAAATTATAGACTTAAAAATATTCTCATAAAAGTACAAGTGCATGAAAAATGTGCTTAACTACACCTCGTCTTGCTGGGGATCTCACTGTTCCTGGTGGTTTTAGTGCTGCAGTGTTGGGAGCGCCGCCAAAATGACACAACTGTTTAAACAAATCCATTTATAAGCAGAATCTCTCCTCACAGGAAATGTACACATTATTAATTAAACTCTGTCAGCATGTGTTTCGGATGCTTAAAACCTCCTACTGCTAAGGCCATACAGCTTGAAATTATTTATAAAACTTTATTTTCAATTCAATTGCTCTTCTTTTGGAACACAGATCCAAGCACTGAAACCAAACCCGCAAAAAATACATGGAACAAAAACACAAGACAGGGGGCCAACACTGCTCACACTCCCAACCACACACACACACACACACACACACACACTCTCTCTCTCGCCACGTACACACGGCACTCTACAGTGTGAAGGACCGACTACCGACTAGATCGAATGAAAGCCTGAAAAACAGAACATTGAAAAAGAACAAAATAAAAAGAGAAAAATCCCACGACATTCCCACATTCTCTGGAGCCTCCTCTTATTCCCACGGAGGAGAGGACGGGAACAACATGAAAGTCGGAAAGAAATGAAAGCACAGAACAACCAAACTACTTCCTTCAGTCACGTCTGCAGGAAGAAACATGAAAATGACAGGGGAACGGTATGGAGGCTTTAATTTATCCGAGAGATGGTTTTTATTTACTCTCTACCATGCAGCAGCAGGATTCAAGCGAACTCTTTCCAGCCTTCACACTTCACTCCCTCGCTTTTTTTCCTTTGTGTTCAGGCCCGAAGTGTTTACGCAGCGTTCACATTACACACAGCCCGACGGGTTCACACCGGACACTGTAGTAAAATAGAATTATGCTCAAGAAAATAAATTCATATATATAGCCGAGAGAGAGAGAGAGAGAGACGTGCTTTCCTCAGCCTTAACGAACACCGCCGCTGTGTCTTACTGTCCTGAGTGTGTATGTGAACACGTTAGTTTATGTAGAATATTAATTTAAAATGTATAGCTCTATATAGAGAGAGACCCTGCTTTCTAAGCCTGATATTTACAATTATGATTATATTAGATTAGAATTATTTGAAGGTGGATTATGGGTAATAAGCGTGTGTTCACAGTGATTTGAGTTCACACTGATAAAATAGAATTATAAAAATATAGGCATGGGGGATTTGCTTTTCGGGGTTTGGAATTCTAATTACATTAGCTTAGAAGTAATTTTTGGGGAGACGCAGGGCACAAGTGTGTGTGTGTGTGTGTGTGTGTGTGGACATGTATTTATCGTGATTAGACCATTTTGTCCCCTAAAATCACTCTCTTTTATCTGTTTTTTTAGTTTTGTGGGGACATTTGAGAGGTCCCCATAGAGAAAATGACTTTATAGAAATGTGTTGTTTTATTTTGAGAAACTAAAAGAGGTAAAAGATGTGCTTTTGGTTACTGAGGTTAAGGTTAGGGTTAGGATTAGGTGTAGGTGTAAAATTATGTACTTTCGTTATTATGGGAGTCTATGGAAGGACCTCACAAAGATAGTAATACAAGACTGTGTGTGTGTGTGTTCACAGTGCTTTGGGAACATTGATTAAAAAATATAATTTAAATATATTGCCGATATACTGTATAGAGAGACCTGCTTTCTTCGTCTTGGAGTTTAGAATTATAATTACATTAGATTAGGATTAATTTTGGTGAGATTATGGATAGTAAGTATGTTTGTGTTCACAGTGCTTTTGGAACATACTAATAAAATGAAAAGAGTGGGATTATGACTAATAAGGCTGTGTGTGTGTGTGTGTTTACAGTGTTTTGGGAACACAGTGATAAAACAGAATTATGCTGAAGAAAATAATCTACAGCCAATGTGTAGCGAGACCTGCTTTGTTCAGCCTGAAGGTTAGAATTATAATGGCGACAGATTAGAATTAAACAGCTTTAACCCCATTCAGAACTGTGCTCAGTAATTTAAATATATAACCAATACCGAGGGACTGAACAACGAGGCAATGTGTTTTACTGTCCTACTCTGTGTGAGAGAGATTTAGTTAGAATTATAATTCAAATAAATTAGAGTTAGAGTTTTTGGGGCAAGTTTATGAGCAATGCTTGGGGGAGAACAGTAACAAAAATAGAATTATGAAGAAAAACACTTAAATATATGCCTGATAATTGTTTAGCATAATTCTATTTGTTAACAAAATAGAATTAAGTGCTGAAGAAAACAATTAAATATATGTCCGGCTGGTTGAGAGAAACTTGCTGTCTTTTAGTCTGAATGCGAATGATAACTACATTAGATCAGACATGTGTGTGTGTGTGTGTTCACAGTGCTTTGGGCAGGTAGACGATGGCAGTCAACTGCACTGGAGCAGCATACGCCACTGCGACAACAGGCATCAGAAGCAACACCTGTCGCTCAGGACGGAGTCGAGAGACGAGAACGCGGACTACACGAGAGCGCAACAACGCGGGCGTAAACACGGCCATCACACACTCGCTCTGCTGGAGAGAGAGAGAGAGAGAGAAACGTTGAGTATGAGAAAGAGAGAAAGTAGAGATAGAGAGGATCACAGAAAGAAAAACAAAAAGAAGAGAGAGAGATGTACAGCGGAGGGAGAGAAACAGGAGAGATGGACAGCGAGGGATGGAAGGAGGAGGCAAAGAAAGAGTATGTGACTGTGTGTAAGAGAGAGAAACAGAACGAGAGGATGAGGGAGAGAAAAACAAGAAAGAGAGAGAGAATCAGTGTGTTTGTGTATGACAAAGAGAGACAGAGAAACAAGAAGAAGCAAAGATAAAAGAGTAGGGAGATAGAGGAATGATAGATAGGGAGGGAGATGATATGGAGGATTAGAAAAGATAAAAAGAGAGAAGCATAAATATAAAAAGGAGAGCAAATAACACTATGATGGAGAGAACGAAAGACAGACAGGAAAGAGAGAGAGTAAGTAGACAGACAGAGAGAAGACAACGAGAACAAGACACAGCGATTTCTCACGTACTTCTCGGATACTTGAACCAGTGTGACCAGGACGTGAAGCGGCTACGCTATAGCCACAATGCGCTTTAGTGTATAGACATACTACACTCGCCATGGTAACAGGGATCTGATCTTCCCATCAGGATGCTGTGGCTCCCAGAGTGCAGCGGCCTCTAACCCACACACACACACAATACCCTCATACAACAGTCCAGTTTCCTAACCAAAGCAGAAAAAATAAAATCACATTTTTTTTCCCCAATGGAAGCACATTACATCTAATGAAGGATAAAATTAATTTCTTTTATGACTTTATCTCATAATTATCAAAAAATCTCAATTAAAAGATCTTTTTACGAGAATTACGTAATTCTCAGAATTTCTTGTAATTACGAGAAAAGATTGTGACATTCTTCAATTTTCAGTCATTCACTTGATACTCAAATAAACTAAAATTAACCAAATATCAACGCAAATCCATACTTCAACATTTTAGGTGAGAGATTATCAGCGAAAGAAGCTTTTTAGCAGAAACAAGTATAGTGAAGTAGGATTTGCACCTTGCTCATGAGTACCTCAGTGGTAATTTTAACCTGCCCTCGAACTTGAACCGGCAGCTAGGGACGAACGATCCAACTTGTTCAGTTCCGATACCGATAAAGTTTATATTTCTGGGCTCTGGGTATGGGCCGAAATCCCAGTACCCCATCCGACAATAGCTTTTATTGAATAAGTTGTGTGTTTCTTCTGTGAAAATGACTGAGATTATTCTGTTCTGCTTTGACTTAAATAAATTCCTTTGAATTCAAGACAATGTAATAATTACACACCCATATGTATATGTTCAATTATTTATTATTAAAATAACATCTGAAAAATGCAATTTAGTGACGCTTTCCCTAATTCTAAGTGTTTAAAACCATCAGGAACACAGAGATCGAGTGAGAGCTGGTGTTGTTGAGGAAATTAAACATTGTATAATGGTGTGATTTGCTTTTGGGGTTGTAGTGTGCTGCGTTGCTTGTTCTGCTCATTGTCATATCAATATATAGGAATTAGTGTGAATGTTGAACAATAAACCAGCTTTACCGCAGTAACACTTCCCATGCAGAACCAACCGAGTGTGCGCACATTTACAGATCGACCTGATGCCACCGTATACCAAATCCAGCCGTTTGAGTCGTTATCGGACCGATATCCCATCCACGTATCGGATCGGTGCATTTCTACCAGCGACCCTCCTTATATTACTCCGCGTTCTGAACATGCTACGTAGGCCAAAAACTGTGACAAAAAATAGAAAATGAATTAGGAGAAAAATCAGAATGACCTCTATGATCTTTTCTCATAATTACACGATCTGTCTCCATTTAAACTTTCATAATTACAAAACAGCATTTCCAGTAACGCTGATCGCCTTAGCAGACGCCTTATCCAGAGAGGCAGTCTCTCCCTCGAAAGCAGCTTGGGGTCGGCGGTCTTGCCTAGGGACCAATGACGGGTAGTGCTGGTAGATTCGACCCATCACCTCTGGTTCAGAGGTGAGTATCCCAGCAACTAGACCTCCACCACCTAGAGTGTGTCTCAATGATTTCCTTCAGTGAATGTAACGCTCAGACCCCCCACAATACTGTTCTGGTGATATTATTATTGTTTTTTTTTTCCAAGGCTAAGTAACATATCGGTGTCCATCTGCTTTCTTTATTTTTCATTTGGAGAAAAGACAAAACAGCTCGTCCTCTGCCTGCATGCAGCTCACATGGAGAGAGAGAGAGGAGAGAGAGAGAGGGACCGAGGGGGAGCGAAAGACAGGACGGGGAGAACCAGCTAAAACAGGAAAAATCAAGAAAGAAAAAGCAATCACATCCATCACTTCCGAACGTCTCACGGGAGAGCGAAACGAGGTGGGGTGGGGGGAGGGGTAGAGGTCGGTGGGAGAGAGATGGAGGTGGAGAGGTCACGACAAGGACTGGCCCACTGTCCCTCCATGGGCCGGACGGGCGCTCCTCCACGCACGGCAGCAACGCCCATCGGTTGCCCAGAGATCAAAATTCACCACAGCATCCAGCATGCTGGTCACTCCCTGAGAGAGAGAGAGAGAGAGAGAGGATGAGGGGAGAGGAGACGTGACGACAGGAGGGGAGAGGGGGAGGAAGAAAGAGACGAAAAGATAAATGAGAGTAAGACGCAAGTAGACGGATGTTTAGTAATTGTACTCTGGACAGAGACAGATGGTCAGAAGGATCAGTTAGACAGACAGACAGATAAAGAGATATAGAGCGATAGATGGCTAAATAGACGAATGGGTGGATAAACAGATGGAGGGATAGATACAGATCAGTAAGACACCAAGTGACAGATGTGTAATTAGCGTATATATAGAGCGAATATATGGGAGCCGATGATGGAGAGAGAGAGGAGATGAATAGTGGATGAACAGTGGACAGATGGGTGGACAGACAGACGGACAGACAGACAGAAAGATGGTCAGAAAGATCAGTTGGATATAGATAAAGAGCGATGGATGGGTGGATAGATAGATAGATAGATCAGTAAGACACCCAGTAGCAAATGTATAATTAAAGATGTAGAGCGATAGCAGATGGATGGACAGACAGATTGGACGGATAAGAAAGATTGAACGCAGCAAGACAGACAGTAAAGCAAGACAGACGGGCAGAAATACACCAAGATAGAGAGAAATACAGATAGATAGATAGACAGTTATTGTGATAGATAGAGAAATAAAGAGATAGATATGCCAGATAGATACATATGTAGAGATATACAGACAGATAGATAATCAGAGATAGAGAGAGAGAGACACACACACACACACATAGGGCCCTATGATTTGCGCAATGTGGAAAACACAGACGTGAATCGCTGAATCACCAATAAATGGAATCATAAAACGTGAACGTCAGATAATTCGTAGATATCGGGGTGTGGGCAAAGTAAAGCAACGGGTTTTCTAATCAGTTTACCGCTGCAGCCCAGCACGTGTTACCACCTGTTGAGGCAGGACTCGCCTACACACACAAATGCACAGACACAGAGGGAAAAACGCCAATGGTCAGCTACGGCGAAGAGGTTGAAACCACCGAAGTCCTCAAAAAGATTACGGAATTCGAGTGTTAGTGCTAAGTTTAAAGCAGAACAATACCCAAACGATTTTTATGAATTGGGAGAACAACTTTGCATGCTTTTGCCAGCACACTATAGACTGCACCTGAAGAATACGGATTTACTCCACTTACAGTCAAAAACTCACATCAGAAACGCTTGCTTTGCACCTAAAAAATGATTGTTTTTGTTGTTTACAGGTAAATGTTTACCAAAAGAAAGAAAATGTTCTGCTGAACCTCAGCACTTTGTTGAAGTGAATAACAGTCTTTAATGTGAAATATGTTTTCGTTGCATTGTTTTTTTCTCCATCCACTCCATACTAGAAGTTATTTGGTGAATAAATATGATTATAACGTAAAAAACACGAATTCAGAAGAATAAAAAATGAATTTAGGAAAAACTACACGGATTTCTTAGGCCCCCCCACACACAGTTATTATGATAAGTGTACTGTACTCACATAGAAGGGTAGATGCCATAGTTTTGTGGATGACTGATTAGCTGGGGATGCTGCATGATCCATGTAGGTGGATTAGCAGCTGGTCGGATTGGTGTTGCAAACCTAAACACACACACACACACGTGTGTTTATTGATAAATAAAGCTGAAGAGTGAGGTCACAAAAGTGCTGAACAATTCAAATTTGCAAAAGAATGAAATCAAATCAATCAAGATAAAATACTGAACTGTAATGCCTTTCCTCTCCTCTTTCTTCTCCTCAGAGCTTCACGCTACGCCAGGTGAGTGTGTGTGAAAGAGGACAGGTTTTCAGTGTTGATTGGCTACTACTGTGACATATAGCCATGTTAGGCAGGGACATTAAATGAAGCAGCGGTCGAGAGTAAACAACAGCACAGAGAGTAGAGACGGCAGTGGAGCCACAGTAGCGCACCTTGTAGTTACTTCATATCTGTGATGGTTAAAACACCGACACCAATAATCGACCAAATGCCTAATATCGGCCCCCGATAATCATCCCACGCGATAATCGGTTGTCCTTTAGTTAAAAGCCATTTGCAAATCCATTGGAGATATCTTCTGATGACCCCTTCGTAACTGGAAAACATTGTTGAGACAAGGCCACCAGCAGGAGACATTTTTCACTAAACTTAGCCTGTGAAACACCAAAAAACACAGAGACAACTGAACAACTGAGGCATCTCACAACGCGCGAGATCCCGCAGCGACTCCAATGTGTCGTAAGTGCATACGCTGCTGTAGTTTTAACAATTTGTGGCATCGCTATCATCATCGTAAGAGCAAAAAAACGTCAGTCGAACCACCGCAACTCAGGAACCATCTGAATTCATCTGTCAGTCAGTCATCAAGGAGCCAACTTGTAAGTAAGTTTCCCTACGAGGATGGAAAAGATGAATTTGATTTGCGTAATTTCCAGGTCTGGGTAAGTATAAAAGAAGATCTACCATCTGGAAAAGTCTGGAATTTTGGAACAGGAAATGCATAGGAACCCTGTTTAAAAGAGCAATATAGCTAAATATTGTCTGCTTAAAAACGATAAGCAATGTCCTCAAAAGAATTGATTATACACACTACACCACACACACACACACACGCGTCCTGTCCTGTACATGAGAGGTGTTTCATTAGGCTAATCCATAATTGACGTGACCTTCTCCTCCAGCCTGCCATGTTGGCACAAACCCACTGTGTTCAGCTAATAAAGCTTAACAGTTTAATGGTTTCCGGCAGATTCCAGGGAGACTCTGTGACGACACGGGCGCGCCCCGCTGAGTTTTCAAGCAGAGCTGCCAGATCTCCGTAATGTTAACAGGTTCCTCGCTGCAGGAAGCGCCAGCATACTAACACTTAATAGCCTTAACTCTGCCTTTTTAGTATATTCCGTAAGCAAGGGCGTAGATTACAGGAGAATAAGCGTATGATGTCTCCATGGAAACAGCTAACTTCCCGCCGCGCGCCACTGGAGAACCGACGCTAAAAAGCTAGCGCTCAATTAGGCTAGCCATGTGAAGATGAGGGCTGGAACATTACATGTGAAGACTTTTTTGTGCATCAATCGTGAGAAAGACGGAGAGAAGAAGAAGAAAGGGGTTGAGGAAAACAGGACTAAAAAATAGATACTCACTCTGGTACCACTTGTTTGATCTGCGTTTGGATTTGAATTCACTGGACCCATTGGCCAGAGAAGGTGAAGATTGAGAGACTGTTTAGTAAAAAATTCATGCCACTGAGCTACTTTACACCATTAAACCATCACCAAAAAATTTAACACAATAATAATGACACATTATTTACATTTTAATCTGTTTTAACAATCGAAGACAGACATGGTCTAATGGTAGGACACTTGTCTCTGGACCAAGAGGTCACACATAGGAACCTCGTCTCTGGACCAAGAGGTCACACGTAGGAACCTCATTTCTGGACCAAGAGGTCACACGTAGGAACCTCATTTCTGGACCAAGAGGTCACACGTAGGAACCTCATCTCTGGACCAAGAAGTCACTCTTGGAAGCTGGTCTCTCAGCCAAGAGGTTTCTCGTAGGACGCTCATCTCTGGAAAAAGAGGTCAAACATCTCTGGACCAAGAGTTCGCTCATAGGACGCTTGTCTCTCAGCCAAGAGGGGGATAGTAGAGGCTTGTCTCTGGAGCAAAGGGCCGCTCATAGGACACACATTTCTGAACCAAAAGGCTGCTCGGGGAGAATCCATCGCCCTTGGCCAGGCAAGAATCGCTGACGCCATCTCTGGGCCGGGAGGTCACTCAGAGGGAAGTTCTGCCCTGGACCAAGAGGTCACTCAGGAAGCTTGTCTCTTTAACTAAGAGGTCACTGTAGGAATCTTGTCTTGACCAAAGGTCACTTGTCTCTCTGACCAAAAGCTGTCTGGACCAAAAAGGTCACTCGTCACATTTTTGGACCAAGAGGAAGCTCGTCTCTGGACCAAGAAGCCACTTGTGGGAAGCTTGTCTCTGGATCAAGAGGTTGCTTGTAAGGATCTCATCTCTGGTCCAAGAAGTCGTTCATAAGATGCTTGTCTCTGGACCAAGAGGTCACTCGTCTTTGGAACAAGAGGCCACTCGTAGGTAGCTCGACTCTGGACCAAGAGGTTGCTTAAAGGAAGCTTGTCTCTGGAGCAAGAGGTCATGGGTTCGAATCCTAGCTCCAGCACGACCATCACTGGACCTGAGCAAGACCCTTAACTGCTCAGGGGTCCAGAAAAACTGCCCCTGTCCCTGGAAACTTGCTAAATGCCATAAACGTAAATATAAAAACAAAGAGTCTGCTCACATAGTGGAGGTGTGTAGTACTTGGAGAAAACCTCGTCCTTGGGTCGGTCGGGATACAGGAACAGCAGGTGGTTCAGGGTCACTGATGCGGTCAAATAAAGAGTTTGATAGAGAAGTCTTTGGTTGTGTAGGGCATGAGGTTCCACACCATTCTCTCCCCTACACACATATAAACACACACACACACAGCTTGTTGAGCTTCTGGAAATAAAAGTTGCTCAAATAGCAAAACCGAGCCTAAGGGTGTGCCCTGGTCTGTCAGCTGTTTCTAAAGTGAGAAAAAGAGGATGTGTCATAGATTCAAGATTCTTACTGGCTACTCAGTTACATTAAGTACAAATATGTAGTGAAACTAACACTGAACAATCATAAGACTGCAGTAAATTAAAAAACAGAATTATTACATAATTGAAGTTAGAGATTAAGTTAACGAAGTCAATACACTACAATCTAATGAGTAAAAACAAAAATATATAGGTAAAAGTGTGATTTACGGTATAGACAGTAACTGTATAAGTGTAACATGCCTTGTTGCAGAACAAATAAGCATATAGTTATTAAATGGCAGGTCGGTGATATTTAAAAGTATATTTTACATTCCTAAAATATGGAACACATTAGCAGCAGTAATTAGAGAAGCAGAATCAGGCTCTGAATTCCAGGTTTTAATATTTTATTATAAAATATTAAAATATTAAAAAATAAAAAATACTATTTAATAATATTATGGAATCCCTGTTTCCCCCTTTTTAAAATCAGTTAAGATATTTTTAATTTAGTCCCCTTTTAATTTGGTTAAAATTTTTATTTACTTTTATTTCTTTTTTGCTGTCCTTATCTATTTAAATTCCAATTACTTCAGTTTTCTTTCTTGATTGATTTTAAATTCAATGTAAAGCACTTTGGCTTGCATTCCTATGTATGAATAGTGACATATAAATAAAGATTATTATTATTATTATTATTATTATTATTATTATTATTATTATTATATAAGCATTGTGGATGTATAAGCATATGAGTCTTAAAGTTTGTGTTATAAAGTCTCTGTTTGGCCATAATAAGTGTTTGCCTGAATTTCAGCAGCTCAGACAAAAATACTGTGGATGTTTTGGTTGTAAAAATTAAATAAAATAAAACGGATAACATGACACTGCACCTGATCAATATTAAAGTTAAATAAGCTAAATAAATGAAGGCATAGCAGCAGTGTTGCAGTGACGCAGAACTCTCTTGAAATATGTTTAATCATATATCAAGTTTCACACTTTCCATTCTTTACTGCATAATTACAATAATTATATCTCATTTTAATTAAGGTTTCAAAATCGGTGTTTTCTCCGACAACCGTGAAGCCAGTTTTAACAAAAGGAAACAAGCTTATAAAAGCCTGTCAACAGAAGTGAAGGTAATCATGACTCATTATGAATTTAGAATACAAACTCATATTTAAATCAGACTCTACTGCTTTTACTTTAATATCTCCAACTAACGCGGGCCGATCATTAGCTGCATTCAGAAGGATTATATAAATGATGTGAATTATGCAGGAGGAAAGACAGCGGGAATGACGGCGGTGCTTTTAGTCGCCTTGTGGTTCATTGTAATGTCACTTAGAATAAACTAAGCTAATGTCTTTGTTACGCTGGAAAGGCTAATCGCTGTGCATTTAACTTTCCTTCATCGTTAGTCACATTAGTGTCTCTTTCAGGAGGGAAGCGTTACGCTGGTGTCCTCTTCAGAGAAAATAAAATTCTGCCATGCTGCTCGGACATCGGGACATGTAAATAAAGCTTTTGGACAGATATTGAAATGATTGCAAAATGTCGCTTCTCATAAACCTGACTGACCTTCAGTCGGAATATTGAATTTGTTGCAGGGCCAGTAACAGGGTCACAGCCTTTTTTTCGGGACAAGTAGGGAAATGGACAACGTGGCATTGGACGACGGTAATTGGTTTTGGCGCTCATTAGGGGTGTAAATCACCACGATATGATATTATATTGGTTCAAGGGAGAACGACTCGACGTCTGCCGATTTCACAAAGTCTGCTGCGGTGCGATTTCCATTCGGTTCATATCTGGAGCCAGCCGTCGATATGAGAGAATATCACATGCTGGTTTAACACCATCACTTCCATTCACATCAGATTAGAAAGAAGATGTAGAATATCATTTGAGATTTTTATTCCTGAAAGCAACCAGACGTCTCGTTTAATAAGAGTAGACGAGCTGCTGTTCAATATAAAGATATGTGTGATGTTTGATTGATGTTTGATTGATGTTTGATTGATGTTGGATCAACGCTTTGGACTCATTGATCTTAAATTGATGTGTTGGTGCAGATCAATGTATTGTTACATTCCACAGATCTGTCTATCTTTCACAATCCCCTGATCCATCCATCCATCTATCCATCCATCCATCCTTCTGTCACTCTGATTTATCTATCCATTCATATGTCCTTCCATCCATCTAGCTATCACACACTTCAACTCATCCATCCATCCCTCTGTCCATCTATCTATCACACACTTCCTCTCATCCACCCATCCCTCTATCCATCTATCTATCACACACTTCAACTCATCCATCCATCCCTCTATCTATCACACACTTCCCCTCATCCATCCATCCCTCTATCTATCACACACTTCCTCTCATCCATCCATCCCTCTATCCATCTATCTATCACACACTTCCTCTCATCCATCCATCCATCCATCTATCCATCTCACACACTTCCTCTCATCCATCCATCCATCTATCACACACTTTCTCTCATCCACCCATCCCTCTATCCATCTATCTATCACACACTTCTTCTCATCCATCCATCCCTCTATCCATCTAGCTATCACACACTTCCTCCCATCCATCCATCTATCCATCTCACACACTTCCTCCCATCCATCCATCCCTCCAGCTGTCATTCTGATTGATCTATCCATTCATCTGTCCTTCCATCTATCACTCTGATCTATCTATCCATCTGTCCATCCTACCATCCATCCATCTATCCATCCATATACCTATCACACACTCCCTCTCATCCATCCATCCATCAGTCACATACACTCCAAGTACTTAACATCTCTGCCACCCCTCTCATCCATCCATCCATCCATCCACCCATCCGGATGCTGTATTGTTACACCCCCAGTGGTCAGTACCTGCTTTGTTGGGGTTCTCGGCCACCCAGGCTATGGTGATTCCTCCGATCTCAGAGTCACTGAATCGCAGCAGGAATGTTCCGTTAGGTTTGGACATCAGCATGTCCTGAGCCTGCTGCTTATTCACGAAGCCCAAGATGGCCCTGATATACACACACGCAAACACACACACACACACACACACACACACACACTTATACATTGTTCAACAAAGACAGCATACTTGTCCTTGAACAGAGAGGGAAAGAGAGAACCACAAATAGCAATAGTGATGTAGCAGTGTGTGTAAAAGAGTCCGAGATTAATATTCATCAGGATTGATGTGATCATGTCACCACAGTCAGTCAGGTCTAAGTGTAAAACCACGCCTAAAAGCATCCCATAAAGTACATCTACATTACCGCCGAGACGAGATCAACTCAGCAGTGCATGTGTGGCCCAAAAATACATTTACATCCAGATATTCCAAGTTTTAGCAACAGGATTTAATGTTTATTTAACATTAAATGTTAAATTAACGTTATTCATTGCTACTCTCAGAAAATTCAACTTTTCATAACTTCACCCCAGAGACGTTTAGGTCTCAAAATCAACAGTGTCCCGAGTCTTTTGCCGTTGTGAAAAGTAACAGTGCTCACCAACACAGTGTATGAGCTAAAAAACAAATTTCTTGCCAATATCAAATCATGAAAACCTTTTTTGGCGCTGGTAAAACTTTATGAATTGTTTTTTGGCTCATACAAAGCTTTTTCAAGTTGGGTAATGAACTAAAGTCATATTAAATAAGACGAGGGCGGTGAGTTTAAATGGAATTTTGCTCCAGCATGTACAAAACAGAGCCCTGGACAGAGCTGGACTGCGATCCACAAAGTTGCGTTGCTCAACGAGGAGTTAAACGGCCTGAACTCTGCCTGGCATCTCTTGTGCAAGCACAAAGCCAATCATTACTGCCACATAAACAGAATTTACTATTCTCAGTAACCTGTGTTCCCGCTAAGGCAAACAGGGAAATCACCTTTAGCTTACTTGATGTATCACTACATAAACTTCTTTTTAATCCGTTCCCCTCGAGTTAGTCCGGGTGCCAAAAATGTGTCAAAAATGCACAACTACATTCAGCTTTTGATTGAGGAAAGTTGTGTAATCGTTGAACGTGTTATGCGTTTGAGTAAAGTTGTACAAACGTTGAACGTATCATGTGCTATGTGGTGCAGACACCAAGCTCTTACCCGTCGTTCCAATGAGGCTTCAGGTGTTTTTTAGTCAGCTCCATGACGCCATCTATCCACTGCCAGAACGTGAAGTTTCTCCCCGGCAGGCTCTCCTGTGCAACAAAAACACATTTATCAGCTCAAAGAGCACTTTATTAATTGCATGAACATCGCCTGCACATGTAACGGTGTGTGTATGTGTGTGTTAGGGCTGGGTAGTTTATTGAAAAATTTATAAAATATCGACATTCCAAACTTTTAATGGATGTAATTTTGGCCATGTCAGTTATTTACGTTCTTTGTTAAAATTCTGTTAGTACTCTAAAAACAAAGAATTTACCACAAATGTGTACACTCTTTCATTAGGAAAAAGTATCCCAGCTTATTTAATAGTTGAGCTTATTTAATCGTTGGGGTGGTTAGTACCGTAACAGCCCCATGATCGGAGGGGCACCAGTACTACTACCTCATGAGCAAGGTACCATCCCCAAGCACTGCTCCTTGGGAGCTGCCAATAAAAGACTGCCCACTGCTTCTTCACGGATGGGTCGGGTGATCATACAGTAACATGATTGCCAGTGAACTATGAGGCCAAAAAAAGTCAAAACAAAATAATTTTTCATTAATCGTAATCGAAGTAAGGGGAGAAGTCACACTGCAGCATCACCACACTATACTCTCCTCTCTCCCCCTCTCAACCGAGAATACAGTCCGGAACAACAGTGTCCCAACCAAGAGAGTCCCGACCAGCAGAGTCTCGGCCAGCAGGGTCCAGACCACCAGGGTCCCGACCAACAGTGTCCAGACCAACAGTGTCCTGACCAGCAGGGTCCCGACCAACAGCGTCCCGACCAACAGCGTCCCAACCAGTAGAGTCCAGACCACCAGGGTCATGACCTACAGAGTCCTGACCAACAGGGCCCCAACAAAGAGAGTCCCGACCAGAAGGGTCCAGACCAGCAGGGACCCAAGCAAAAGGATCCACACCAACTGGTTCCAGACCAACAGCGTCCCGAGCAACAGGGTCCCCAACATTGAGTCCCAACCAATAGACCAACAAGGTCCCGGCCAACAGAGTTCAGACCAGCAGGGTCCCAACTCAACAGTGACCCAAACAATTGGGTCCACACCAACTGGGTCCAGACCAACAGCATTCCGGCCAACAAGGTTCAGCTCAGCAGGGTCTTGACCAACAGGGTCCAGAACAACAAAGATTTCTCTCCCCATGTCTATCTGTATCTCTGCATTCATCTATCACACTCACTGTCTGTCTGTCTGTTTGTTTGTTTGTTTGTTTGTTTTAGTGTGGAAAATGAATGATAGACGGATCGTTTTGGACCATGACTTTGAAAAGCGTCATCAGAGTGGGGAAAGCAACCCCCCTGAGCATGTAGGAATGAGTCTGCGTCTTGTTTGGTGTTGCGAGACGGCGTGAGGCCGTTTCAAAGGCAAGAGCCGCCTCAGGTCTGCATATCTCACTGAGCGGTGCCGAGCCCCTCCCTCGGTAATGATAAACCGCTTAAATGGACGGCAGACTGTTGATCACCCAAGGCCAAAACGCACCACCGGCTCGCCGAGCCAGAAAAATAATGACTAATATATGAATGCTAATATCGGGAGTTTCAAATGAGCCAGCGTGGTTTACAATTAAGCGGTTTGGGCAGCTGGAGGAAGTGTGTTTGTTGGGTCATCGGTGCAGGTCACAGTCAGAGTCACGATCTTATTTGTGGTTCGATTACTAGGGGCGTATTGGAGGAGTCTGACCCCCTCGATCAAGACCCAGAACCCCATAAAGAGACAAAAACACCCATTTTTGGGCCAGTTGGTCGCGTAAGGGTTTGGGAGTTGGCACTGTCAGTAAAGGTACCACTGAGGTACTCATGAGCAAGGTTCCATCCCAAAGCAAAGCTGCACACTGCTCTTTCACAGAGGGGTCAAATGCAGAGATCACATTTCGTTGTGGAGCACTTCATACTGGAAATAATCACTCACTTAAGTATTAAGCTGTCATGCGACGTGGGGGCTGTACGCGCAAGTGCAGTAGCTGCTCATGACTTCCAAAGTCAGACCCCCGGTTGAGGAGCTATAATTTGTACTCTGATCGCATTGGACTGGATCCGTTTTGACTCATCTTTTTTGCAGGGTTTATTCACTGTCTGCTTACAAAACTCCAAAATTACCAAAGTGCAGCTGTAATGTAATGATTAACCAACTACAGATGAGATCAGAGTAGTTAAAACTAATTATAAATGTGTATACAACATTTTATTCACTTTATTCAAGGTTAGAGTGACCAGATGTCCTGATAAGACCTCGACCGTTCTGATTTTATGAGCCATGTCCCGCTTTTAGGTTAACGCAGTCAAGGCAGCTTTTGTCCCAATAATTACTTGCTGTTATTAGTTAAACATTTAAGCTGATGTTGTTGCAAAGCCCTTTTTTCTTTCTGTTAGGCACATCGGTGATGCAATTTAGTATTAAATTCTATGTAGCTGATCCATATAATAATCCCAAATAACAGTTCTAGCATATTACATAATAAATGTCCAAACTCGTCTGCTATAGCACACAGTAAAAACATACGCAGAAAGAGGAGCAAAAATTAAGTCTGAAAGCCTCGGTAAATACAGAAAGGAACGAGCAAAGCATTTACGCTTCTTTAGAATCAATCGTGAAGGCATTCTATTAAGCCTGTAAAAAGTACTTGAGTAAGTAGCACGCCGCTGCCAAAGCCGGAGCAGTAGAACAGTGAACTTGAAATTCATTGTGCTAAAGCGGGACAAGAGGATCTTCAGAATAAACTTTCTTAAGCGTTCATTAAATTTCCATTACAAAAACAATGAAAGACACTTACGTGAACAATAAAGCTAGTGACTAGGAATCTTGGGCACTTTGGTCTCTCTTATACTGTATAACTGGAACTGGGTCTCTGGTACCCTATCTTACTGGTAAAGGTGTGTAGTTTGGTATCTCTTGCCCTGTATAACAGACACCAAATGGGTAGTTTGGTCTCTTTAACTCTAAATTGGGTGGGATTGGGTGGGTAGTTTGGCATCTTATCTTGTATAACTGGGACTGGATGGGCACTTTGGTCTCTTTTATCTTGTATAATAGGATTGGTAGTTTGGCCTTTTATAACTGGGAATAGATGGGTAATTTGGTCTCTAATCTTTTATAATAGCGACTGGATGGGTAGTTTGGTCTCTTTAACCCTGTATAACTGGGACTGGATGGGTACTTTGGTCTCTTTTATCTTGTATAACTGGTACGAGATGGGTAGTTTTTTCTTTTTTACCAGGTAGGTGCCAGTTCCTTCAGTACCTTGATTCAATAATCGATGTATCCAAAAATGAAAACATCGATCAGACATTGTGCATATCATAATCTTACTTTGTATTGAACAGAAGCTCTATTTTTAAGAGCAGATTGTTTTTTCATCTACATGTCTGGTTGGGCTCATGAGTACCTCAGTGGTACCCTTCACTGGTCTGGGATCCTCCTGTCACTGGACCAATTCCCTAAGCATTTTACTACAAACTGCCCTAACGGAAGGTGTAGTTTGGTCTCCTTTACCCTATATAGCTAACAATTTGTATTGATTTAACGCTGTATAATGGACCAGGGTGTTGTATGGCCTCTCGTATCATGTATTCTTAGAGAATTTGCTTTTTCTTACCCTGTTAAACTGGGACCAGGTCATGGTCAAGCCCCGGTAGTCTTCAGGATTACAGCTGGAGCTGCTGAAAGCTTTCTGTCCGAGGAAGACCAGGTTTTCTTCAGACAAGCCACGGTTCGACTGCACCTCTGCTTTGTACTTCATGTTGAGAGCATCGCATAGCTGCGGCCACAGCACTTTATCAGGTACTATAAAAGGTACTCGACCCTAAAAGAGGACACGGAGTTAAAAACGTTTCAGAATGTTTCAGAGATTTTACTTTCTTTACACATTAACAGAAAACACTGAAAATATGATTACACATTTTTGGAGTTACATTCTTACATACACTTAATTTGGACAGTAATCTGTGGTTTTCTGATCAAAGCTCCCAAATGTCATTTACAAAATTGGATTGCATTTTTCTTTTTAAAATCAATTTGCAAGTAGCTGACCCTGACTTGGCGTCAGATTCATACACTGATGAACACTGAGCACATCCTGTGTGTGTGTGGAAAGGGACGGTCCTTAGACGTGAATCATAGGTCAGCACAGTCCGCATGAAATGGATTCGTTTGCCGTTCGAATGTGTTGAGGTTTAAAAAGCAGCATGGCTGAGTAAGGACAGGAAGAGGGTCTTTTTTGTAGCTGCAGAACCTTTGAGGTGGTTTTTAATTTGCCTCCAACTAAAGAGAGGACATGAAGTCATTTCCTACAGATGAGTTTCGGTCTACAAGGACGCAACAATATTACTAACATGTGCAGCCTTTACAGTAAAGTAAGAACGTGTGGGTGGTGGTGGTCTAGTGGTCAGGATGTACAACTCTGGACCAAGACGTAATAGCTTTGAGTCCTACCTCCAGCGCTACCACCACTGGGTGTCTGAGCAACACCCTTAACCTCAGGTTACTTCAGGGAGACTGTCTAACCTTCTTAAAAAGGCTGGTGGTAGTACAGTGGTATCTACAACTGCGAGTTGATGATAAATTTGTGCGTTTGAATCCCAAGAGAACCTTTAACCCCAGCCTACTTCAGGCAGACTGCCTAGCGTATATTAATAGGATTGGTGGTAGTCCAGTTGTATCTAAAAACCTGAGTTGGTGACGATAAAGTTGTGGATTCAAATCCCGAGAGAACCTAAAACCACCACTGGGTACTAGAGCAAGACCCTTAACCCCAGGTTACTTCTGGGAGACTGTATAGCCTACTATAATTAGGCTGGTGGTAATGCAGGGGTCTGAGTGCCTAAAACTGTGAGTTGGTGATGATACATTTGTGGGTTTGAATCCCGAGAGAACCTAAAACCACCACTGGGTACTAGTGCAAGACCCTTAACACTAGGCTACTTCTGGGAGACTGTGTAGCCTAATTTAGTACAGTTGGAGGTAGTGGTGTGGTAAGAGTGTCTCAAACTGTGAGTTGGTGACAATAAATTTGTGGGTTCAAATCCCAAAAGAATCTAATTTATCTGTTAAATATTAATTGAAAAGGTAAAATTGGAAAGGCAAATGAAATTCAGATAAAGACAAATGGACTAAACTTTTTTTTTTGTTTTCTAGCAGCTGAACAATATTACTTGACAGTTATTTTACCATTTGAAGAAATAAATAATGGACTATAAACAAACACTGCCTCTCTGATAGCTCCTGAAAATGACACAAAATAACACATAAATAACAGGAACCTTTAACCTGCCGTGTGAAGATAACACCCAACCCGCGTACACACAAACACATACACAAATACTATCTATATACACATGCAAACTGTTACACAAGGAAGTATGTACACCTGTATTCTAACATCTCTATACTGAAGAAAAGGTGGTCGGAATTTAAACGAACCACCACCAGCAAATTCACTGACTAATATCTGTGAAAACATTTTCATAAGTGAAAGCCCTTGCTGTAGCTTAATGGGTTCATGTTTATTCGTAACCACTCAGCGAGGGCTAAAGAGACACAGTGTCATTGTGACCCAGAACATTTGCAATACTCCTCTAACTCAGAGTCACGTTCATCATCATAATCCAATTTTGGAGCGAGTTCTTAGGTACGACAAACGTAAACTCACTGGTTCGGCGAACGCGTTGTCCCACAGGACGGTGGCTGTGGCATTGTTGTCTTGACTTCCGTGAACAATCACTACCACAGGTAAGGACAGCGTCTGGAGAGGAGAAAAGAAGAAGGGAGGAAAGGATGAGGAAGGAAAGACTATGCTGTGCATTCAAATTACAACCAGCAAGCAACATCAGAGCATAGAACAGATCATCTCAAAACTTAATGAACGTTTCTGAGCAGACCTACTCTTTTTCTAATTACGAATACAGTCTCCCTGAAGCAATGTGGGGTAAAGTGGCTTGCAAAGGGGGCCAACAATGAATTTTTAGGATTTTCTGGGATTTGAACCAACAATCAAGATGAGGCTTTGCAATAGATCTTCATGAGCGTGTTTATAAAGTTTTAAGAAGGTCTAGTCTACGCTCTAGAGAACAGATCCATTTAATCAAGAAATCCAACAAAGAATTTCTAAACTCTCCTGGTATTCAAACCAATAACCAATGTCAGAGGATAGAATACGTTAATGAAGTTTCAAAAATATTAATTCTATGCACTAGGGCAGGGGTAGGCAAATCCGCTCCTGGAGGTCCGGTGTCCTGGAGGTTTTCCGTCTCTTCTGGTACTTATCTACCTGAGACCAGGTGTGAATGTTCTGAAATCTGGTTGGATGGGAAACCTCCAGGACACCAGACCTCCAGGACGGGAGTTACCTACTGCTGCACAAGGGAATAGATCCACTAGATTTCCATTGGATACTGCAATGGATTTTTAGATTCTCCTGGGATTCAAACCAACAATCAATGTCAGAGGATAGAATACGTTCATGAAGATTCGAGAATATCAATTCTGTGCTCTAGGGAATAGATTCACTAAATTTTTGTTGGATACAGCAATGGATTTACCTTGGAAATTAAATTATTGTTTTTTTGTCTCTCCTGGGATTCAAACCAACAACGGACATCAGAGCCCAGAATAGATAAAAAATTACCATCAGAGCATAGACTAGATCTATTCAAAACTTCCTAAACATGTTTATGAAGTTTTGAGTGCGCTCTGATGTTGACTGTTGATTCGAATCCCAGGAGAGTCTAATAATCCATTGTTTGGCCCCTTATTCAAGCCCTTAACCCCAAATTACTTTGGGGAGACTGTGCCTGTAATTGACAAAATGACACAATGCCTATTGGTCTATGCATATTGTTCAGAGCATAGAGCATAATAGATCCACTCAAAAATTTCAAACAAAAAGTTTAGAATAAATCTGATCTATGCTCTGATGTTGACTGTTGGTTTGAATCCCAGAAGAGTCTAAAAATTCATCTAAATGCTTGGGGTGTACATTGATCCAATGATTGAATTTAAAATCATGTTGTAGCAGAATTTGTGTTATCGGCAGACATCACATTTTTTGTCCATTGAAATGATAAAATGTTGAATTGTGATGAAACTTTTACACCCCAACTAAATGCTGTACATATATTATACACTGGCCAGTATGCATTTACCAACAGACATCTTGTCATTTTGGGTCTATGTCCCAGACTTGAACCCAAAACCTCTTGATCCATATCCTATCATATTCCTACCACTAGACCAGCACCTGCCCTGGGGCATGGCGTAATATTTAGACAGGACGCTGGGGAAACGCCTCTGCTCTTCAGAATAAATGCCTAGGGCTATTTTCTGACCCCAGTGAGTCAGTACCTTGATTACTTTTCCCCTCATC
This sequence comes from Distichodus sexfasciatus, assembly GCA_032718565.1. NCBI lineage: Eukaryota > Metazoa > Chordata > Actinopteri > Characiformes > Distichodontidae > Distichodus > Distichodus sexfasciatus. Next base: position 559,291 of record JAVGVS010000045.1, read on the forward strand.
CAAATTACAACACTATCTAACAACACAGCACATCCATGTTGTGGGAAATTGGGATTCACACAGATTAAGAGGGAGAACACGCCCCACGTTGGTCCTCCAGCAGCTATCAAAGCTGCTTAACTTCCGAGAGAAAAGCGTCTTCTGAATGCTAATTTTGAAAAACCTGTTGTAGTTCTCGGGGTATTGCTGCCCGCTGCTCTTTCATGGATGGGTCAAATACAGAGCTCACATTTGAATGTGGTCCTGTGCTGTGCTATGTTCACAATGACAATCATTTAAATTCACTTGGTGTCTTTACTCACCTTGACTTGAAAAACTAGCTCGTTTCCTCCAACGCTAAACTGCGACTCAAACAGGATGGTGAATTTCTCCTCGGTTACAGACTCAGCCCCGCGTCGATCCGAGCGCTTGATCCTTTTCAGAGACTACGATGGAAATGGGGACGAGAGAGGGATGGATATGGCATAAAAATAATATTGTGACGTTTTTAAGCTATATGGCGTTACACAATATATATCTCGATATATTCTCTCTTTCAGGGAGAGAACTACATTTCCCACAATCCTCCGCTTCCATCTCCAGTTAATGTCTCTGAAATGGCGTGGATATTCACTTCTTTCTCTGCATGCTCGCTTCCCTCCGCTTCCGCTACAAAACGCACATGCGCTAGGAGAGTGTTCTGGATGGGCGGGGGAGTGGGCTGTCTGCTTTGAGAGCGCAGAGAAGCCAAACTGGAAAGTGAAGTTTAACATTAACAGGAGGATTTGTACTCGAGGTTCACCATATAGTCATTTACTACATCGCACGTGGAAGAAACCAATATATCGAGTATATTCCATATATCGCCCACCCCTAGTTCTGAGCTGGGAATTTCCTGTGAAATTGCAAGAATGAAAAACAATTGACCATCTTTCACATTCCACTCCGACCTGATCTGACCTGTCTCAAACTAGATTTGGCTTAACCTGATTACGGTCTGGTTAGCATCATTTTGAAAAAGGTCATTCTGCTTCCCATTAGCATGGAATGTGGTAGTGTTTTGTTGGAAGAATTCACTCCCCTAATGATTTCGAGCGCAACCTCTTTATGCACCAAAACTGAAGTGTGCACTTGCTGGAGTGTGCATTTCACTCACCATGTTCCTGAAGTGTGCACTCAGGGTGCCTGTGGTCTGGTGGTACTCCATAACACAGTTATTATTTAAGATTTCTCCACTGCTATCACTGCAGGAGAGAGAAGAAAGGAACACTAGAAAAGATGTACTGGAGCTAGCACTGGGCAATTTAGAAAATCACAAAATTGCTATTGCTGTCACATATTTTTCTGAACACAGATCTAACAGATTTACAAGGCCATGTTTGTGCTTCAGTGTGTTCATGTTTTCTTTCTATGTCCAGTCGTCAGATTAAATGTGTTACAAAAGAAAAATGATCTAACGGTTTAGAGTTATACAGTTCAATAGAAACTAGGCTGCAACTCGGCGTAGGAGTTGGCCTTGGGATCAACAGATCCCTCACAAAAGCAAAATATTTGCAGCAAACTTGTGGTTCATTTGTGGCAAAGAATATGTAAGTTTGTAAGAATATGTTGCTACAAGTTGCTACAAGTTTGCCATTGTCAGTTACTAGTGGCAATGTTCTGGTGACAATGAAAAATTACCACCAGTGGTAAATGTATTTGCCAAAACAATTAACCAGTAATGCCAAACTTGTAGTCAAGTTTTGGTGACAAATTTGCCATCTGCGTAAGTTTTCTACAAAGTTTGCTAGAAATGTGACCCTCCACGGCAAAACCAGTCGCTTGTCGCAACAGAGGTTTCTGAGAAAAACAAGCGTTTATGTTGCGTGGGGTAAAATTTTGGATTTTTGTTTTTAGCGTTTTGAAAACAGTGGAAGGTCTATACTGTACTGTTGTGAATAAATTTGGCTGAAAAACTTACCCTTTCCATCCTAAAAACGTGACTTTCTTGAGGTGAGGAATTCAATTCCAGCAGAATGTTAAGTTTCTGTTTTGACCGCTCTACTTCAATATTTACGGTAAATCCACTCGTTGACTAGCGTGAAGATATTTCTCCGGGATCCATCTTCGTCTCCCGAGTTCAGTTAACCTAACGCAGGTAGGCTATCCGTGTGGCTGTGAATGCAGCGTAGGCTACCGTAAATACAAACGTAGCCACGACCGCACCAAGCGTCTACGACGATAGTCAACTTCAAAGGCAGATTTCTTCGTTTCTCACTTGGCGTGACAGGAGAAACCCAACTCCTTTGAATGTTGATATCTCAGTCATATGTCGTCCGATTCATTCGATATAGGTATCGTTTTGAAGGTTGATTTATGTCCTTTCATGGAAACATAACTCAATTTTGAAAATCTGCGACAAATGACTGGTTTTGCCGTGCAGAATCACATATTTTAATAACCGCAAGCAAAATCACATTCACTGCTATTTTTTTAAATTAAACTCTTCTTTTTTATTCTATTTTTATTCTCATTGTAACTCTGTAAAGCACTCGGTGAATGACCTCAGTGTATGAAAATGTGCTATAAATAATTGAGCGTATTTCCCATGGTAAATTTTTTAAGGTTTAGTAACGGAACACAAAAAGACAGACGGACAGATAACTGGATCAGTGAAATGAAAAGTGAGTGATTATTTGAAATTAATGTCTCATTTAATTGATATTCACCAGATTGATCTGGGACAGAAGGACGGCACAGTGGCTGCAGTGGTTAGCGCTGCCGCCTCACAGCGAGAAGGTTCTGGGTTCGACCCCCGGGTTGGCCTTGGGGCCTTTCTGTGTGGAGTTTGCATGCTCTCCCTGTGTTGGCATGGGTTTCCCCCGGGTGCTCCAGTTTCCTCTCACAGTCCAAAAGCATGCAATATAGGTTAATTGGCGACACTAAATTGGCCCCATAAGGTGTGATTGTTGTGAGTGAGAGTGTGATTGTGTACTCATAAGCAAGATACCGTCCCCAAGCACTGCTCCGCGGGTACTGCCCATGTCAGCTGCCCACTGGGACAAATGTAGAGGCCACGCGAGGCGAAGACCAACCCTGGGCGGGCAACAACACACTGCAGGGCACATATAATCACATTCACACCTATTTGGGCAATTTAGAGTCACCAATCAACCATAGTGCATGCTGTCTGACTGTGGGAGCAAACTGGAGGACCAGGAGGAAACCCACACCAACATGGGGAGAGCACACACTCCACACAGGGAGACCCCATGATCGATCAGACCCAAAGCAACAGCACAGCGTGAGTGTGTGAGTGTAAAGACTTACTTCCTGGTGTTTTCGTTTTTGAGCAGGGACTTGGCTTGCTGTTCGCTGATGATGGTGGCCTTCACCTGCGGAGGATTCATGTGTACGTTGAGTTTACCGCCGACCAGCAGACGCACAGTGGCTGCAAACTTGGTCTGTGTCTTCAGCACCTGAGGAGGCTGCTTCTCTATGATGAAGGTACTGCAGACAAGAACAAACACACACCTTATAGCCCTGAAACAGTGAGTATATTCCTGACCGTTACACACATACACATTACAGCTGCAGGTTTTCAGCTTAAAAGACCACATGGGACCATCTAGGGCTGGACGATACGACCTCAAATCAATATCACAACTAATAAAGGGTTTACGTCGATTATGAAAAATGAACAATTGTTTTGTTTTTGATTTTTGTTTTTTTTTTTGCCCTCATAGTCCACTGACAAGGTCTGTACTGTAAATATGCTCAACCAGTAAACCTGAGATAATGAAAGTTCATATCTTTGCTCATTTTTAAATAAACAGTATCTTTTTAAGTGAATTTAATTTAAGTGGACCAATGGGCAGCGTCTGGGGAGCAGTGCTTGGGACGGTACCTTGCTCATGATTACCTCCAGTACCTTTTTACCGATCTGGGACTAGAACCAACAACCCTCTGATCACAGGGCCAACTATCTGACTGTTTCCGTACCAGGGGTCACCACATGAACAGACACGTGGGAAAGTATTAACAGAATTTTCTAAATAATTTTAAATTACACAAGGTTCTGAATGTCGGTTTCGATTAATTTTTGATGAATTGTCCAGCTCTAGTTCAGACCAACACATTCCATATACGCCTTCTTCTGCTTCTGTGCAATGCTGATTAGTATCTTCTGCTAAAATCTACTAAGATGTAAAGGGACACTTCTCCTTAATGGCTTCCGGTTACATTTATATCTGGATGATTCACACACACACACACATACCCACACACACACATGTACACACACACACATGTACACACACACGCACACACAGAGTTGTAGCTCCAGTGAAGATGTTGGCTGATGGATATCTGTTCAGACAGTGATGGTTTTTAAGAGCAGCATGGCTCCCATTAAGCTCAATGTAACACTGCCTAAGTGGCCTGAGGCATCACACACGCGCACACACACACACACACACACATATTTGTCCCCTGCGGTGTGTGTATGAGTACAGAACACATGAAATGATGCATCTGGAGGTTGTGAGAACATCCTGCACCAGAGAAGAGAAGAACTACTCTCACAATGCTTTAGATCACTTCAATATACATCTTTATGACACATACTGTCTCTCTCTCTCTCTCTCTCTCTCTCTCTCACACACACACACACGTACATGCTTTTAAAAATGTCTTTTCTTCGGAAAAACTGAATGAGGCTGGGGTAACCAAACGTAAACAAGTTCTGATTGGCCCTCAGGATGTTGCCAAAAACTGACAAAAACTTTATTCATTTTTCGTTGGATAGATTTAAAGGAATGAAATGTACTCTCTCCCTCGTTCTCTCGGCTGACGTTTCTTTTATTCCAAAATAGAATTAACACATTTTGACATTAATTAATTTTAAATACACAAGTCTTTGGTGCGTTCTGAGGACATGAGATGTGTGACTGCTGCATGTTGGTTTATTTTGCTGTTTATTAGAAATGAAAAGCAATGTCACACTGCTCTCCTGCTCTCTCTCTCTACATATATACTGTTTGGGGAAGCTCGCCCGTTCGAATCCCGAACCGGTAATGGTACCACTGAGGTACTCATTAGCAAGGTACCGCGCCCAAGCTACTGCTTCCAGCGGGGATGCCAAAAAAGCTACCCACTGCTCCTTCATGGATGGGTCAAATACAGAGCTCACAGTTGGTTGTGCTGTGCTGTGTTCACAACGGCAAATAATAATCACTCATTGTTAAGAAAGAGAGAAAGATCGCAAGCACCTTTCTCGTTGCTAAAGTGCTCACAGGCTAAGCAACAAACCAATCGTGAGTCAGACAAATATGTCATAGAAGTAAAAATACCAAATCATTTCCTTGCAGTAATGCTTCTGAATATACACACAGGAAATAGGACATAGGTTTTCACAGGCGGGGTCACATATATCTACATATATATACATATATATATGTGACCCCGCCTGTGAAAACCCGGCTAAAATCGCCAAAGTCATAGCGAGAAAAATGTCAACAATATGCCATATGAGTTTATTGCAGTAAATGACAGATTATGTACTGAGGTTTTCGGATGTAATGTTTGAAATGAAATTTCTAACAGGATAAATAGCGAAATTCGTGATTTTATTCACCTTACGTTTCCATTTTCCACCGGAAAATACCGGAGGTTGGCTACGTAAACATTGCTTTTCTAACGTCTTTGGGATTACTTTATGTGCAAAAACAACTGGTGATTTGGGTGTTATTCGGTTTAGGAACTACTGTTCTATCATTATAAAGTGCATATAGACATTAAGATCAATGTGTATCCGCGGCAGTCACGTCAGGTAAAGAGGAGGTAGAAAAATTGCGACTTTAGCTGGGTTATCATAGGATATATATATATATATATATATATATATATATATATATATATATATATATATATATATATATATATATATATACACCTGGTGACGAGAGCGGAGATGATGTCGGTGATGGTGCTGTTGAGGTCGTTGAGCATCTCCTCTATAGGTCCAGGGATGGGCAGCTGCTGCCTCAGATGCTCCGCTCTCCTGATCTGCTGCCGGTTCTGCCAAATGGTTTCAGCAAGCTTCTCACACCTACACACACACCACACACACACACACACACTTCAGTTCTCAGGTTTCCATAACATTTACAAAACTTGCTAATAGTCAAGAGTGTTGTTCCTGGCCAGTGGTGGAAAAGGTGCCAGATATTTTAATTAAATACAAGTACTGTTACACTGCTAAAATAATACTCAATTACAAGTAAAAGTACTGGCAGGTACAAGAATGTTCTTCTCAAAAAACTACTAAAGAGTACTAGTACTTTTTAAGCTGCTGATATTTATTGAATAAATATTCCACATCATTTTTCAAGTGCAGTATTTATTTATTTATTGACTGATTTATTGACTGTAAATACGGTGTCCCTAAAATGATAAGGCTGCTGTAAGGACTAATAATACAGCATACTACTGAGCTCTAATATCAGGAATATTCCAAAACAAAGAGACAAAATGCACATACTATATACAAAAAGAAATTAATTTATATTCAAGTACAAGCAAAATTACAGACTTAAAAATACTCATAATACACAAGAACCTGTAAAAACGGCTTAATTACTTAATTAAGTAATGCGTTCTTTCCACTCCTGATGCTGACCTGACCTTAGGGCTGGGTGATACGAATCAACAAATCAAATCAACATCACGATTAATTAAACATTTCACCTTGATTACCATTATTTTTGGCTTGTGCTGTAAATATGCTCAACTGCTATAGCTTGGATATATTTCAAAGAAAGAATGCACGTTTGTGAATTCTCTTTTTGAAAGTATTAACAATAATTTAAAAATCATTTAAATAATTGTTGATTTGAGGTTTGAAATGGTTTGGTGTAATTTTCGATTAATTGGCCAGCTCTACCTGACCCCTGCATGTTTTCCTCCCGTTATTTAGTCTATATATAAGCTGCCTTAGTTTATCGTGTTTTAAGTTTGAAGCAGGTGTGTGTGTGTGTGTGGATGTTTACCATGCAGTATGTCAGTCACTCCCTCTGGTGGTCCTCCGTTCCCAGCCAGTTGCCGTCTTTTCCCACTGAATCAACTTCGTCATCCGAGAATCACAGTCTATTTAACTACATAATAGCATAAAAGTCTTCCTGATGTTTCTCTGCTGAGCCCTGAACACACACACACACACACACACACAGGATGAGCAACAGTGACCTTCCTTTCACGGGAACCAACTACCTAACTGCACTAAATCGGTGATGTGCCACAATGTGATGTTCAGTATATGCTTACAGATGGATTTTCATTATGATTTATTTAAATAAATCAGTAGTCATTTATACAGTCAAGGCTGGAATTTTGAAATGGAAAATGTTGGAACCCTGCACTGTGTGTTTGGGTTTACACCCTGCATACACATTCTGCACACTGTCACGTGTACAACAAGTTCACAAAAATATATTTAATGAAAACTTCTCCCTTGGGGAATATGTTTCCATGATCCTGATGCATCATGAAAAACCTCTTCCTCCTCCACTAAAAGTGACTGTATGTGGACAATTAGCCTAACCCTGTAACATCATTATTCCATGTGATATAATCTGCACATGCCTTTTACGCGTGTGCTGAACTTGCTTATGTGTGTGTGTAGTTAACGAGTGTGTGACTGCAGTCTTCTTCCTTATTACATTACTTGGCCCCAGACAGACGGAACCTGTGTGTGTGTGTGTGTGTGTGTGTGTGTGTGTGTGTGTGATGCTGCAAATTAAACAGCTTTTCAAATGAAAGGTGCCTGCAGATTAAACATTCAGCTATGAAGCAATCTGTTTTGTGTGTGTGTGTCTTTTATAAGAATAATAGATAGTATAATGGCATAATATTACTATACTACAATAGTATATAATAGTGTATAATAGGTAATATATAATAATAGATATAGACCCCCAACAGAGAAGCCAAAAGAAGAAGATAATAATAATAATAATAATAATAATAGAACTGAAAAGCCTCAGTTTGTTTGGTCCCAGATTTATGTTTTACATAAATTATTTGATTATGTTTAATAAAATATAAATTAACAGCACCAATGTTTATAAATCATACATAAAAATATATGAATTAGCATTTACAAAATGCACTCATACATATGAATATGTATTATTAAACCAAAAGTTATGTAACTTTAAAATTGCTTATTTGCATTAAGTTTACTAATATAAATTAATGTATTTAATATACATTACAATTGAACAATAATAACAATATAAATTTATAAAAAAGAATTATGTCATAATATATTTAGATTTATGAAGACAGATTGTTTAAGGATACAGATTCATTAAGATACAAATCATGAAAGCCTCATTTCATGCATACGGTCTTTGTGCAAAATCTTGACTAAGTAACAAATGTATTAATATTAATTAAACAACCTGTTTTCAAATTAATATATAACAAATATTTCCTATTATTTATTTATTTATTTATTATTTTTAAATTATGTATTGGTTTGTATTTACCAGTCTGTATTTCTGCAGTGTGTTTGCCTCTCTGGTCAGCCAGGCCTCTACTGTGGCTCTCTTACTGAGCAGGCTCGGCTCTCTCAGCTGCCCTAGGTCAGCAGGGGAGACAGCGTGGCCAGACATCCAGCTGAGCCATCACACACACACACACATACACACACACACAGAGTTTGGCAAAATACTTTAAACTGAAGCGTATAGAAAAAACATGGAGTGTGTGTGGTCAGGTTGTTAGGTGTTTGTGAGCATCTGGTGGAGTCCCTAAAACAGGGCACAATGCAGGTGTTTCAAAATCTTGAAAATACGTGAATTTCAGTGTGATGTTTTAATTAATAATTGACTTCTATGTGGCTGAATAGTCTCTGTTTATGTTAGGCAGGCCTAATAGTCACCTCCGTTCATTGCAAATTACATGCTAATTTCTGCTAGCTGATGCTAGTTTTGTGTTTTATGTGTGTGTGTGTGTGTGTGTGTGTGTGTGTATACCCTGTATTCGTAGACTCTCCTGGTACTGTATAATGAAATACTCCTGGTTGTGCTGCAGTTTGCGAAGGTCATTCTCTGTGTCCTATTGGCAGAATCCTCAGAGCTCCTCAGCGCTTGGTTTATCTGCTGGTATTTCTCGACATGCTGTCCATCAGCCCCCCAGCTGGCGAACCGACCCCTGACAACACAAACACACAACTCACAACTCCACACACAGCTTTTCAGGGTGCAACTGGTTTCATATTAAAAAAAATCATAAAGACTAATGACTTGAAGTTGGTCACATCGGTTGATTTGAATTAAATGCTAATTTCATAACTGTGATGCTAGTTTTTGCTAAGCTTGTTGCTAAATTAACTATGAAATTTATAATTAATCTTAGCTAAGAAATCTGAAATTAATCTTGGATTAATAAAAATTAATCTTGGTTAGTGGAAATCAACTAAGGACATAAAAATCACCAATCAGGTTAATCTTTTGTTGCACAATATTTTGCTAAATGGTAAAACAAATGATTGAGTATATATTGCATATATAAAATTTATTCTGAAAAGTTACTTTATAAATTACAAGCAGCGTCCAGAGTATAACTATTACATGTAAATACCTAACTTGAGAAATTTTGCAAATAAATAAAAGCTAAAAACAAACATGGAAAATTAGAAAACAGAACCAATATGTCAGAATTCAAAGTACATTTTATCTCTGCTTATACAAATATAAATATATATATAAATAAACTATAAATATAAACTTTTAACGCTAGAAGTGAAAAGAAAATAGAAAATGTCAAAAAGGAATAAACAGAGTGTAATGTTGTGATTTACAATGTTAAAATGTAATTTTAGGAAAAAGAGGTTCTTTGTGTTAAATGCGTTGAGTGAATAAACTGTGTGTGTGTGTGTGTTCACAGCATGTGAGAGGATCTGGATGATTATTTTTATATTCCTTAAAGATCCTCTTTTTTGTACTTGCGTGTCTATATTTGTGTGTGTGTGTGTGTGTGTTACTTACATTAGTAGCCTCTCTGACGAGTCTCTGCTCTGTGTAGAGAATGTGTTTGATGCATCGTACCAGTTCCAGTGGACATCGGTCATATGTGCTCTGAAACACACAAACACACACACACAATATGTCATATCCACTGCTGTATAATAAGCGTGTGTTCTCACATCTCTATTATACACCATCATCATCATCATCATCATCATCATCATCATCAGTTTATGACATTATATACTGATGATGATGATGATGATGATGTATAATGGAGATGTGAGAACACACACACACGCATAGTGTGTAAACATAGCAAACCTGCACTCAGCTGTACTCTAGTAAAGCTGCATCTGTGTTTTCAGAGATGCAGTATTATTTACTAAATCATTTTATATTCATAGTTCATATTTTTATATTATTCCAACTGTACTTGAAATATTCTACACTGTACCTGCATTTTCTTTGTTTATTTACTAATTATTTTTTATTTAAAAAATGTATATATTTAATGATTATTGTGCTTTGCATTTTCGTTTACTGTCATGTGTCTAAGATTTTGTGTCTATACATTTAATATTTTCATATATTTTATTTGAATATTAAAATGAAAATCAATTAAATATTTATTTATTTGTCATAATTTTTATCTATATATTTTTTATTTCATTTTTATTAATTTTATGATTACTCTCATTTGTATTGGAGCAAAACATGTCCATATTTTTAATATTTTGCTTATTGTTTGTGTATGAGATTAAGTTTAATGTCCTTTAGCAGTCAGGTGTACCATAAATAAGGGGTGTTGTGTGTGTGTGCGTGTGTGTGTTTACCTTTAACTGTGAAGCGTAGTGCCCTAATTTGATCTTGAGAAGGAAGCCGTCCTCTCCCACCTGATGCTCCGCCTTCTTCTGTAGTTCCTGAATTAAACTGTCCAGTAAACGCTTGGCTTTAAACTCCTCTTGAGGGTTTTCCAGATCGATGGCATCCCTGAGAGATGGACACGGAAAATACCAAATAAAACACAGCGTCCGGTCTGCCCGCCACATCTGTGTGTGTACTTCAATTTCTAAAACCACAGCGATATGCACTCTTTCATTAGAACAATATCCCAGCTTTAATAGTGACTAGTGAACTATGAGGACAAAAACAAACCCACAAAATAATCTGTTCATTAATCGTAACCCAGGTAAAAATTTTCACTTAATCGTGACACTGATTTGAGGTCGTATCACCCAGCACTAGTTCCGAACGTCAGTTTAGATTAATTTTCAATGAATGGCCCAGCCCTGTTGTGAAGCACCTTATATAAATCACACACACACACACACACACACTGAGGCAGTTTACGCACCAGAGCTGTCCTTCTATCCACTGGGACAGGTAATGCCGCACCTCGATGGGGAAATGCTGACCGTACAGTGACTGCATCTGGTGCAGAGCATCGCCCTGTAACTGCTGAGCCTGAATCCACACCGACATCTAAAGAGAGAGTGAGGAAGAGAGAGAAAAGATTTTACTGAGTTTAACAAAACATACTCAGTCAATAACCAAAATCCACATTAAAATACGAGCAAAAGAGAGAAAGAGAGAGAGAGAGAGAGAGAGAGGAAGAGGCTATAGTGCGTCACTCACTATAGATTCACTCTTTCGTTTCTCTCACACTCTCACTGATGTCTCACTCACGTCACTCTCACACACTAGCCACAGTCTCATTCTTGTCTCTCGCACTTTCGCTAGTTTCTCTCACGTCACTCACACTTCTGCTACTGTCTCAATCTCATCTTATCCTTGTGTTTTCTTGCACACTCGCTATAGTATCACCTCCCGGTATAGTCTCACCCTTGCATCGCTATCGTTACAGTCTCACTTGCGCCACTTTTGCTGTAGTGCTATAGTCTCACTCTTGCATTTCTCTCACACTCTCACACTGTAGTCTCACTTTTGTGTCACTCTCGGACTCACTTTAGTCTCACACTCACTACAGTCTCACTTATTTAACTCTTGCACTCTCAACACAATTTTACTCACTCTCGCACTCACTAGTCTCATTCTCGCACTCTCATGTCACTCTAGCACTCCCAGTAGACTCATTCGTCACATTCTTGCTCTAGTCTCACTGTTGTCACTCTCGCACTCACTATAGTTTCACTCGTAACTCTTGCACTCTCACTACAGTCTCAGTCTCGCACTCTCACTATAGTCTCATTCTCATATCTCTCTCACACTCTTGCGTCACTATCTCCCTCTTGCTATAGTTTCACTTGCGTCACTCTCGCACTCTCACATGCTCTGGCAACTGGAAAGAGGCATCAGCCGGTTCGTTGTACGTTTAGACAGATCCACATGTCCGTGAATCCACGCACTCGCGTCTTCTAAATTAAAACTGATTTCTGATTTACGCTGGTTATTTGTCACACCGCCGCTCACTTCAATAGTAACAGCAACAGCTGCCTGAATGTTATAAACCACAGACCTCACTAACGTCTGGGTGCTTTCCTCTTCAAGTTCTCACAGGCCTGGCTCCTGGTCTTTCTGCTTCTGAGGTTTTACCAGTAGAAGCTCTGACGTTTTACCAGTTTATCCTCCCCATTGAGTTTCACTCTTCACTCTTCCAACAGCTTTCACTTTGGTCACACACTTAAATCTGACTGCCCAAAAAGCAAGTTATTTTTTTATAATATTTTCATTTACAAAACCAAAAGGAGAAAATGAAGAACATTTTTTAATTTCACATTCACAAAAAATGAAATCACACTCATAATCGGACCAAGAAATACATAAATAAAAAATGTAAAATATGCATTGCTCATAAGAATAGCAGTAAGAGGGTTAGACACTTGGGTCGAGTTACTCACATTCCATAAAAAATCCTAAATGGAATAGGATTTTCCCCGTTTTTCCATTTTTCGAGTTGTTACGACTTGTTATTAATTTTTCATTTTAGTTTTTAGAAAAATATTATAAAAATGTTTTTTGTAATGCTTTTGGGCATAATTTGAAAAACAAAAACAATTATTATTATAAATTTTATTATAAATTCAAATTTTTATGATTAATATTATTTTTAGGGTTGCACGATAAGGGAATTATTGGCAGATGCCGATATCCGATATTTTCATGCTGTAAACAGCCAATACCGATACCAAAGCCGGTAAATGAGGAAGGCAGAGTTGAGTGCGTAAACACAAGAGATTTCGCTCTCCAAAATTCCAACACCATAGTTCTGACATTTCTAACAGCACCAAGTCAATCAAGCGTGAAAGCAGAGTGGAGCGAGGGCGGAGCATTTCCAGCGTAGTGCACAACATTTTAAGGAAAGGTCACTTCTCACCCTATGTAGTGTACCAAGTCAAATAGGGTGCGTGTGACACTCCATGTGCACTACCTAGTTCATAAAGAGCTGTTAAGCCACAACCCCGACTATTTCCTGAGATGCATACTACCACATATAAAAGTATGATAAGAGCATCTTACCTACCATACTATTAAGTGCGGCAGTACGCGGCTTGGGACACAGCCCATGTGCGAGCTCACATTCGCTAAGTGAGGAAAACACAAAGTTTAGTTTTAGTTTTCGTGCGTGCAGGCAGAGTTGAGTGCGTTAAGATGAGATTTTGATTGCAAACGCTCCACTGTCAGAATTCTGGTACAAAATAACACCACACATTTTAAGATAGAAGGCGCGGACCGTATAAAATCCCACCTCAGACTTTGGACATGCCTGGCACAAGCGCTACCTTTCTCACGTGCAATAAATACATCATAAAATATCGGCTGAAAATATCGGGCCAATCTAAGCATTGGTCTAATGCTGAGGACTTAAAAAAATAACAATTATCAGCCAATTCCGATACGATTCCTATATCACTGTGCACCCAAATGATTATTATTCCTTACATTTATAGTCATGAAGTAATGATTCACAAATGAAAAACACTAATATGCACAGTTTTTACGCCTGATTCACATTTCTCTGTGCAGAACTCAACAGAATGGATAAGATCTGAATATTTAACTGTGACAGCTCCATGTGCTGTTCTCACTCCTCACCACTACAGTGCAAAAAATCAGTGTCAGAAAATAAGAAAAGGAAAAGGATAATAAGAAAAAAGGTTCCAGAATCAAGCAAAATTATCTGCTAATATAGTGAGAAAATTTATCTTGTAAAGATCTCCTAAAACAAGAAAAAAATATTTCCATTTTTCCATGTTTTTAGCTTTAATATTCTTAAAATAAGCAAAGTTGTCATGAATTTCTTAACTCATAGTGGAGAGCAAGAGAACCTTTCAGTTCTCATTTCATTCTAGGAAGTTAATCAATAAATTGTTCTTAATAAGATAATTGTAGCCAATGTTTCTTAAAGTTAGATTATGTATCTTACATATACAAGTCTAGTCAGTTATTCTTAAAATTAAAAAAAAAACTATATTTTTTCTTTTAAGATTTTCTGGCTTGTTAAGATTTCATTTTTTGCCGTGTACACTCGTACTTAGTGAAGTCTAGCCAACTCGAGCCCTTTTTTAGACTATTTTTGGGCTGCTGATTTGAATTTGGACTATTTTTGGACTTTGATCACCAGTTCTAGCCTTTACTTGCTTATTCCTGTTTTTGGGACCTTGAGCCTCTTCCTAAACTTTGGACTTTGTAGAAAAGAGCAGAAAAGAAGGTATAAAAGTGTTGAAGTGTGTCAGACAGTGACATGTGGGACCTCCCCCCTAAACCTTCCCCACAGGAACGATTGATTAAACTAAAATCAATACTAACAATTGATTGTTTCTATTGAATGCACATATTATGGCTGCTTCTTTGGATTAAACCTGCACTATAGATGCCACTACAAGGCCAACAGTTCTTCGTGTCCAACAACGTTTCATCCTCTGTTCAGGATTTTGCTGATTTCTAAATATATACTGCTTAAAAAAAGAACAATCTCAGTCATTAGAGTGAAAAGCTCTGAATCTTTGTCTTTAGTCCTGAATAAGGCAATGTGTTGTGTTATAAAACAGGTTAAAAATCTGTGTTCTTACTTTGAACTCAGATATAAAACCTCTGAAGTCCTTCTATTTTTTAAGTGTAATTTTAAAAAAATTTCTAATATCGGAAGAGTTAAAAGTTTGACATTCTAAAATCAGGTCGAGATGTTGAGATGACAATGATGATGATTTTTATTTCTGAATAAGACAAAACGTTACGTCACAGGTCTTAAAAATCTCTCTTCTTACTTTAAACTTAAACTTTTTATTTGAACCCTAAATAAAATCTCTCTTTCAACATTTCAGATATCAGAAGAGTAAAAAGTTTGACTAATTCTAAAATCAGGCTGAAGTGTTAAGATGATGATGAGTTGGGGCAGTTGGTGGCATAACTGGAGGTGTTCACCCCGTGATCTGAAGGTCACAGGCTCAAATCCAGGGCTGGTAAAGTTACCACTGAGGTACTCATTAGAAAGCAAGGTACCGTCCCCAAGCACTGCTGCCCTTGTTAGCTGCCCACTGCTCCTTAACGGATGGGTCAAATGCAGAGGTCACATTTGGTTGTGGTGCACTGTGCTGTGCTGTGGTGTGTTCACAATGACGATCACTCACTTTCACTTTCATGATGACCTTTAGTCCTGAATAAGATGTCTAATAATAAAATATCTAAATAAAAGTTCTATTTTTAAAGTGTCCTTTTAAAAAATTACCTCAAATATCAGAAAAGTGAAAAGTCAGAATAATTCTAAAATCAGGCCTAAATAACATCTCACATTTTAAGTGTCATTAGAAAAAAAATCACAAACATTTCCAATATTAGAATTGTAAAAAGTTTGACTAAATCCAGTAAATCAAGATGATGATCTTCATGAATGCATGAAAACAATGCGTTATTGTTTAAAATTAAACGTTTTAAAAGTAAAATTGCTCATCTTTAAGCTCCAAAATGAAACCTCTTCCTCTAAAAACATTTTACATGTGATTTCTCGGCTCAGACATTGATGTCAAGGCGACTGTGTCTGGATCCTCAGCTGTGTGAGCCACCAAAAGGAAATGAAAGTGCTTAATACGTTTCAAAACCTTGAAGGGGCGGGGGACACACACTCTCTCACACACACACACTTGTATTACTGTCTTTCAGTCTTGTATTACTATCTTTGTGAGGTCCTTCCATAGGCTCCCATAATGACTAAGGTACAGAATTTTACACCTCCACCTAATCCTAACCCTAACCTTAACCTCAGTAACCAAAAGCACATCTTTTACCTCTTTTAGTTTCTCAAATAAAACAAGCACATTTTCTGTAAAGTCATTTTTCCTCATGGGGACCTCTCAAATGTCCCCACAAAGCTCAAAAAAACAGAAAAGTGATTTTAGGGGACAAAAGGTCCCCACAATGCGATAAATACATGGCCACACACACACACACACACACACACACACACACACACACACACACACAGAAAGCGGGTAAAGGTGACGGCTATCTGTACAGACACTGATGGTTTCAAAGCGCCATTAAGCTCATGTTACAGTGGTAGGGTAGCCTGAGGCATCTCTCTTTCTCTCTCTCTCTCTCACACACACACACACACACCTAAACACACACGCGCGCGCACACACACACACACACACACACACTCTTGTATTACTATCTTTGTCAGCTACTTCCATAGACTCCCATAATGAGTTGATGTAAATGACACTACTGTACAGCTACAAAACCAAAAGCAAATCTTTCTCTTTTACCTTTTCAAATAAAACAAACATTTTTGTAGGGGTGTGACGAGATCTCATGACACGAGATATCGCAATATAAAAATTTCTCGGCGAGGTGAAAAGCCGCCTTGCCAAATAGTAAGATGTTATTTTTGTGCCAAAAGTCTGAGCGTGCAGTGGAAACTTTCACCAGCAAAATCTGGCGTCTGTACACGCTCAACTCCACCTTCACACTCGCTACACTTGCTACTGTGTTACAAATGTGGCAGAAAAGCAGCCAATCACAGGCTTGGAGAAAGCTGACTGGCTGATTTGGTCTCCAATCAGGTGTCTAATATGGTTCAAAGTTGATATAGCGAATAGCAACACATTACAACAGTACGACACCAAAAGCAGCACCAAGAATATATCAGCTTATACCTATAGCTGTGTGAGTGTTTGTGTGTGTGTGTGTATGTGCAGGAGGGGGGTTCTCTTAATCTTATTTGCTTAAGCTGAACTTATCCCTGCATGCCTTGCTCTGACCTCTGCTATTCCCCAGCGTTTACAATGACAAACACTGCAGCTGTTAACACTAGTGATGCACGATAACATCGGAATCGGTTGATAATTGCTTTTTTTAAGTCATTGGCATCGGACCGATGCTTAGACTTGCCTAAAATTTCCAGCTGATATTTGACGTGGAAAAGGTAGCGCTTGTGCTAGACAGGTCCAAAGTCTGAGGTGGGATTTTATACAGCCCGCAGCTTCTGTAGCATGTGCAGTAGTGCTTCATAATATTACAAGCAGTAGTATATTCAAGTATTTTAGCCGCAGTCAAGAGGACAGAAGTTCAGTTTGCAATGATGTATAAAGTGCATGAGTGCAGTAAGTTAGTTCACAGTCCAGGTGTGTGTAGGAGGAAGAATCTTGAATCGTGTGTGTGTGTATATATATAAAATTATGTATAAACAGTGTTGGGAAGGTTACTTTTAAAATGTATTCCATTACAGAATTCATGCCTTAAAATGTAATTAGTAGTGTATTCCGTTAGATTACTCAATGTGAGTAACGTTTTCTGAATAGATTACTTTCACGTCGTCCGTATGAATGTGGCATCACACCCTTCAAATTCCACCCTCTTTCTTATTTTAATCTGAAGTGTTGTCTAAATTTCCAAGAGAGAGACGCGTTTCTGCCCTGGCTTTATCCTGCTGGCTTCAGCTCTGACTCCTACATTGTGTGACTGCGGCAACTTACGTTAAATAAACATTTACATTAGAATCTTGGTTTGCGTCTTCTGAAGGGCTTCCGGTAATGAATGGAACTGGTGTAATTTATAAGATAGAGGATAAGCATGTGAAACAGAAAAATACTGTCATGTAATCCATTCTTTTTAACAATGTAACTGTATTCCGATTATCATCTATTTCAACTGTAACTGTAACGGAATACAGTCGTCATTTGTAATCAGAATACGTAACATTGATATATGTATTCCGTTACTCTCCAACACTGTGTATATATATATACAACTTTGTCTTCCAAAATTGTGTTTATTTTCCTGAATAATTCTGGAAGTTGAGTTTTGTCCAAAATCCTACAAAAACAGCAAGTTCTGCATCATCTGTTAACTGTCGTCTGGAAAAGCAAAGTCGTTCTGTATATAGCGCTAAACAGGTGTCTAGACAATCAATCAAACTGCGCGTCTGTTTTTGTCTGGCTTTTGGCTGTTTTTTGCTGACCTGGCGTTGTCCTGTCCCATTCTGACCTGTTTATACACCAGAACTCTTCCACGCTGTTAGCTAAATGACGTAAATTGGGACTAAATTACCTCAAGTAGCCGCTAAAAGCCAAAATAACACTCAGTCTCATTTGGGAACCTAGGACTAGGCAATCCACCGAAAATTAATCAAAAGATTCAGAACCTGTAGTCCACCTCCATATCGGTTATTTTGATTATTTATGAAATTCTGTAAATGCTTTTTAATAATTCTGTTAAAACTTTTCCTCAAGTTTGCTCTACTCTACCCTGCATAAACCACACCAATCTGTGTTTGGTCAATTATTTTATAGTCACGCAGATATACTGTAGATACTCTCTTTTATTTAAAAAATGTTCCAGCTTTAATACTTGAGCACTGCCAGTGAAGTATGGGGACAAATATCACAAAACAAAATATCCTTCAATAATCGCAATCGATGTACAATGTTCAGCTGTGATTTGAGGTTTTGTTGCCCAGCCCATGATTACATGCTTGGCGTTTCTACACAAATGAGTTGCTTTGAAACTCAGGGTTAATCTTGAGTCCTATTTGTTCCATTTTGCTCGAGGTGATCACTGTCTGTGTTGTGCAAGAAAAGTCATGTGAATGAAGAACGGCTCTTCCTCCAGCCGTACATGAAATGCTTGAATTTCTACAGTTTTGCTTACATAATTCATTAACTTTATCTCTGGTCTACATAACATGAATTCACTTGATTTATCTACACACAAATATTTGACACACTCACAAGTTAATGTATCATCATGGAATCTCAGTGGTATGTTCACATACCGTGAGATATATATATATATATATATATATATATATATATATATATATATATATATATATATATTTATATATATATATATATAAATATATGAATCTAAACAAATGACTATTTTGACTGAGTTGAATATTTTGTCATTTTTTATTGTATCTATATTATTATTATATTATATATCATTATTATTTATTATATTGTTACTATTTGTTATTACCTAAAAAGCTTATTCCTTTTCTGTCATTTTAATAACCAATAATCCTATTACCTTAATACCCACTTAATACCCTAAATACATGTAGACACACTTATACACACACACACACACACACACACAAACACACACACAGACACAGAATTTCCTAGCAGTTCAACCCCCTGCACTGAAATAAAGAGAAAACACAGCAACCACTTATTTCCAGTAACCACACCCACAGACACGTGTATATACACACTCCACACGAACACTCACACATACACTCACACTCACACCTCAACACACATGCATGGCAAACTGTATGTATACAGACACACAGACCAGCCTTTTCCAGTCAACTAACCACACACATACACTCGCACCCATACACATACACACAGTCGTTTCCAGTCGATGCAGTGTTGTGGTCAAGAAGACAAAATGCAGCTGTGGTCGGCGAAAAAATCACATCCCTTCTTGCACAATTGAATCTCAAGCGTCACAGGCGGCCTCACGCCTTTAAATTTATTTTGAAATAGAACTTTTATTTACTTACAAAGCACCTAGTGGTTTAGCACCTGATACTTTCTAGTTCTAATTCTTGAATCTTTCAACTCTTACAAACACCCACAAACCAAAGAGTAAAGGGCCTCAAACCTCACTTCCAGGCGCTTTCTCTCAAAAACGCCATCTTTTACAAA
The DNA here is from genome assembly GCA_032718565.1 of Distichodus sexfasciatus. Taxonomy (NCBI): domain Eukaryota; kingdom Metazoa; phylum Chordata; class Actinopteri; order Characiformes; family Distichodontidae; genus Distichodus; species Distichodus sexfasciatus. The sequence continues at coordinate 579,404 of JAVGVS010000045.1, forward strand.
AACGCCATCAGACACTTCACCGTTCGTTTGTATTTCAACATGTTTTTTTGAGGTTGCTAGTTTAGCCGACAAGTTAGAGAGAAATGGCATCTTGGCTATAGCGGCAGCGTTTGAAATAGATACATGTCTTCGAGACATAGAGATTGGGTGCATGAAATAAACCAGGCAAGTAAACAGCTGGAAGAGTGCCACACGATTTATATACCCCGCCCCTTCCTTGATTTTGATTGGCTAGCAAGAAGTAGCGTTGACGAGCCCAGCGCTGTTCTAAAAAGTTGAACAGATTTCCCATAAGAGAAGCTAAATGAATTTGCACTTTTAAAAGCTTCTAAAACTCATCTACTAACCCTTAATTTAAGTACTTTGTATCTCTTTTCTCCCCTTCACTGGTCTCATGATTTGATTTGTTTACAATTATCAGGTCAACGATTCGATTCGATGCGATATCTCAACGCATTCCATCAATTTTTCTACATTTACAACATTACGCCAGATTGTCGTGGATACTTGAATCGGGTGGCAATGGTTACTACTGAGACTCTGTCTTTTATAACTAGCTCTTTTATAGCTAGAATGTTTATGCCAAGGACCCCCACTCAGATTAAGCAGTTTAACATTTTTTCCTATTACTTTTTAGAGACTTGCAATAAATCCATTATTCGAAAATGCCCAAATCATCTGGAAATGTTTTGCAAAATAAATCAAATGAAATAGTGATTTCAGTAATGAAATTGGATTGCATATCACAGCCCTGCAATGCCGCCACGGACCACTAGGAAGCCACGGTCCGCCAGTTGAAAACCCTTTTAAACCCCCAATCGATTTTTATAATAATTCTGTAAAACTTCAGTGGTACCTTTACCCGTCCGGGACTTGAACTGATCACGGGGTCAACTGCCTAGCATGCACTGCTAACTGCCCGCCCAAGAACATTCACAAATCCTTCCACACCTAGGGAGGAATAATTTCCCATCTTCTCTCTCTCTTCGTCTCTCAGACGGTTTCTCTCGCTTGTTGTCTCTTTCTCTTTCATTTTTTTGTCTCTCACCCACACCTCTCTCATTTTAACTCTCGCTTTCTATTTTACTTTAAAACTGTCGCACTTCTTTCCCCGCATTACCAAACATGTGATTTACTCTTCACACACCCACACACACACACACACACGCTTGTATTAGTAACTTTTTGAGGTCCTTCCATAGACTCCCATAGTGGGACCACGTGCCTATCAAATCATTTCTCCTCATGAGGCCGGTCATACAAACCATAAACGAGACAATTCACTGGTTTGTACTGAATTTTTTAAGGGGAATGACCAGGCCCTCACAACCCCCATAAATGCATATACACACCCACACATACACACACGCTTGTATTAGTAACTTGCAGGGTCCTTCCATAGACTCCCATAGTGGGACACGTACTATCAAATCATTTCTCCTCATGAGGACCGGTCCTCACAAACCATAAACAAAGGACAATTCATAGTTTGTACTGAATTTTTAGGGGACGGCCAGGTCCTCACAACCCCCATAAATGCATGTACGCACACACACACACACACTCACAGATCTTACCTCGTCTTCAGTCCTTTGTTACCATGTAAAACAGGAACTGAGAGAGAACTACCACCACAATTACCTGAGAGAGATATTTAGATGAGTAAACACACACATCGTTCACACACACACACTCAGACACTCTGTCCAGATGTGATGCTCAAATCTATTAATGTGATTGGGGGTCGGATAGAAGTGATATTTCCTGTCTCTCTCTTTCATGCATTTATCTCTCTCTCGCCTTGATGCTGAGATCACATAATGTAAACACACACACCACCGCTGAAACACCAACGACACACTTCTACAAGCACAGGAACAGATGCCCCACCGCTTTTATATACATATACACAAACACGAATACAAGCACACACATCCACACACCACACACAGCGTTAATGTATAGACACACACACACACACAAACACAAATAGTACAGGATACACACACTAACATATACACAAACACACAACAAACCAAACACTGCAGCACACACACACAAATACATGCACACAAACATACCAATGCAAACACAACATACACAAACACACACATACATAAACAAATACACACAAATACAAACACAAACACACACATACATATAAACAAACACACCTGCAAACATGCACACAAACACACACCGACTGTATATTGATTTATTTCTCAGTTTGTTTGATCTCACAGCCGATTTACAGGTTTAGTCGAACTTAAACTAAACTTTCTCCTTCCTCACGACCTTCCTAACACTGTGTGCTGGATTAGAGCCGGAGCCGGGTTTATGTAATATGACAGAGATTATAATCTGTGAGAGAGCGAAGGGGAAAAAAGAACCAGCAACACTCTGTGTGTGTGTGTGGTGACCCATGCACAGACAAGAGCTTGTGTGACAAGTAGAAGAGGCGAGAGAATAGGGCCATACACTAGGGCTGGACAATTAATCAAAACTGAATCAAAACCGATATTCAGACCCGATATTCAGAAATTAGTGGGAATGTGGCCTTTGATGATTACAAATATTTTAACTTCTGTTCATTTCCAAAAAGTTGATTCTGTTAATACTGCTCACAGGTGTGTGTGTTCATGTGAAAGGGGATCGGTGCTGTTATCCTACCACTCTCGCTGACCACTCCAAGTTTGCTGGCCGTGTGTGATGCGAGACCTCTCTGGGCCTCCCTCATGTCTGTGCTACCTTCCAGCTCTCCCTTTTTAGCCAGGCTGCCATAGTTACTTTAGCACTGCGGAGAGTTAGGTTTAGGGCACTAACTCTCTTCTCTTTCTTCTTTTTTTCCAAGCTGTTCCCAAGCTGGCGGCAGTGGCTGAACTTCTTCACCCTGAGACTTCTGGAACTATCATCTGGAACCGCTGGGACTATTTTTCAGACTTGATTTGAATTACAAATTTAATGTTGAACTAATTTTAGCTTAATGCTGCTGAGTGGATCTTAGCAAGCAGCAACGTCTCGTGATTCGAAAGTGTCCTTTGGACGATTTTTATATCTTCACTTCCTTAAAAATAACGTGTTCTATAAGTATTAAATCAGAGACTCCATCATCAGGGACCTCTTTCTGACTATATGGACCTGAACCCGAATCAAATTGTAATTGGACTAATTTTTAGCTTCATGTTGCTGGTGGATCTTAGCAAAGCAGCACCATAGCGACTGGGATTGGCTTACGTGCCGGACTATATTTTATATCTTCCCTTCTTTAAATATGATTAATGAATGTTTTATTAAATGTTTACACACCCGTTAGCCCAGATGAAGGTGGAGTCCCTTTCCCGAGTCTTGGTTCCTCTCCAGGTTTCTTCCTGCTAGAGGGAGTTTTTGCTTGCTACTGTCGCCTCAGGTTTGCTTGTTGTGGGTCTGGGACGGTTATATGTAAAGCGCTTTGTGACAATGACTGTTGTTAAGGGCGCTATATGAATAAAGTTGCATTGAATTCTGTTGTCACATGACTCTGCCCAGTCAGTCTGGGAACTACAGTTACTGTTATTCAAAGTAATTGGTTTCATTAAAATATTACTGTCTCTAAACTGTAATGTGTTACATGACTCCTGCATTACTTTTGAGTAACTGTCACCAAAATAAGTGTGGAAGTAGGGCATTGTAAAATGCTAAAATTAAGTTTACTGCAGGTCATTCTACATCCAGTGCAGGGTGATATGCTGTAGCATAATGATGGTAGACATACACTCTGTAGGAAGTGGCTCTTTAACTCACACTATTTTTCTTTTGTGCCAAAGCTCTCACGTTGGTGGTTTTTTAAATATAAAAATAAGACAGCACTATATTTCAGGTTTAAGTGTGAGAGATTAGGAGAGAGAGAGAGAGAGAGAGAGATAGATGAGGATGGAGAGAGGGATGAAGAGAGGGATGAAAGATGAAGGGAGGAGCAGAGATGGATGAGGAAGAGAGGGATGGGGAGAGTGAAAGATGAAAGAGAGGCGGGATCAAGAGAGAGACAGATGAACAGAAAGGGGATGAGGAGAGAGGAAATGGGGAATGAGGACAGTGAGATCTTGAGAGAGAGGGATCATGAGAGAGGGGGTGAGGAGAGAGTGGGATGAAGAGAGAGGGGATGAGAAGAGAGTAAAGATGGGGACAGTGAGATCCAGAGAGAAGGGATCCAAGAGGGGGTGAGGAGAGTGGGGCCGAAGGCGAGGGATGAAAGAAGAGTGAATAAGACGGGGAGAGAAAGGGATGAGGAGAGAAAGATGGCGAGAGCGGGATCAAGAGAGACAGGCTGACGGTTGAGAGAAGTGGGATGCAGTGAGAGAGGGAGGAGGAGAGAGAGAGGGATGAGGAGAGAAATGTGCATCTCTGAGTTAAAATGAGGAGATTATTTTCTGTCTTGGTTCTACAAAGTCCACAAGCCAAAAATATGAATATTTATCAGGATGTTGTGAATGTAATAATGGCTGAGAACAGGCGTGCAACTCGCTCTTACTGCACATTATCGCGTCTTTGCTCTCCCGCTGTAAGTGGATAAAACTCAATGTCTTCAACAAAGCAAAACAAGTCAAAAACAACTCCACTACTTATTTATCACTCAAGACCCATAGTTGACTAAAAAACACTTTTAACATGCCTCTAAGTGCTTCCAATTCATTAACTTAAGACTTTGATTATGAAACTGAATTACTGAAAACTGAAACTGAAAACCAACATTAACTGTTGGAGAACTTGGACATTTCTTATTTATTGACATTTAATTTGAATGGCAAAAGATGGACAAATGCAACTACTGGGCAGATCAGTAGAAATGTGATTCGAGTTGACCCTGTTGATCAGAGAATTAAGCTAGTTAAGAATCCTGGAGCCAGTAAAAAGTACCAATGTGGTACTCATAAGCAAGAATGCAGCCCTGCACTTTACTGGCACATATATATCTATACTTTACTATTTCACTTTTATACATATACACGCACTGAACATCTTCGTTTTAGCTTTCATGCATATACAGCTTACACTTTTGATTTTTATCGTATACACTAAACACTTTTTAGTATTTTATATATATATATATATATATATATATATATATATATATATATATATATATATATATATATATATATTATATATATATATATAGGGCACACACACTCACACAATCACACTCACATTCACACCTTACGGGGCCAATTTATAGTCGCCAATTAACAATTTTTGTTTTTATACATATATACAGTTTACACCCTTACCTTTTGTGTTTTTATTCATTACCACTTTAAAGCTCACACTTAACCTTTTAGCTTTTACTGTATACATAAACACGAAACACCTTTCGCTTTTATATGTACATTATATATTTTACACTTTTGCTTATATATGCGTATACTTTATGCTTTTGTTTTGTGCACTATACACTTTTGCTTTCATATTTACAGTATATATTTTATACTATTGTTTTTATAGGTATATATTTTACTTTATAGCATTGTCTCTCGGCTGCATTTAAGACGGTGCATTTGCTGCTGAATCCACCTGCAGGGAATCAAAGCACTCAATCCATTTGACCCCAGACCAAGTGATTAGCGTCTAAGAACTTCCTGTCCATGTAGCCATGACAACCAGCACGCCTCGCGCCCAAAAAAAATCACCATGGCTACCTCTAACATCTGGTTACCATGGGGACAAGGAGAGGTGCATTACGGCCTAGAGGCTATCACATGCTCACACACACAAACACATTTCACTGCATGTTGTACCTGTATAACTTGCACGTGACAAATAAAGAATCTTGAATCTTGAATCACACACACACAAACCATGAAAATGTCCCCACAAACCATAAACAATGGACAAATCATCTTTTAGGGTCCTCACAACGCCCTAAATACATGAACACACACACAAACACACACACACACACACACACACACACACACACACACACTTTTCAATTCCCCACTACAAATCACTGAGCTTTGCTCTGAAAACTTTTAGCTCATAGAAAAACACTTCACATTGTTTGTAATGAATGTGTCAGCATGTGAGTGTGTGTTTTAGTGTGCGTGTGCTTGTGCGTATGTGTGCATGCATGTGTGTAAACTGTTTGCATGCATGTGTGTGTATGTATTTGTGCATATATGTGTGTGTGTGCGTGCATGTGTGTGTTGGTGTGTGCATGTGCATACATGTTTGTTTGTCCATGTGTGTACGTTTGTGCGTGCATGTGTGTGCGTTTGTGCATGTGCATGTGCATGGCATGCACGGATGTGTGTGTGGGCGGGTATTTATGGCGTTGTGGGGACCTTTTTGTCTCCTAACATCACTTTTATTCGTTTTTTGGGGGGCTTTGTGGGGACATTTGAGAGGTCCCCATGAAGAAAAACAACTTTATAGAAAATATGCTGGGTTTATTTGAAACTAAAACTAAAAAGAGGTAAACTAAAAGAGGTAAAAGATGGTTAGGGTTAGGTGTAGATGTGAAATTATATACTGTACATCTAGTCATTATGGAAGTCTATAGAAGGACCTCACAAAGGTTGTAATACGAAACTGCTCTGTGTGTGTGTGTGTGTGTGTGTGCTTGTAGACCACCCAATATGGGGACTCTGACCTGATTGCACACCAAAACGATGGGGACCTGTTTCATAGATATCACAAAGCTACTATATCTATTCCCTTTTAAAATCTCAGTCCCTGTAATGGTCATATCCTTTAAGAAGTGTGTGTGTGTGTGTTTAAGCTCCGTGCTGTTTCTCTGTAAACAACAGGGCCTTGAGTTTAAGTCATGTGTTCTTTGGACTTCTGCTCGTACATTTTCTGGCACAGCTCACAACTCTGAGCGTATGTGTATGTGTGTGTCTGTATGTGTGTGTGTGTGTAAGGGTATGCATGTGTGAGGAGGGACGGCAGAGATATTAGTTAAGCAGTTAATTTTACACCCAGCTGTTATGTGTGTGTTATTTTTAAAGATTGACTGGAGAGAGAGAGAATGAGCATGGCCTCCTTACACACACACACGCACCCAGCCATTGCATGCACAACTACACACACATATACATGCACCCATGAACGGTAACGCACACATGCACAAACACACACATACACATACAAACACATGCATACACACATACATACACACCCGCACATGGACACTAACACAGACACACACACATACACACACACACACAGTAAATAGTAACAATATTAACATTAACAGGACAGGGACCTCGCTGAGATATGAACCCCACCCATCCCCTTGGTGCATTTGTTAGCGTAACGGTTAGGGCATTGGCCCCGGTAACGGGTACTGCTCCTAAAAAGGTTTGCCACTGCTCCTTCACGGATGGGTCAAATGTAGAGGTCATATTTGGTTGTGTTGCACTGTGTGATGTGCTGTGTTCACAATGACCAATCATTGCTATATTTATATACATTTCGTCATATAGTAAAGCCATAAAACTATACAAGATTTGGATGCATAATTTGGTGAGAATAGTCTCCATGTCACTAGACTCCAACCTCCAAAATGTGTTTTAATTTCAAGCTGGTAAATTTGGGTTTCGGACACTGCACAGGTGGAACTCTTCACATTTCTTGGTATATTTTTGGGACTATTTTGATTATTTGTGATAATTAATATCTTAATATCGTAGGGCAAATGGTTCTTCTTTATTGAAGTCCACAGAGCATTAAAAATCATCAAGTACGATGTGATCCTGCTTTATGTGGAAAACCACACCCTTGTGTGCGTGTGTTCTTATAAAAGGCCTTTTGTGATGAAACCTCTGCCTTGTCCGACACACACACACACACACACCCCAAACTCAGCAAGCGCTATAAATACACTGCACCCGTGTCATCAGATCATACAGTCCCCTGTGTGTGTGTGTGTGTGTGTGTGTGTGTGAGAGAGAGAGACACTCCTAGAAGGTTTATTACGTTGCAGAGATATTTCAACCCTACATGTAGCATGGCATGACCAACATGAAGGATAGATAGACACACACACACGCACACACACACACAGAAGCGACATGTGACTCTACACAGCACTGCGGAACATCCGTGTTCACACTGTAGCGGAACTCGAGACTAGAGCTAGACGATTCAACCTCAAATCAACATCACGATTAAGAACATTTTCTCTCGATTATGATTAATCGACGATTATTTTGGTTACTATTAACTATTAAAGCTGACATATACTTTTAATGAAAGAGTGACAACATTACTTTTTTAAGTATTAACAAAATTGAAAAAAAAAAAAAGGTGAAATAATTGTCATGAGAAAAGTTACGTTGATTATAGGTTCTGAATGTTGGCTTGCATTAATTTTTGATTAATTGATTAAGTAAAATGTGGCATGCAGTACACTGTGACCATTACAATAAACCTGAGTTAAAGTATGCTAGTGTATTAAGAGAACAGAGATAATAAGACAGACAGAGAGAGAGAGAAAGAGAGAGAGAGAGAGAGAGAGAGAAGGGAGTAGCTGATAAGACAGTAAGGAATGGAGAAAAATGGAAAAAGAGAAATAAGGAAAGAGAGAGTAAGTAAGAGACAGAGAAGAGAATGAGAAAGGCAGAAAAAGGAAAGTGAGAAATGATTCCAAGAAAGAGAATGAGAAAATAAAAAGGAAAAGAGATGGAAAAAGAAAGGAGAGAGAGAGAGAGAGATGGTGTATGAGAGCAGTTAAGAGTCTGTGGATCAGTCCATCACATCATACATGTTGCCATGGGAAACATGCAACCACTGAAATGTCGGTAATTAAACTACGTACATGGAGCATGTGTGTGTGTGTGGTTTTTCTTTGTAGCCATCTGTAGCAACCTGTCAGTGTGTGTGTAAAGTTCAAGAATCACATGTAAGTATGGCTGGTCAATACCACCTCAAATCAAAAGACGAGAAGAGGAGAGTAGACCAGACACAATCCACCATCATCATCATCACCCTCATCATCGTCGTCATTGTCAACATCATCATCTTTATTGTCACTGTCATCATCCTCATCATCTTCATTGTAATCATCACCTTCACCATTGTAATTGTCACTGTCAGTCATCATCATCATCATCATCATCATCATCACTGTCATTATCGTCATCACCACCATCATCATCATCGTCACCACCACCACCACCACCATTGTGATCATCGTCGTCATCGTCATCATCACCACCATTGTCATCATCATCGTCATCATCACCATCATCATCGTCGTCGCCATCATCGCCACCATTGTGAACATCATCGTCATCAGCACACCATTGTGATCATCATCATCGTCATCAACATCATCATCACCATCTTCAACTTCATCATTATCACCACCATTGTGATCATCGTCATCATCATCGCCATCATCACCACCACCACTACCACCTTCATCATCATCATCATCATCACCACCACCATTGTTATCATCATCATCACCACCATCATCATCATCATCATCATCATCATCATCACCACCATTGTGATCATCGTCATCATCATCACTACCATCATCACCACCTTCATCATCATCACCACCATTGTGATCATCGTCGTCGTCGTCGTCATCATCATCATCATCATCATCATCATCATCATCACCACCTTCATCATCATTATAACCACCATTGTGATCATTATCCACCATCACCACCACCACTGTGATTATCATCGTCATCACCACCACCACCACCGCCTGCATCATCATCATCACCACCACTGTGATCATCATCATCACCATCATCACCACCACCACCATTATCATCATCACCACCATCAACATCATCATCATCATCATCACCACCATTGTGATCATCATCATCATCATCATCATCATCATCATCATCATCATCATCATCATCATCACTACCATCATCACCACCTTCATCATCATTATCACCACCATTGTGATCATCATCATCGTCGTCATCATCATCATCATCATCATCATCATCGTCATCATCATCACTACCATCATCATCACCACCTTCATCATCATCATTATAACCACCATTGTGATCATCATCATCCACCATCATCATCACCACCACCACCACCTGCATCATCATCATCATTATCACCACCACTGTGATCATCATCATCATCACCACCTTCATCATCATTATCACCACCATTGTGATCATCATCGTCGTCGTCATCATCATCATCATCATCATCATCATCATCATCACTACCATCATCATCACCACCTTCATCATCATCATTATCATTATAACCACCATTGTGATCATCATCATCCACCATCATCATCACCACCACCACCTGCATCATCATCATTATCACCACCACTGTGATCATCATCGTCATCATCACCACCACCACCTGCATCATCATTATCACCACCACTGTGATCATCATCATCATCATCATCATCATCACCACCACCTTCATCATCATCATTATCACCTTCATCATCATCATTAACACCATCATTGTCGTCACCATCATCATCACCACCACCATCATCATCGTCGTCGTCACCATCATGTGGTGATAATGTTATGGTGTACATGACTGGAAACAGTGTCGGTTTGATATTTGACATTTTTCTGTAACTGACTATTGTTTTTCTTTCACAGTATATGACACAGCTAAATCTGATATTTACTGTATTAGTTTTTGTTAATACATTTACTGTAAGATGTGAGACAAAGCGTGAGTCACTTTTGTGTGACGTGGTTTAAGTGCATTTCGCATAGAAAGTGACTGATGTGTTCAGGCGTGTGTTTGTGAAGTTCACAGTGTGAAGTGTTTTGAGAAGGTGGACGTGGTGTTGAGATGAGTGTGAAAACCACTGTAAAAAGCTTAAGGTTATTAATGTTCAGCTCTTCTCGTCGGGATGGAGTTTCTGGTCTGCTTGTAGATGCTGATTTTAAACTAATAAACATTTGCACTTATCATCATAACCTCTGACATTTGTTCAGAAAGTGAGTAAATGAAGAGTCAGGAATCGAGAGTCCATTTTCATAATATTTACCAGAAAGACACGCAACGGCTTTGGAGGGAAAGTGAGAGAGAGAGAGAGAGAGAGAGAATAGCAGCTGAATGTGATAGAAGAAGTAGAGCAGAAGGAAGCTGAAATTCCCACATGAATCATCCGGTTCATGCTAAAAACACCACCAAAAACTGCGGCAACGATGCCGGACCCGAAACTAGCAGAAACAAAACTCACTGTTGGTCTAATTTTGTTAAACCTTTGAAGAGATTCAACCAATTTTGTCTGTCTGGGTTTTTATACAACTAAATAAGAGAGGCTTACGCTCAACTTTAACTTAAATTTGACTGAAAATTGCTGAAAATCTTTAATATTTCTAATTTATAAACACAGTATACTAGAGATCGACCGATATTGACTTTTCGATATCGGTACCGATTATTGCTAGTTAACAAGGCCGATAACCGCTATTTTGGAAACCATGTGCAAATAAAGAAAATTTTTGTCAAACGATTAGACTTTACAAACGCAAAGCTCAGCTAAAACTCTCCTCTTCTCCTTCTCGGAGCTTCACACTGCGCTTGTGTGTGAGTGTGGTGTGAGTGACAACAAGGCGTTAGTGTTGACCGGCTACTACTCGTGTGACATACAGCCAACAGAGACGGTTGTGGGCGGGACATTAAATGAAGCAGCGAGTCGAGAGCAAACGCCACAGAGAGTAGAGACAGCAGTGGAGCCACAGTAGCACACTTTGTAATTACTTAATAATGATGGCGATGGTTAAAATGAAACACCGATAATCTGCAAAATGTATAATATCGGCCCCAATAATCGGGCGACCCTTACAGTATCCATACGGTACCATGTAAATATTTCAGGCAGGTGGAAAAAAATGCTATAAAGTAAGAATGCTTTCACAAATATAAACTCTAACGCTTTTATTTTTATCAATTTACGACAGCTGGTAGTGTAACGGTTAGTTATTTGGCCCCGTGATCGGAAGGTCATCCGTTCAAGTCCCAGACCTTTAAAGGTACCACTAAGGTACTGGTGAACAAGGTGTTGTCCCCATGCACTCTGTCAGGTAGTTACTGTATTACCGGAGCATCTATTTTTAATATTAGTCTTCTTCATAAAAGTCAAGTTACTGGGTTTCACAAACTTTAATGAGCCTGTAAAAATAACTAAGACTGCAGAGTGTTTAATCTTCCACAGAGTGGGCTGTAAAAACAGCCAAAGTTTACATAAATTCCGTATGACATTTAATGGGGTTGGGGGGATACAACCTCAAATCAATATCCCGATTAATTGAACTTTTTTACCACAATTACATTTCATAAACGATGTTTTTGGGGGTTTTAGAAGTTTGTAGAAAAATCACTGCCCTGAATGGAGTGTGTATCCACACAGAAGCTTAGACTGCAGAATTAAGTAAACTTGGAAGTATATAACTGAGAGGGAAGGTTAACAAGTTCAAGCACAGGTCAATAACTTTACAAAGCTAAAGATAAAAGTAACCGTCGCTGTTTCCTCTGGTGTCGTGGTCCTTGAAACGCCAGTAATACTGAATATAAAACTTTCCCTTAAAAACCAATGCCACTGAGCAGCTACCGTAGTTAAACGTCGTGATTACAGATTTCAATCACTTTTTAGTGCATTTACCCAAGATACAGGTGCTGATATCACAGGACAGATTTACAGCCAGGTAGCAAAATGTGACCTGAATAAGAACTTCAACATTCAACCTAAAAACACACAATAAATGTCAGCACAGGCAGATTACAGGCAAACACACACACACACGTTACCTCATGAGCAAACGCTATCATCTCTTATTCTTGTCCCGTGTGTATTGGTCATGAACTAAAAATTATATCGTGCATTGAGCCCCAAAGGGAGCATTAAAGATTTTTTTTAAATACCTCCTTGCTTTCTTGTCTTTTATAATATTCACTTTTATATATACTGTATATTGACCTGTGCTGGAACCTGTTACGGGTCGACCGATTATCGGGGCCGATATTAGACATTTTGCCGATTATCGGCAAAGTGCACAAAGGCTACGTTCACACTGCCATGCTGAAGTGACTCAAATCGGATTTTTTGCCTTAATGTGACACAGATCTGATCTTTTCAGGGCTGTGTGGACACGCAAATCTGATCTTTTCAAATCGGATTTGTGTCACTTTCATATGTGGTATTAAATCCGATACGCATCCGATTCGCGGCCATGCGACCTGAATGTGAACGCTCAGATCGGAATTCATGTGGCTTTTTGCTTATACGCATGCGCTGACCTCATCAGCCTGCACCAGCAGCGCGGGAAGGTAAAAACGGAGGAGAGCTGCGATAACAGAAAAAGCTAGCCACTGACTTTTTTTCTCCTTTTCGATGTACAGCTGATTCACTGTTTGTCGTCCTCCAGAGCAAAGTGCAATACATGCGTGAGCTACTAACGCCTCCATTTTTAATGCCATGAGTCATCCCACAAATATGACGTTTTTTGTTGTTGGTGACGCAGTTGACCCGTGTAAAAACGTATCAATGTGCGCACGCGTGACGTTTCGGAGGACCGATGCGTTCACATTACAGTCAGATACAGGTCACTTGTAGTTATGAATGTGAACCATCAAGACAGACAAATCCGATCTGAGCAAAAAATCGGAACTGAGCGATGTGGCTGGCAGTGTCAACGTAGCCAAAGTGCGCTACTGTGGCTCCACTGCCGTCTCTTCTCTCTGTGGCGTTTGCTGCTGATTCGCTGCTTCATTTAATGTCCTGCCCACAACAGTCTCTAATTGGCTATATGTCACACAAAAGTAGCGCCAATCAATGCTGAAGCCTTGTTGTCACTCACACCACACTCACACACGAGCGCAGCGTGAAGAAGGAGAAGAGGAGAGAGGAGAAGTATCAACCTCGTTAACAATAATTGGTATCGATATCGGCCCTGAAAAACCAATATCGATCGAACTATAGTATATACGTATATAAATCCAAAATTAAATTGCAAATTAACATTATTCATTTCAATAAGCCCATCTCGATGGTGTAAACTTTAAAAATGTTTAAAATGTGTCTTGCCTGATTTGCTGTGTTAACTGTACGCCGAAAACTCAAACACTCAAACCTCAACCAAAATGTCATTCAGAATTCCTCATTTCAGTTTCAGAAGGCTGCAGTCAAACTACCGCTCTAAAAAAGTGCCAACTCTGTTCTTAATCATTTCTACAAAAAGTGCTGACACGAATGAAGTACTGAATTAAAGTACACTCAATTCTGTGTGACAGGTCGCTGTAAACTTCACCGAAGTCCTCCTAAATTGGAGGTACAACCTCCAATCAACATCACGATTAACTGAACATTTTACCACGATTACAATTAATGAAGGATTTCTTTAAAATTACATTTTGGGGGTTTTTCCCTCGTTGTTCTCTACGTTTGTTATGTAAATATGCTCCACTATAAATTTAGTGATTTACAAATATCTAGAGAAAATGGTGTGAGTGAATGAGTAACAGAATAATTTTAAAATAATTTAAATAATCAGCAAGGGCAAGATTAGCACGATGAGAGGTTCTCGTCGTCGTCATTGTTGTCGTCATCGTCACCATCATTATCATCATCATTATCATCATCATCATCATCATAATCATCGTGGCTGTCATTGCTATCATCACTGTCTCTGCCGTCATTATTAATTAATGAACAAATATTTTTCATTCATTTTGGTTTTTTTGTCCTTGTCGTTCCTTATGTTTGTGCTGTAAATATGCTTTTACAATATAAAACTATTATTTTAGTGATTATTTAAATTATTTTAAAATCATTCTGTTACACATTTAAAATAATAATTCTGTTGAAATCTCCCACGAAAAACACTCTACCATTTTCTCTAGATTTTTGTAAATCACTAAAAACATCTGGGGGAAATGGTAGAATGTTTTTACTTGAGAAAGTACTAACACAATAATAAATATTTTAAAATTTTTAACAGAATTATTTTAAAATAATTTAAATAATCAGCAAGGGCAAGATTAGTATGATTAGAGTTTCCGGATGTTGTTTCAATTAATTTTTGATTAATTGCCCAGCCCTATTTTTTGGATGTTTTCTCCCTATCAAACAACCCACAGTTTGTACTAAAATCACCGGCCTGAATGAAGTGTGTATCCATACAGAAGATTAAACTGCAGAATTAATTAAACTTGACTAATGTCTTCAAAAAGTACCAATATAAATAAAGTACTTAATTCATGGACAGAATAAAGTGTTAAAGTACTGGACCAATAAGCAGAACTGCAGAGAGTATTATGAGCATTAAGATCTTTACAGCAGCCATCACTAGGAGCCACAGCACAGACTCTCATCACATCATCACGTGCTGCAAGCTCCTCTTAATCCTGCATGCTTCGGTACTGATCAGCTAGTAAAAAACTTCTGCACACAAAAGTGACTCTGGGTGGAAAAAGCAGAAATAAGGTCGGTAGCTGCAGTGCATGGCAACACCAGAATAATATCACTTTCAACACTTCAGTCAGAAAAGTGTGCAAGAGGAAGAGCCGGTTTCATAACACAAGCTTAACGGGGATGAACGTGTCAACAGATGCTTAATGTGTGTGTGTGTGTGTGTTACGGGTGTGTGTGCGTTTTTGTGAGAGAGAGAAACTCATACAGAAACAGAAAATAGGAAACAGTGAAAGTCTCTTGTGTAAGACCAGCGGAACCGCCTCTAAATCCATTCCCAACTCACCGTCTCCGCATCTTATCTAGAGCTGCAGCTAACGATTATTTTCATAATCGATTAATTAAAATAAAAAAAACTCGATGAATCGATTAGTTGCTTGTTTATAAATATACAATGAATCGTATAAAAAAAGACTGAAAACAGATTTGAACGATACATTTAAATGCAACTGGTCTGTATTTCTAATTATTTCAATAATCTTAATATTTACATGTTTCCAGGAGACATAAATATGGTTTCAAGTTTATATTCTGAACGCTAATGCACATTTTTAAAGTACGCTGTGGATGTGCCTCAAAACCAGCCAATCACAGCCTTGAAAGAATCGTCTCCAATCAGGTGGCTAATATGATTACAGCCAATCGGCTTTCTTCCAGTCTGTAATTGGCTGGTTTTGATGCACATTTATAACACAGTGCCAATCAGCTAATCAGCTTTCCACAAGGCTGTGATTGGTTGATTTCAAGGCTATTTACAACACAGTTCCAGTCAGCCAATCAGTCGTCTCCAAGCCTGTGATTGGTTGGTTTTGAGGCACATTTATAATGCAGTTCCAATTAGGGCTGGGCGATATGGACGAAAAATCATATCTCGATATCTTTTGGTAAATGGTGATATACAATATATATCTCGATATTATTTTGGGTGAAGTAATAACAAAAACCAATTCTGGGTCAAAGCCACATGTACCAACTGTCACAGGGGCACTTTTATTAAAAACAAACTAAAATATATATTGAATAAAAATGCTTTCTGATTAAAAAATAAAATGTAAATATAACAGATACAGAGCAAAAAACGAGTGTGAAAAGTGCTTCCTCTTTTACGATCACCTCTTTTAAACAACAAAACTGACTGAATAAATTGTTCCCAGCTCCTCGTCAGTGTATCCTGCAAAATTCTCAAATAACAAGTCAAATATTGAGAAAATAAATAACAAGCTAGGGCCTAAGAAAAAAAAAAGTTGGTTGTCAGCTGAGTTCTGGGGCCGGTCGGGATTTTCCCCCAGTGGCAGCAAGGGATGGGGAAATTTATTTTATTTATTTATTTTTCCTTTACAGCAGTGATGTTATTTTTTATAACATCCCACATCAATATAAAACTAAATGGCATAAAATAGCTTGCATAAAAATTTCAGTGTAAATTTCAAAATGCATGACGCAAATGTAAAACTTCGAGCACAAAATTAAGAATGAGTCGCGGCGGCTGTGATATTAACGGCATAAGCAAATATTTTCCTCCAGCGAATGACTTTTTCCCTCTTGATGTGTTAAAAATGGCCTCGCCATAAAGTAGATTACCGACGGCGGCTTTTTCTCGAGTGAGATTTTTATGCAGCGGTTTGAAAAGGGCACATGGTTGAGGACGAACAAGTGAGCCAGGAGCCATTGATTAGTGCTTATTAATGTAAGACCTAACTATTATTATTATTATAAAATTAGATAAACTATAACTTGCGTTTAACCTACCTGCCGCTGTTCCTCCGTCATCTTCGGTAATCTACTTTGCGCGCAAGACCATTTAACACATCGAGGAAAAAAAACTTTCGAGGAGAAAAATAGTTTGCATAACATTATCACAACCACTTTTCGTCTCTTAATTTTGTGCTCTCAAGTTTCACATTTGCGCTTGCGATAATTTTACCGCAAAATAAACTATATCGATACAAACAATATTGTGTAATCCTATATCTCGTATGAAAATATATCGATATATTTTAAAAACTTGATATATCGCCCAGCCCAAGTTCCAACTGACCAATCAGTTTTGTTCCAGTTAGTGATTGGCTTGCTTGAGGCACATATATAACAGCCAATCAGCTGCCGGGGCTGTGATTGACTGGTTTAAGAAGACACACCTGTTAACACAGTGCCAATCAATAACCCGGTTTGTTCAGGTCAGCGATTGGGGTCATTTTTGAGACTTTTAATATCAGTTTGCCCGATCAGCCAATCAGCTTTGTAATTGGCTGGTTTCGGGACACATTTATAAAGCAGTAGCAATCAACCAATCAGCTTTCTCTAAGTCTGTGATTAGCTGATTTTGAAGCGCATTTTTAACAGTGCTGAGTGTGAAAGGGGAGGTCGCTCTTCGTACTTGAGATTTTTGGCATAAAACTTACACTATACTCTGATTTGGAAGGGGCTTGAATTGGGCGTTTTTGACTTCTCATGAAATCTCATTTGTGAACTCGGCATTAACAACATCAGTCCGGTTCCTCAGCAACTGCTGCTGATTGCACTTTATGGCTGGTGTTTATGGAGAAACGCAGCTTGTTTCCACGTTTTCAAGAATCCATTAGCTTTAGACAAGAATCTGATCTTTTACATACTGAATAACCGACTTGTCTTGTTCTAGGGAGTCCCCAAAGGGATACGTTAAGCGGAAGAGGAAGAAGATCTATCTGTGTGGAGGAGGATGTGCAATACTGGAAATAAGTGCAACCCAGTCAGCCTTATATTGTGATATAATGCACACCTCAAATGTGCAGCTACTATTACCTTGCAAAACCCCCAAACACTATAAAAAACTGTCCAGATCAAGGAATTGTTGTTGACACAATTTGTACGAAAGACCTTTGCGCCTGTGTCCACTGAACATTCATTCATTCAGTCATTCATTATCCAAACCACTTAATTCCAACTGGGATTGCGGGGGGAACTATGGGGCACAAGGCAGGGAACAACCCTGGGCAGGTGCCAACACACCATAGGGCAAACACACAGAATAACACTCACATTCACACCTTAAAGGGGCAATTAAGAGTTGCCAATTAACCTTTAGTACATACTTTCGGACTGTGGGAGGAAACCGGAGCATCCGGAGGAAACCCACGCGGACACGGGGAGAGCATGCAAACTCCGCACAGAAAGACCCCACAGCCGCCCGGGGCTCGAACCCTAGGACCTTCTCGATGTATGGTGGCTACGCTAACCACTGCGTCACCGTTGAAAATGTAAATACAAAAACAGATGTTATTGTTGAGCTTGGTTATAAATTGGCATTTTATTGTTCGCATTAAAGTTGTCTTGGCACTGTATATAAAAATGCTGTTTTGCTTGATCACTTTTACAGGTAGCGCCCGCGTGTGTTTAAGGTGTGAATTATTGGTTACACTGCTCACTTTGTTGTTAACAATGCTGAATGTAGTCAAAAGTTATGGATAAAGGTACATCGGTCCATACTTTTGACTCTGATCTACAAATGGGTTAGACGATATAACATCGATTAATATGGCAATTATTTCAAACTGTAATGACCACTGAAAAATGTGCAAGCTTGGCTGGATTAGTATGCATAGTCCTCAAAACAGTTGCCAAAGTAATTCATTTAGTCCATTTATGGCAACAAAAGATTGCTATAAATTAGGCTAAGAACATAAACTTAATGAAAACCTGTAATCCAGCACTGAAAGTAGCAAAAAGCAAGGTCAGGATTTTTTTTACCGCGCTGCTATTTTCCATCCTGCCCCCTCCACCCCAACCTGGCCTCGTCTCTTCCCTTCTGACCTTTTGCATCATATCACGGCAAAAACACATAATTCATAATTTGAACCATATTTCAAAACAAAAAAATAATTTATTCTGTTTTATAGAAATACATTACCTCCTCAAAATGGCTAAAACACACTTTTACCTGAATTACTATTATTCATGTGTTTATTTACCTCTTTTATTTATAGTGGGACGAAATTCAGAAGCTTTTTTTAAAGGGAACAGTTCATAAAAAATAATACAAAACGAGCAAGACAAAGTCAGTGACGGGTTTTTACATCTCGGTTTTGATCATTTTTCCATTGCCAAGCCAATTAATCAATTAATCCTGATTGATCTGAGCTCATCTCGCCTTCAGCTATGTGACCAACAGAGATCCATTTTATCATGTCCAGTGCTGTGCGAGCAGTGTTGGTTAAGTTACTTCTAATATGTACTAGATTATAGATTACTAGTTAATGTTAGTTCAAAGTAATTGCTTCCATTACAATATCACCGTCTCTAAACTGTAATGTGTTACACGACTCCTGCATTACTTCTGAGTTACTTTCACCAAAATTATTGTGGAACTAGGACATTGTAAAACGCTAAAATGTAGTTTACTGCAGTTCATTCTACATCCAGTGGAGGGCGATGTGGTGCAGCATAATTTCCTGTAGACATACACTCTACAGGAAATAGCTCTTTTACTCACACAATTTTGCTAAACATCCTACACAGTGTTTGGGATTATTAAAATAAAACAGCACTAAATTTGGGGTTAAAAAAAAAAAAGTGTGTTTATAGCGTGTGTTACTGTCATATGTAACAAGTATAATGTTACTGAAAGTGCCTTACATTACTGTGTTACAGCAAAATGTAATACATTACTGTAACTGTTACTGTTGTAACTGTAATTGTTTTTGGCAGTGTTCTTGATTTTTAACATTTTCATAGTGAGCGTTTTCCATCATGAGGTGACACTCCCCGTCAGTAAATTTTGAGCAAGTCCTCCCAAAGGAACCCGAAGACAAAATAATCGCTCATTAATCATAATCGAGGTAAAATTTAACTAATCGTGATATTGATCTGAGGTAGTATCGACAGCCCTAAGTGACACTGAGCTTTAGTGGGTTAGAGAGAGAGAGAGATGTGGATTCTGTACTCTGACCTAATTGAGGCTGCATGCCTCTCCAAATCCCCTCCCTGTTCACATACACACACACACACACACTGCCCTCAGAGTGGGTGCCATAACACTCCCCGGACCATCTGGCGCTGCTGTTGCGGCTCACACACACACACACACACACACACTTCTGACCCAAAGTACACATAGCGTGCCTGGAGGCGCGGTGGGGGTACACACCAGTTTAACATCATAAACACCAGCAGGTCCAAAAAGAGAACACACACCTAGTTCCACCACACACCTCACAGGCAGGAATAAATACAGTCATTCCCAGGTCGATCAGGACCAGATGCTTTAGATTCTGATGTTAAGCGTAATTATCACACACGCACACACACACACACACACACACAGACCTAGAGCTGGAGAAACACATTTGAGTGTTAAGAAGGCAAATGTTCGCGACTGGTGAGGATCATGACTGAGGGAAATCTGTTATTATTATTATTATTGACCAATGTGTGTACTGATTAAGGGAGTCCATCTGCTTCCCTTACTCCACTCTTACCTTACCTGCACTCCACAGGAAAAAACAGGAAAATAAGTGTGTGTGTGTCTCTAACCAACATAATCTTGCCCATTATTATTATTTCACTTTTTCAAAGAAAGAGAGATTTGGAAGGGGAGGGAGTGAGAATGAGAGAGTGAGGGAAAAAGGAAATTAAAAAGAATGAAGAAATGAAAGAAACAGAGAAGCGAGCAAAAGAGAGAGAACCAGAGGTAGAAGAGAGAGAGTGGGAGGAAGAGAAGAAGAAGGTAGTAAAAGATCAACTTCAGCTGAATAAACATGTCCTGCAGCACTAAACCGACTTTACCAGAACAATCAGGATTAACCCACATACACCTTTACAACATGTAGCTCTCAACCAGCGATCACACACACACACACACACACACAGCCATGTGGCGCTAAACGTATTCTCCCCGAGGTGCTCCTTACACGCCGGTTTTCTGACCAACGCTCAGCCAGCGTAACCACGATAACTCAAGAGAATAAAACTTGTTGGTAGTGTAATGTCTAGGGGAGATGACCCCCCATTATGAAGGGTCCCGGTTTAGTCCCCGGACTGAAAAAAGTACCACTGAAATTACTCATAGGCAGAGTAAGCGTCCCCAAAAGTTTAGTCCCAAAATAGTGGAGAAATATTCAATGTAAGGCAGTGAGGCATGAAATTGGGGCTGGGGGAGGCTACAGTATACTTGTCCCCCACCAGCCCACACTGGGGCGCATGTCCCCACCACCCCTGGCGAGGCAGCTTGTCCCCCACCATCCCCACTCCGAGGCAGCTTGTTCCCCACCACCCCTGGCCAGAGACACTTGTCCCCCCACCACCCCCTGGCGGGCAGCTTGTCCCCCCACCACCCCACATCAGGCGCTTGTCCTCCACCCCTCCACACTGGGGCAGCTTGTCCCCACCATCCCACACACCGGGGCAGCATCATCCCCACCCCCACACGGGAACCTTGTCCCCCCCACCATCCCACACCCAGGCAACGTTCCCCCCACCACCTCACACCAGGCAGCAGCCCCCACCACCCCTCCCGGGGCGCTTGTCCCCCCACCACCCCACACCCGGGGCGCTTGTCCCCCCACCACCCCTCCAGTGATGCTCATCCCCCTACCACCCCATTCTGAGGCGCTCGTCCCCCAACACCCCCCCCACTCGAGGCCTTGTCCCCTCCCCCCCCACCCCACACCAAGTTGCTTGCCCCCATCCCATCAACAAGCTGCTTGTATCTTGTGCCCCCCCGCACTCCCCCTCCTCCGAGTCACCAGGCAGGAGACCCAGCAACCCCGCGCTCCAGCATCGACCCAGCTCTAACAACCCGGCGTGGGATCAAAGCGACTCGATATCCACACTGCTCTGTGGACCATGATCCAATTCATATCCAATACAGGAAAAATCTAATGAAGTGAACTCAGCATTTCATCCTCACAGCTACAGTAAAACAGTAAAAAGAATATATTTAATTATTTATCTATTTATATACTAACTACGTTGGGGATCAAACCAACTACACTGCTTTCTGAACCATGATCCAGTTTATTTTAAAATTCAAGGATAATTAATCTGGAATTTAGTTATTAGTCTTGGATATATAGATAAATAAATCCAATTCATATCGAAAAACAGGTAAAAACAAAAAGCTAAAATAAAGTAAGTTTAGCATTTTAGTTAAGAAAATAAGGATAAACGACAATGAATCATAAGAAAAATAATCTGGAATTTAGTTATTAATTTATTAATCTCATCTTATTGATCTAGTTCAGTGTTTAACACTAGAACATAATCATGTGTAAACTGTGTTTTTATCTTTTAAAAGATAATCTGGAATTTTATTTTTTTTATTTCAGTCAGGTATAAAGTATGTGGGAGATCATTTCACCTGTAATAATTAATCATTTTATTAATTAATTGTAACATTATTAATTATATAAAGAGACCCAGCTCAAAAGGGCTGGATGGACTGAGATAGTCGTTTGGTGGACGATACTGAAGCTCGAGGCAAAATCAAAAATATAATCCTGGAATATAAACCAAAGAACGTCCAAACTCGCAAAACGTTATCTTCATACGCCCGAGAGTCCAAACTATTTCAGAGAGTGTGTGTGCGTGTGAGGGAAAGAGATATGTGAGCCGGTGATGCAGCATAGCTGAGGGAGGAGTAGAGAACTGGAGAATCTTCAGCTACATGACCCCCGTCCCACTAAAGGTTAGAGTTCACGGCTATGAAAAGCTGCTAACCTGAGTGTTTATACGAGTGTTTACACCTCAAATTAATCTTAATAAATTGTTTAAACATGTGAGTATACGTCATAGTGAACACAGCACAGCACACACAGACCTCCGCATCTGACCCATCCGTGAAGGGGCAGTGGGCAGCTTTGTTTTCAGCACTGCCCCTGGTAACAGTGGCTGGGGACAGTACCTTGCTCATGAGTACCTCAGTGGTACCTTTACCGGTCTGGGACTAACTAATAAAAATGTGGTAGTACGCATCTCAGGAAATAGCCGGGGTTGTAGCTTAACGGCTCTCTACGCACTGGGTAGTGCACAAGGAGCGTCAGACGCGCCCTATTTGGCTTGGTACACTACACAGGGCAGGAAGTGACTTGTTGTGCACTATGCTGGAAATGCTCCGACCTCGCTCCACTCTGCTTTAACGCTCGCTTGACATGGAGCTGTGTTAGAAATGTCAGAGTTTTAGCTATATTTTTTCGGCAAAATTCTGAGTGTACAGTGGAACGTTGGCAAAATATCTTGTCTTTACGTGCTCATCGGCCAATAATTTCCCATATCGTGCATCCCCAATAACGATGCACAAACTCACGTTTTATATCCAGTATATATCCAACATGTTCACATCCACATTCATTCCTTCTGGTCCTCACACACACTTTTCCTTCATCATCATCATCATCATCATCATCAGACTTTTCTTAGAAGAGCAGATGATTTCTGCTGAATGAACATGGCCTTAACTACTGTATTTCCTCATCTTTGTCTGAATGGGACTCTTATCTCAACTGCTATGAGCTCATACCCACGTGTGTGTGTGTATGAATGTGTGTTTGTGTATACGTCATATTCCCAATCACTGAGGCAAACAAATTCCATTTTTCACAATGCAACAAATCATGGCATTTTCACTACAATAAGACTCAGGTTTTGATGCAAAATTAAATTTGTTCCGAAAAAAAAGTCTAATAATTAGGAAAATAAATATCAGGGAAAAAATATTTATGAAGCGTAGCTTATTAATTTGATTATTCATTCCTTTGCAGCTTGTTTTTAATGAAACTGATGGTAATATGATAAATGTACATTATGCACATTTTATTGAGTCTCTTTAAACAGTATATGAACATATTGTTACACACCTAAAGTGTGTGTGTCCGTGTGTGTGTGTGTTGAAGGTTTAAATCTCATGTGAGACTGAGTCTTGTGGGAAGCATTTAAAAGGTCACGTTGAGCGCTGTGTGCACAGCTGGACAGCTCGGTAGATATAAGAGCTTTCATAAAGCGTGTGATATTTATCCTGCAGGTCTGCTGAGGACAGCGCGGTGCAGGGCTGGGCAATTCATCGAAAATCAGTCAAAATCTCTAATCGATATAATCGTGCCCATTTTTTAAATTCTCTTAATGTGTAAAATATATTTTTGTCACAAAGATATGCACTCTTTTTTTAGAATAAAAAAACGTTTAATAGGGATATTAATCATAGTTTTAGAGTAAAAACCTTGTTGGTGGACTACGAAGAAAAAAAAATCATCCAAAACAAAAATAATGCTTCATTTATTGTAGTATTATCTAGTGTTGTTGATTTGAGGTCATATCAGCATCAAGTGATACGGATATGATCTCAAAATTGAACAATTTAGCTCAATTACGATAAATCAGACCCTCCAGAATTTCGCAATGTTGCAGCTGCAACTATTAAAGCAAATTCAGCATAACTCCGCGATTTCATTACTACCGTGCAACTTCAAACGTTTACCGCAACTTTTGACCAATCATTATCGTTTCACTCAAAACGGTGAGCCATACGTATTATTTAATCAAAATAATAGTGGTTCTGTTCCCTTCATTTTAACTAATTGTTAAAGAATCTTTATAAAGTGGGACGAACAAATTTTATTGCAACAAAACGCCTAAAACGCCACAACTTTCATCACATTTTTTTAGAAAAGCTGCCACAAAAACAGGCATTTTAGGCCAATCTCAAAAACGTCCCACAAAATCCTGGCGGGATTGAAGGCTATCAAGAGAGTTTAATAGTGATTTGAGGTTGTATCAATATCACTTGATATTGTAACTACGGTAAATTTTTCATTTGGTCATAATATTGATTTGCGGTCGCATCAATATTATTTGATATCGTTCATTTATTCTAATTGTGATACATTTTACAATTAATCGTAAAACTGATATCATACCAATATCATACATCACCAATATTATTCATTTATCTTAAATGATGTAAAATGATGAATTAATCGTGATATTGATTTGAGTTCGTATCAGTATCACCTGATATGATCGCAATACATCTGAAATAATCGTGATACTGATTTGAGGTGGTATGGCCCAGCCCTGGAGTTAATAAGAGAGTGAACTGCAGCAGGCACGGCGGCACACTTCGGGGAACACCGGCGTAAGCGACTTTCCCAGAACAGCAATCCATAACAAACTTTTTTCCTCAGTTAAACTAGAACATTCAGTCCAGAGTTGAGGTGGAAAAGCAGCTATTTTAGATCCACGCGCATTATGAGATGGATTTTCATGGTTGATTTTCAGCATTTTTTAAAAATAAAAATATTGGTAAAATATCAGCGCTCAGTTTCCTCAGGTGATAACCTGCACGTCACTAGACATCCACAAATTTCTGATTATCAAATGACAATGTTTATGAAATTAAATTAAGTAATTAATCAGATAATAACCAGATATTATCATATGACGTCACAAATTCATTAGGGCAATGTTTTTGCCATATTTCATGGAGCAAGACGACAAAAAATAAGCATTAAAAAATTAGGATTTGTTTATAGTAACCCTGCGCTTATAGAAATGCGCTTCAAATGCACACCTGAGGTAAAGTATGAATCTGATGCAGTTTTCTGAAAAACCCCAAAATCTGAAAATGCCCGCAGCTGCATCTGATACAACATACAGTGATGAGTGCACTTTTTAGGTGCGTTAAAGTGATGCATTAAAGACTGTTTTGACAAATGTTTTTGTGTAAAAAATGGCTTATTAATTTCCAATCACCTTCTAATATTTTTTTGCTTCTTAACAACAAAACAATATTTTCAGTATTCCTGGAGATCTGCATTTAATCTTATTTTCTAATTCATTTTTATATTTATTTTTATTAGATAAAGTTCCTACTTATGTAGAAAAACATAAAGTGTCAGTTTTCTTTGACGTGAATATTCAAAAAATTCAAAAAAACACTGGGGCAGTTGGTACTGTAACGGTTAGCAAGTTGGTCTTGTGATCCTAAGGTTACTGCTTCAAGTCTCGGACCTGTAAAGGTACCACTCAGGTACTCGAGAGCAAGGTACCGTGCCCAGGTGGCTCCCAAAAAGCTGCCCGCTACTCCTCCACAGATGGGTCGAATGCAGAGCTCACATTTGGTTGTGGTGCACTGTGTGCTGTGCTGTGTTCACAATGACAAATAATCACTTACTTCATTCATTTATATTAAGGGTCACGAACATAGTGACATGTGCATCTCTAATTAAAAATGAAATTATAAGCGCGGATTAATGCATCTACAATGAAGTGTCTGATAAACCTGCAGAACAACACGGGGATAAATCTTCCCGAACAAAGAAAAGCATAAATCCACGTTGTACAGATAAAAAATGTGGGTCATTCAGTATTAATTACATGGGATTTAGACAGCGTTGTCAGCGTTTGGACGGATGAGACCCCCATATTTCATGGAGCAAGACGTCAAAAAATAAGAATTAAATTAGGATTTGTTTATAGAGTTTCCAATCAGCCGTGACGTGACCTAAATGCGTTCACTTAAGATTTGCTGATGAGACTCGACGTCATACGCCGCATTACCGCAGATTATCTTGTCTGTAATCGTATGTGGCGTGTATTTTGACTTTTGAACGGAAAGATTGATCCATCACACTCCCGAAAACAGACGAAAATTCTGTGCAGGTAAAAAATGGTTGTTTTAGGGCTGGACAATTCATCAGAAATTAATCGCAACCTCTAATCGATAGAATCATGCCCACGACGATTATTTGAAAAAAATATATATTGTTAACTTTATATTATACTTTATCTACCATGTTTATATGTACTGACCCATTAAAAGCATTCTACCCACACCATAGTCAGCCACTGTGTGCTAAAATTTAACCCTGTTTTACGCATAGCCGCGTCTCTGGGAAAACGATGATATATTCATGCGTTTTTGCCTTCCATTTACACAAAAAAGGAGGTTTAATTCACTGAAAATGAATAATTCTGAAAAATCTGGCCAAAGTAGAGATTCTGGAAAACTCAGCTTTTGCGTCTGCATTTAAATGGAGGAAAACTGAGTTTTTACGTTTTCAGACGTCACGGTATTGGACAGAAAATGAGTTAGCGTCAGCTAAAATATGAATGGGAGTCAATGGAAAGATAACATTTATTTTCTGGTCCTGTATGAATTGTGTCATAAATTTTACACGTTGTTTGTGAATTTTAAAAATATTTTCTTATGTCAACAAGGTTACGATTCAGCGTGAGGAAGATGAATCATATTAGGTTTTGTGTGAGACCGCTCAGAGAACTACAGCTCTCGGTGCGAGTAATATTTGTCACCCTCACACAGGAAGGAAACTTATGAAACGCATGAACTTTGCTCGTCTGGTGACACTCGGGAACAATCTGCTGTAAACAAGGATATTTTATGAAAATGGGGAGAGTGAAATATCCGTTTCTGTAAAGGCCTGGCTATGTGTAAATATATGCATTCTTTCTGTACGCGTGTCCATCATTATTTCTGGACGGTTATTTTGACACGTCTCCGTGCTGCGGCACAGGGGATTGTGGGAAATGTAGTTGTCTCCCAGAAATAGATAAGATGTCACGATGTATATCGTGTATCGCAATATAGCTTTAAAATATTACGATGTTATTTTTCGGTCATATTGCTCTACCCTAATATGACCTCAAATCAATATCACGTTTAATTGAATATTTTATCTCAATTACGATTAATAAATAATTCTTTTGTTTGGACTGTAAATATGCTCAAATATTATTGCAATTCTGAACGAATGTACATCTTTGTGACATAATTCTTTTATTTTTTAAGTATTTTCAGAATTTTCAAAATAATTGGAACAGTCGTCATGGCTTTGATCATATCGATTAGAGGTGAACGTCCGTTTTGATTAATTTTGGTTAAATCCTCAGCCCTGGAGTCCGTTCCTGTTCTCTATTCTGATGGATTGGTCTCATGTTAATGTGTTAAAGTTCACAGAGATCATCGTCTGTTTATATTTTCCTCAAGCATGTCTGTTACTGACATGTTGATGTGTGTGTGTGTGTGTAGTCTACTTCCTAGAAATGTTTGTGGCTCATCAATGTAGTGTTTAAGGAACTACTGTGTGCTCCTTATTGCTGCCACCAACGTGTGTGTGTGTGTGTGTGTATGTAAATGTGTGTGTTATGTTATGTGTGTTAAGTCTATTTTTTACCCCTTCTGAGCGTGAATTACGGTTCACTGAGTCTAAAGTGGTCGACTGCGTACTCGAGTGACACTGCGCACCAAAGAGTAAAAAATCTGATGTTTATTACTCATATTTACAGATCATTTAAAACTGTTTAAACCAGGTTCTTGAATAATAAAGAGTGTCAAGTCTCGGTTAAGGCTCAGTGTGTGTGTGTGTGTGTGTGTGTGTGTCAAGGTTTCGGGAGAGACGACGCTGTTTATTAGTTCATTAATCAAGCTGTTACTCAATTATACCCGTTCTCCCTCTGTGCCCTGGCCTCCCAGGCCCTCATTAACACATCAGTGTGTGAGTGGAGAGTGTGTGTGTGTGTGTGTGTTAGAGTGAAATGCTCTTGTTAGCCTCATTAGTGTGTACTTGACGTGTGTGTGTGGGAGAGAGAGAGAGAGAGAGAGAGAGTGCTTCAGCCAGCTGGACTCCTCTATACTGAACACTGGGACAAAGGTGAAAAACCATTTTGGGACCAAAAATACACACACGCACAGACACAAACACACACACACACACTTTGTACTAATGTTAGCTCCACTTTGATACATTTCGATGTAAAAGCTGGCTGACTCGATTATTTAAGAGCCGTTGTCCACCAAACACATTTTTTGCACTGAGAGCGGTCAAAACCTCACTTCCACAGCGCTTTCTCGGCACGTTCCTCAGCACTTAGCACTTAGTTGCTAAGTTACGACAAGCGTCATCGGGCACTTCCACGTTGGTTCCTACTTCGTGTAAACATTGTGACCTGTTCCTTTGGGAGCGGTAGTTTAGCCGACATAAAAGAGAGAAATGGCATGTCAGCATTAGCGGCAGCGTTGAACTAGATCTTCGAGACTTCGAGACGTAGAGATTGGGTGCATTACGTGCAAGTAAACAGCAGGGAGAGAACCACCGATTTATGCGTCCCGCCCCTTCCTCGATTTTCATTCGCTAGCAAGAGAGCCCGGCGCCGTTTTAAAAGCTGAACTGATTTCGCTCTGAGCGCGGCGGTAAAAAAACGGCCTCCACCAGTCTATATTTTCCCGCGGAAGGCGCATAGTGACACGAGTTTACTTCGCCAATCCTACAGATGGCTCAGATAGACGTCCTTCGCGTGAGCATGAAGGGAAAGCAGTCCGTACGCGTACACATGCTTTACATTTAGTAAACTACATTTGATTCAGTGCGATTTGTTCTGCTGAAATGGAAAAAGTAACTCAAAAGAGCAAACTGGAAACAAATTCATCTAGCTATTGAATCGCGAATCGTTTATGAATTAAATCGTGAGCCCAAGAATCGGAATCGAATCGTGTGATTTTCTGAATCGCGCACCCCTACAAGTTATACAAGAACTGTGAATGAAAGATACAGGGGACATTTCTGGAAGTTTTGGGAATTTTATTCTCCTGTCCAGTAGCCTTTATTCATTTAACTTTCATTTTTTAACAAGCGGTTTGATTTTGGGAGAAAATTAATGGTGTGAATCCAATTGCAAACTCTTACAGCAGCTCCCATGTTTACATATCAACAGAACCGTGATGGTTACCTGGAAACACAAACACACACACACACACACACACACACAAACACACACTCTCTTTACAAGAGATCACGACCTTTCCCCAAATGTAGGGGTCAGTAAATGCTTATTAACATTGCTTCAGAAGCTTTTACACACATAGGGCTGCATGATACGAACGCGAATCAGTATCACGATCAATTCAATATTTTTCCTCGACTACGATTAGCGAACGATTATTTTGCTTTTGGGTTTCATGTTAGTTTTTGACCTCATAATGACCTCACTGATAAAGTCTGTAGTGTGAAGATGCTCCACTATTAAGGCCTCGTCCACACGGACGTTCGAAATGAACGCCCTCTGAACGCCATACGCGTTTTTGCTGCGTTTTGTAGCTGCGTTCGATTGGCGTTCGCAATAGCGTCGTTTTCCTCGCGTTCGTCGGGATTTTGATGCCAAGAAAACGTCGCATGCAGCGTTTATTTGACGCCACCCTAACGCGCAGCCGGCCGAACGCCGGTGCTGAACGCCCGTGTGGACGCTTTGATTTGCTCCAATGAGCAGAAAAACGGTCGGCGTTCAGTCGGCGCTCACCTGGTGCCACGAACGCCATAATAATAAAAAAACGCTTCTGTTCAGACGTCTGTAGAACGAGGCCTTAAAGCGCGAGAGCTTTTAAAAAATGAAAGAGTGCATATTGTTGTGAGATTAAGATAACTGAGGGAACACATACAGATGTAGCAGACTGGACAAGGTGGAGTCACATGACAACACACACACCATATGAACACACACTGGGAGTATTAACACATTTGTTTTCTAACTTAAAAGAGAGTTTCTGCACATCGGAAGTTTCCATTATTTTTCTATTAATTCCATTTCCAGCCCTTATTATTATTATATATTATATTAATAATAATAAAATTACTACTACTAATAATAATAATAAATTATTTTTAGCTGCTGCTTTCTCAAAACAATTCTCCATTCTAAAACAGAACCAACATGTGTTTTGTTCGTAGAGGTGTGAACTGGTCGCACGATTCGATTCAATTCAATTACGATTATCATGTCAACGATTCGATTCGATGTGACACCTCAATGTATCACGATTAACTCCCTCGTTCCATTCTGCTTTGCAGCGACGCTTGAGTGCGCATGATTAAATACTGTAAAACCGCAAGCTCGCAGCCGATCAAGTAGTGAAATTGGATGTTTCATGACTAATGAACCACCACATGTGAATATGTACGTCACAGTTCCACGCTGAGATGACAGAACGGATAAGACTGACTGCAGAGCTTAGGGGCAGTGCGAGTGTAACGGGTCGGGAGTTGCCCTTATCTTAAATAATCACTCACTTTCACTTTCACACCGACGAAGGTGAATTTGTAGCTACTGTATACTGTATATATATACGTTTTTCGCTCCTTCAGAGTTCTCTTTCTTTATCTCTCTCTCAGGGCTGGGCGATACGACCTCAAATCAGCATCACGATCAACTGAAACTTTTACCTTGATTACCATTAATGAAGGATTATTTTGCTTTTGTGCCCTGACAAGATTTATACTGTAAATATGCTCATTTTTATGAAAGCATGCGTATATAAGGTGCATAACTGCCATGCTACATCATACTGGATAATGCATTGAACTTCATAAGTCAGGGTTATGAATACAATAACAACATGATATTAATGTATATTAAAGCTGTTATATTGTTCAACTAGAGCTGCTATAAACTCTTTAAGAATGTATAATTAAATGTGGCTTATAAATGTCTTATTTATGCCTAATAAAAGAATTATGAAGTGCACTTAATGTAAATTGTTACCATATATAATATCAATACATAATTACATATATTAACAACATATTTTTGGGGAAATGTTACCATCATTTTTAATATATTATTGTACAATACCTGATAAATTTTTACTGTTTTATGTACAATCAGGTACAGATGTCCTGCTTAAAAGTAATAAATGTGACTCTGCACGGCAAAACCAGTCACTTGTCGCACATTTTCAAAACTGAGTTATGTTTTCATGAAAGTTATTATGTTTTCATAAATCAAGCTTCAAAACGATACCTATATCGAATGAATAGGACGACATATGACTGAGATATCAATTTTCAAATGAGTCGGGTTTCTCCTGTCACGCCAAGTGAGAAACGGAGAAATCTGCCTTTGAAGTTGACTATCGCCGTAGCACTCACAGACGCTTGGTGCGGTCGCGGCTACGTTTGTATTTACGGTAGCCTACGCTGCATTCACAGCCACACGGACAGCCTACCTGCGTTAGGTTAACTGAACTCGGGAGACGGAGGCGGATTCCGGAGAAATATCTTCACGCTAGTCAACCAGTGGATTCACCGTAAATATTGAAGTAGAGCGGTCAAAACAGAAACTTTTAACATTCTGCTAGAATTGAATTCCTCACCTCAAGAAAGTCAGGTTTTTAGGAGGGAAAGGGGAAGTTTTTCAGCGAAATTTATCCACAGCAGTACAGTATAGACCTTCCACTGTTTCAAAACACTAAAAACAAAAAATCCAAAATTTTACCCCAGGCAACATAAACGCTCGTTTTTCTCAGAAACCTCCGTTGCGACTGGTTTTGCCGTGCAGAGTCACAAATCAATATCACGATTATTTCAAACTTTTATCTTAAGTATTTACCCGTGTGTGTGTGTGTGTGTGTGCATATATGTGTGAAGCATCGCATCACTCCCCCAAAATGATGCAGCTCTGCCCCTCTGCCCAACTGTTATGGGATAAACACGCAGCAGGGTTGCCATGACGGCGCAGAAAGGGGCCAATCACGCGACACGTCAGCTTCACAAGATAAAATACGGGCCACCTGAAAATGGAAAGGTCTGTGGCCTGTGCGTGAGTGCCAAAGGTTCACGCAAGAATACACACCGAAGCATGCACACGCACACACACACACACACAACATATATGCAGACCATTTAACCCATCGCCTGTCCTCTGTTCACTGACCTCATCGGCTCGCTAAAAGGCTGCTATTGACCATGTCACCCTCTCTCTCTCTCAAACAAAACACACAAATCCCAGGGATGCTCTGATGTGCTCTGCAGCGTATGCAGCAGCAAGTAGCTCTTAGCAACACAGCCAAAGACATCTGACTTAAAACTACGGCTGGGTGAAACAACTTCAAATTAATATCACGATTTACTGAACACTTCAGCACGATATTGATTAATAAACGCTTGTTTTGTTTTGTGTTTTTTGTGTTTTTTACTCTCATAATTCACCAACAAGGTTTGTTTACTATAAATATGCTCAAGGATAACAGCAGATTCACACTAGGTTATGATAAATTAATGATTTTAAATGTTTTTAAATTGGTCAGGAACGCGACTGAAAAGAAAACTGTTTAAAAAATTTATCTCAATTTTGAGAATCGAATAATACACATATAATAAACATATTTATAATACACTTTTGTCCATTTTTGTACGTTTGAAAGAATACGTTAAAATACATCTTTCAAAAGAAATCTAGAATTTAACACACACACATAATGTAGGTGTAGATCTTAAAGTTTGGGGCAGTTTGTAGCGTAACAGTTAGGGAGTCTACCCCGTGGTCAGAGGCTCGGTGGTTCAAGTCCCGAACTGGTAAAAGGTACCACTGAGGTACTCATCAGCAACGCATACCCAAGCACTGCCACCCAGGTGCTGCTCCTTCACGGATGGGTCAAATGCAGAGGTCACATTTGCTTGTGGTGCACTGTGTCCTCTTGAGTACCTCAGAGGTACCTTTCACCAGTGTGGAACTTGAACCGGCGACCGTCGGATCACGAAGCCAACTCCCAAACCGTTACACTACCAACTGCCCCCAGCTTCCGTCCACATCACACACTTTTACACTTGACGTGGGTTCGCGTCCAGACAGGGTTTGCATATTTAATAGCAGGTGATGCAATATATATAAAACAACGTCTTATACACTCACACACACACACACATATACACACACACACGTAAATCATAATGCAGACGTACGTTCACACAGTGGTCACTTGAGCTCGTCGTATTTTAAATTATTTCACAAGTTTACCGCCACAAAACACGAAGTGTGGAGTGTGTGTGAGACGGTGAAGGCGTTAGAGCCGTGGCTGCTGGCACCAGATCCGTCGCTCTGTTAATCATTGATGGTCGCTACTGTATCTCTACTCCTGTCTGTCTCTCGTTCTCTCTCTGGCCTCTCTAATGCCTTAACATCCATATTTTATTCACTACTTTAATCATAAGAGATGAAGAAGGGGAACGTAAGCTCGGCTGGGAAGTTTCAAACGGGAATGTTAAAACCAGATCCCGTGAACTTACAAAAGTGGAAAATTTCACAATGAAAAACATTTGGACTTCTGTGTTTTATGACGGACGTCAAAAACGTATTTTTAGTGGGCACTTGGTAGAGTAACGGTTAGGGAGTTGGGCTCATGATCTGAGGGTTGTCGGCTCAAGTCCCAGACCAGTAAAGATGCCACTGTGTTGCTCAAGAGCGCTGCTTCCCGGGCGCTACCCACTGCTCCCTCACAGATGGATCAAACGCAGAGCCCACATTTGGTTGTGATGCACTGTTAAGGGTCAACCGATTATCGGGGGCCAATATTAGGCATTTAATTCATTAGTACCGTGCTATTTTTTGACCAATCATTGTCGTTTCCCTCAAAACGTTGAGTCAAACGTCAGCGAACTCACTTCCTTGTTACGTTTAGAAGACGCAGGAAATGAGTGATAAAAACACCTCACATTTACCGTCAGAAATAACTAAACGATTAAAGGTTAATAAAAATAATAGTGGTTTTGTTCCCTTCACTTAAATTCATTGTTAAAGAATCATTATAAAGGGGAAAAAATATTGCGCATTTTTCTGCATCTTTGACTTGCTCCCACAACTTTACTGGCTAAAAACACAACAATTTTTTGGGAAAATTTCACAAAATCAGGCATTTTAGGCCGCAAAAATCTCAAAAAAGGCCTGTGAAATCCTGGAGGGACTTCATTATGAATTATAAGGGCAAAAAACCCAAAACAAAACAATCCTTCATTAACCATTATCGAGGCAAAATGTTCGATTAATCGTTATTAATTTGAGGTTGAATCACACAGCACTACACCTCAGTGCCAACTCCATCATCATCATCATCATCAACATCAACAACATCATTATCCTCCTCATCCTCACATCCATCTTGTTGTAATCTTCTGTTTATTTCTCAATCCCTCCAGACACAGAACAAACACTGGCCTTAATATGGTGTGTTAACCCCAAAGAGGCACAAAGACTCACACACACACACACACACACACTAGTATTACTCTCTTTGTAAGCCCCTCCGACAGACTCCCATAACAACTAGATGTAAATAACACCCAATGATGGTAGAGCTGGAGGTAGGATCCAAACTCACGACAAGCCATAAGATTAGGGATGCACGATATGAGAATTATCAGCCGATGCCGATGCCGATATCCGATATTTTTCATCTGGACGATGCCGATAAATGAGGAAGGCAGAGTTGAGCTCGTGAAGACAAGATATTTGCTCGCCAGAGTTCCACTGTGCACAATTTAGCAGAAAATTAACACCACAGTTCGGACATTTTTAACACAACACCAAGTCAAGCGAGTGTGAAAGCAGCGTGGAGCGAGGGCGGAGCATTTCCAGTGTAGTGCACGACATTTTAAGAAAAAGTCACTCCCCGCCCTATGTAGTGCTCCAAGTCAAATAGGGCGCGTGAGACACTCCATGTGCACTACCTAGTGCGTAGAGAGCGGTTAAGCTACAATCCCGGCTATTTCCTGAGATGCATACTACCACACAGAAAAGTATGATAAGAGCACCCTACCTTCCATACTATTAAGTGCGGTAGTACGCGGCTCGGGACACAGCCCATGTGTGATCTTGCATTCGCTAACACAAGAGATTTTGCTTGTGAACGTTCCACTGCGTGCTCAGAATTTTGTCACAAAATAACGCCATACATTTTAAGACGGAAGGCACAGGCCGTATAAAATTCCACCTCGGACTTTGAACACACCTGGCACAAGCACGACCTTTCCCATGTACAATAAACGCAGCATCAAGTATCGGCTGAAAATATTGGGCAAATCTTTGTGTCGGTCCGATGCCGATGAATTTTAAAAAAGTGACGTACACACACAGACACACACACACACACACACAGTTTACAGGGTGAAGGCTCAGGCCGGTCATAAACAATGTGTATATGTTTGTGTGTGTGTGTGTGTGTGTTTGCTTCTCTTTTCGGGTCATGCGATTCAAAAGAGCAAATGTGAGCAGGACAGTAATTACTAGCCTCTCCCTCCTTCATCCATCTGTCACTCTCTCCCTCCTCTTTACCGCTCTACCTCTCTCTCTCTCTCTCTGCTTGTTTTGTTCTGCCTCCATCACTCCTTCCTCTCCCGTCGTCTGCCAAACTAAATGTCCTCTGCACTGTATCACCGCGTCTGTAACAGCCAATGCGGTGGAAAAGTAGACGGCGACGGAGCGCTCGGCGAGTCGGAGGGAAACGCAGCCCAGTCCTGAGCCGAGTTATGAGTTAGGGGTGGTCACTTCCTCTAATCGACGTAACCTTGCCCTTGATGATTGCATCGATTTATTTTTCAAATTCTGTAAATCATTAAAAAAATTACAGTTCTGTTCATATTTAAATGAGTGATTATTTGTCATTGTGAACACAGCACAGCAGACGGTGCATTTGACCCATCGTGTGAACGGTATCTTGTTCATGAGTACCTCAGTGGTACCTTTGAGTACCTTTTACCGGTCCGGGAAGTGAACCGGCGAGCATCCGACCACACGGCCAACTCCCTAACCGTTACACTACCAACTGCCCAAACTGGGAGTCTACAGTATGTACCGTCCCCTAAAAAACATATGACCGCCCGTGTTTGTGTTTCTTTCAATTATTTTAAAATCACAATGAGAGCAAAAATACCTACAAAAAATACCAAATAATTATTCATTCATCATAATTGGGGTAAATTGTTAAATGAATCGTGGTACTGATTTGACGTGGTATCGCCCCGGCCCTAGTTACGAGCATCAAACACACGTCCATCTGCCTGCGTAATGGAGAACGTGGAGAATGAAAGTGAGGGAGTAAAAGAGAAAGAGAAAAAAACAGAGAGAGAGGGAGAGAGAAAGAGAAAGAGTCTTATCTCATAATATAGTGAATAAAATCTGATAAATATCTTTATTTCTCTCTCTCTCTCTCTCTCTCTCCCCAACTCTAACTATTCTCCCTTTTTTCCTTCCTTCTTTCTTATCGTCTCTTTGCGTTTCTCAGTCTCTCTCTCTCTCCTCCTCCTCTCGTTTACTGGTGTCATGTGCTTTGCTCAGTAAGTCTGTAATAGGCCTGAGCGAGGGACTGAGTTACTTCTGCTCTCTGCCTCCCCTTTAAAGCCGAATGATTTATACTGCAGATGAGAGAGAGAGAGCGGGAGAGAGAGGCACAAACACAAACCGCATGGAGGATAGAAACAGCCAAGAGAGATTTATTAATGCGCCTCAGGTCAAGCAGAACAGATCAACAATATTACACTCTCACACACACTCACTCACAGACAGAATGAGAGAGAGAGAGCACATCCTAGGGCTGGCCGATACGACCTCGTATCACGGTGTCACGTATCGTGATTCATTTTACCGTTATATTTTGTCACACGCACTCCGATCACATGACCGGCACAAGGACCCGGAAGTAGTCGGTCGCGATCGGGAAGTATTTAAGGAGGCGTTTTCTCGAGGCTTGCCACTCAGTCATTGAGTCCGATCAGCTTCACTGTGAGTACTCCAGTTATTTGGTTATCTCGCTGATTGACTGCGTGTCCGTAGAACGTAGAAGGTTCCGGTGGGAAACTGTCCTCTATTTAGTTAGAGAGTTCTAGTTAGAGATCAAACCACGTGGCTCTCCTACCTACTCGCGCTTCCATCCGCGTTTGGGTTAACCAACCACGCTACACGGGCTAACGGCTAACATCTCTGCCACATCCTAACCAGATCACTGACATATTTTACCTCGATCACGATTGTTTTCGTGCTGCCCAGCGGTGCCACGACCTCCAGCACCTCAATTCCAGAACCGGTTAAAGGTATCACCGAGGTACTCATGAGCAAGGTACCGTCCCCAAGCACTGCTCCCAGGGCGCTGCCAAAAAAAGCTGCCCACTGCTCCCTCACGGATGGGTCGAATGCAGAGCTCACATGTGGTTGTGGATGAACTGCGTTCTGGGCTGTGTTCACAATGACAAATAATCACTCACTTAACTTCACAGATTAGTCAAATATTCTGTACTATTTCCACCACTGCTACTGACCTCTCCGTGAACTCCACGGCTCGCGTAAATCCCTCTTATCGCTGACCGAGTTCCTGACCTGATGAACTCTGACCTTTCTTTCACAATCTGATTGTTCAGAGGTCTGATAAAGGCTTTGTGCAGTGTATAAAACTGTACACCGGCGTCAGGGCAGCGGCCGATGCGGATGAGCGTGCGGGATTTTATTTTAACCAGAGCGTTTTTGCCTTGAGACACGCAAACAAACTAAAATCTCATTAACTCTCTTTTTCTTTTTCATTACTTCGGCCAGACAGGGGACAAATGCAGTTAAGAACGAGGTAGGGATATACGAATTGATTTATTATTAAACATAGCTTGGGGAGGTAGTCTCAAATGTGTGTGTGCGTGTGTGTGTGTGTGTGTGTGTGTGTGGGGGAGAGGGTATTTGGGGTCAGTCTTTTGCGTTGAATGTATAAGGGTCGACCGATTATCGGGCTTTTTGCTGATTATGGGTATCGGTGTTCAATTTTGACCATTACCGATATTAAGTAACTACAAGGTGCGCTACTGTGGCTCAACTGCCGTCTCTACTCTCTGTGCCATTTGCTCTCGACTTGCTGCTTCATTTAATGCCCCGCCCACAACACTCTCTGATTGGCTATACGTCACACAAGTAGTAGCCAATCAACACTGAAGCCTTGTTGCCCCCCCTTACAGCTGAGCTTGGTGTTTGTAGAATTCCAAATTTTGACACATATTTTTTTTTTTTTTTGCATATCGGTTCCAAATATCGGTTATCGTCTCCGTTAACTAGCAATAATCGGTATCGACATCAGCCCCAAGAAAACAATATCACGTCTTGAGAAGAGACAGGACGACGTAGCATCAGTTTCTACAGTAAGAACAAATAAGGCCCGTAGGGTAGGCAAATATGCAATAATCGGTATCGATATCGGCCCTGAAAAACCTATATCGGGCGACCTCTATATCTTACTACAGCACTTAATGCTGCGATGTCTTTCCTGCTTTTCGTTACAGCAGCTTCCTTGCAGAACCCACAACGTTGCCAACAGCACAAATCAAACACTTGCGTGTAGTAACTAGGGATGCACCGATACGATATGTATTTGTGATATCGGTCCGATACTGACTCAAACACCTGGATGTGATATGGGCTAACACTGGGACAATCTTTGGGAACGATCTTTTCAGTTAAACCAAATTTTTATAGGTTTACACACTCAGTAATACGCGGGTACTGCAGTAAAGTTGGTTTAAAGCTGGTTCACGTTCTGCGTGAGCAGAAGTACTGCGGTAACGTTGGCTTAATTATGTTCCACATTCACTAAATGAAGCTACAGATTCCAACAGGATAGTGATAGGATAGTGAGCAGAACAAGCAAGACAACACACTACAAGCCCAAAAAGTTGATCAAATCACACCATTCTACTGTTTAATGTATTTGACTACACCAGGTCTTGTGGGAGATCTCACTGTTCCTGATGGTTTTAGTGCTGCAGTGTTAGGGAGCGTCACAAAGTCACACAACTGTGTTAAAACAAATCCATTATACAGACTCTCCTCAACAGAAATATAAAGATTATTAATGAAACACTGATGTCAGATCGATATGTAGGAAAAGCCCAGGTATCGGTATCGTAACTGAAAAAGTTGGAATCGGTGCATCTCTGGTAGCAACCTGATTAACATCTGCACCGACACACAGAGACAACAAACAACTGTGTGAGAGAGCGAGAGTAGGCGGGGGAAGAGACCGAGTGAAAATATACATGCTGTATGTAAGTGGATTTTAGTCAAGGTCACTTGCAAAAGCGCAACAGAAAACAAACACGAGTCATCTGATAAAAAGGAAACGCACACAGACACACTGACGAAACCACACAGAGGTTTGGCAAATGTATGACACCAGTGGTAAAAAAGAGTACAGAAAACTGGAAAGAGTGGAGTGCGTACTAGCTGTTCACTTATCCACACAGTTCTGTATATACTATATCGTAGGTTTGTGTGCGAGCAAGCGAGTAGCGGTTCGGGCCTTTAATGCGTCACTGTGTCCACCAAACACGTAAATAAAGCCAAAACGAGCTTCCCCATCTCCACCAGATACTCCGCCATTGTTGTTAGTGAGTTCCTGACTGTGTGTGTCCCGCCCCTTCCTCGATTTTGATTGGTTACCAAGAGAGAAGTGACATTGACGAGCCCAGATTTCAACCCGAGGCGCTCTGAGCACTGTGGTAAAAAACTGTCTCCACCGACGTCTGTATATCCTCTTAGCCCTCTGAACGCTGAAGCTCATTGGATTTGTATTAAAAATAGGCGCTGCCAGCACAAAAAACGTGTTTGGTGAACACAGGCCCTAAAAGCTGAACACCGGCCTGTTGGAGGCGCAGTCGGGAGCTGTGCAGGGTTTTTTGGAGCGTCTGCTGGCTGTCGTCCATCCGCCGGTCAGCTGCCGTCTCATCAGCACTAACGGCTCTCGTCTTACCACTCACGTGCATCTCAGAGTGCGACTGATTTACAAAATGCCAGTCAGATCTCTCAGCTTCCTGATGAACCGTCCGTACTAGCGCTGGGCGATACCACCTCAAATCAATATCATGATTAATGGAACATTTTACGTAATTACGATTACTGAACGATTACTTCCTTTTGGGTTTTTTTTTTGCAAATATAGTTCACTGACAAGATTTGTGTTATAAAAGTATTAAAGCTGGAATAACTTTTCTAGTGAGAGTGTATATCTTTAGGATTTTAAAATAATTAAAGGAACACAATTATTAGGGATGTGCAAAAAAAAATCAAATCACGATTAATTCTGTCGATTCAAAATCGACTCATAACCCTAACCCTAAACTACATTTGATTCAGTGTGATTGTTTTGTTGATCCGACACCGTCAAATGGGAAAAGTAACTTAAACCAGTAATCTGGAAATAAATTCATCCATGTATTGAATTATGAATTGTGAATCGATTTTTAACCGAATCGTGAGTCCAAAAATCGTAATCAAATTGTAAGATTTTCTGAATCGTACACCCCTAACAAACATAGCGGCAGACACACTGGGGAAGACATTAACAGAAATGTAAAAATAATTTAAGTAATCATCATGGGCCCGGTGACGTCGATTAGAAGTTCTGAATATTGGTTTTGATTCATTTTCGATTCATTTTCCAGCCTTAGTCTGTACCCCAGTACAGTATCCCTCTCTACACCTTTTACCGCTTTTTATTTAGCTCTCTCTCTCTCATTCTCTGTCTTTGAAGTCTCTCCCTTTCTCCTTCTTTGTTCAGCTCTCCCTCTTTCTCTCATTCTCTATCTTTGCCCTTATTTTCTCTCTCTTTCTCCCTCGGTCACCTCTATCGCATGCCCTTTTATCTCCTCCTCTTTTCATTTCTCCCTCTCTCTTTCTCTCATTCTCCATCATTCAGCTTCTTATTCTCTCTCTCACCTCTACTACGTGCCATTTGCCTCCTTCTTTCTTCAGTTCTCTCTGTCTCTCATTCTCTATCTTTCAGCCTCGTTTCCTCCTTTTCTCTCTCAGTTGTCCCATCTTGAACCTCTCTCTCTCTTCCTTAAATTTGTGCTACCTTCTCCTCTTCTCTCTCTCTTTCTCTCCCACATCACACTGATTCTGCAGCTTCTCTCTCTCTCTCTCTCTCTCTCTCTCTCCTTCCATCTCTCTCTCTTCAGTCGCTGTCTCGTTCTGTCACTTCCTTCTCTCTGTCTTTTAGCAAAGTGAAACTGAGCAGCAGTTGCTTCCTGCAGAGAACACAGCACTTCCAGATCCAAACTCTATGAGTTCCGATCAGGAAACAGCTGTTAACACACACACACACACAGACACACAGGTCATCAGAATCTCGAATTGGTCTTCAAACCATTTACACCAACAGCTGACGCATACAAAAATTTATATACTATAAAATAAATTATAGACAGTGTATCTTATCAGATAAAAATGCTCCAGTTACATCATAAATACACTGAACAACATATTGGAAATGTGACAATACATTTTATATGTATTGTAAATATAAAAAATGCTATATATATATATATATAAATATGTG
Source organism: Distichodus sexfasciatus (assembly GCA_032718565.1). Lineage (NCBI taxonomy): Eukaryota > Metazoa > Chordata > Actinopteri > Characiformes > Distichodontidae > Distichodus > Distichodus sexfasciatus. The sequence goes on from JAVGVS010000045.1 coordinate 621,946, forward strand.
TGTGTGTTCCATATAAAGAATACAACAGTTGATCATAATACACTGACGTATGGAATGGGGTGGGCGATATATCCAATATACTTGATGTATCTCGGCTTGGTCCATGTGCAATGTAGTAAATCACTATATTGTGAATATCGAGTTCAAATCCTCACGTTAACGTTAAACAGACAGCATGTACGCATGTACGTCACTATCCAGTTTGGCTTCTTTGCCCCCTCAAAGCAGAGCGTTCACTCCCCCACCCATTCACAACACTCTCCTAGCGCACTGCTGCGTGCTTGAAGAAGGTTATTGTTTGTCTCCAGTGAAAATGAAGATTGGCGGTGGCATCGGCGAATCAGCTGTCAGACTGGGACGGTGCTTGGCATTTATCTACACACCGGAGCTGCAAGATGGCGGCGAGCAGCTTTAACGCGAGCGTTCACTGTTATTCTGTGCACAAAACCACAAGTAAATGCGTAAACGCGCTGTGCGTAGGCGCTCGCGATACGGAACGCCCTCACTAACAAAAACGCTCCAGATCAGTCAAATCTTCCCTTTTATTACAGACAAAATTCATGTTTTAACTGATAACTAACCTCAACAACCAGCGTTCTACTCACAAAATGTAGTTCTCTCCCAGAAAGAGAGAATATATCGAGATATACGTTGTGTACTGTGATATAGCTTTTTTAGGCCATATCGCCCAGCCCTAATAACACTGCATTATAATATTTTGATAATATATATAAAAATCTATCAATTTTAAGGCATTATCACATACATACGCGCACACACATCAATGTGTGAATATATATGCTGTAATATAGACAAATAAAAGATGCATTTATTGTGACTGTACACATACAATGAGATGTCGTTTGGAACAATCAGTAGATGCTTTGTGTAAAAAGAAGACATAACGGAAAGTAATAACTACAAAAACTATAATATATTTTTTCTGTATGGGTGTTGGGCCGCAACCAGTACACTGGCCGACCGATGATCCAGCTGGAACTCAGCACCACCTCTGAGCTCTGAACCACACAAACTTTACCTTGGCAGCCGGAGCACAGCCAGTTACATAGTCCAGTTTATTAAAGCTTCAGGGCTGGACTCTCAGATCAAACACAGTCCTGATTCTGCACACCAAAGACTCTTCGGTCTGAGGCCAGGCTTAAAACATGTCTGGGCCGTGTGTGTGTGTGTGTGGTGTGTGTGTGGCGGGGTCAGTCTGACATGCCAAGGGATGAAATGCGAGATGCGGTATTTATGGTTATGGTTTTCGGTTAGGTGTCACCCTTGACCTCCTCGTGCACACATCGCCTGCCAAACACTGCACATTCTTGATTTCTCATAGGACGAGCTGGCCAGCCAATCAGTGCCAAGTCAGCATTCCATCTCCTCTCAGCTGCCAGAGATAAAGTCAGCCCACAGAGAGAGAGAGAACCGAGAATATAAATTATAAATTAATACTATTAATTAATAATATAATATACAGTATATCTATATAACTATGTAAATATATCTATATAAGCCTCTGTACAACTGCATTAGATGTTACTGATTAATAATCAAAATGTCCTCCTTAACACCACTGCCACATTTGGATTACTAATCCCCAATTAGGAGTCACATAGCCTGACCTGCAGGCGTCTCAGGGCCGGTTAGCAACTTCTTAACACACTGCGGTCAATGTGGGTAACATGGCCTTTCCTACACATGTGCACACACTCCAGGGACTGGAAATTCTGACTTAATAATCCAATATTCTTATTTGTACTTTATTGTTGAAATGTGGACCAGTAATTATTTGTCATTGTGAACACAGCACAGCACACAGTGCACCACAGCCAAATGTGAGCTCTGCATTAGCGCCCGGGGGCAGTAAGTACCTCAGTGGTACCTTTACAGTCACTGCATTACTTAATAAATGGTCTAGATTCAAGCTTGTGCAAATTAGGGTTGCACTGATACAACTTGTTCAGTTCTGATGCCGATACTTGGGCTCTGGGTATGGGCCGATCCCGAGTACTGATCCGATATCAGTTTTTAATGAATAAGTTGTATATTTCTCTGTGAGGAGGAGAATGAGGAGAATTATTCTGTTCTGGTTAAGGAAATACTTGACTTAAATACTGTTTTCCAACTAAAACAATGTAATAATTCCACACCCATATGTATGTGCTAAAGTCTTTATTATTAAAATAACAACTCAAAAACTATTGGTTTAAACACAGTTGTGTAATTTAGTGACGGTCCCTAATCCTGCGGTGCTAAAACCATCAGGAACACAGAGATTGTGAGTGAGAGCTGGTGTTGTTGAGGAAAAGAAACAGTATAATGGTGTGATGTACTTTTGGGGTTGTAGTGTGTTGTTACTTGTTCTGCTCATTGTCATATCAATATGTAGGAATTAGTGTGAATGTTGAACGATAAACCAGCTTTACCGTAACACTTCCCGTGCATAATGAATTGAGCATGCGCACGTACGCAAACATTGAATTGAACAGATCGGCTCAATAGATCGGCCCAGTGCCACCGAAACCCGATCCAGCTATTTCGGTTGCTATCGGACCGATATCTGATCCACATATTGGATCGGTGCATCCTTAGTACAAATCTGATTAATGACTATATGCTAACACTGGAAAACATAATATGACGTGTGTGCCGGATCTGACTAGTGTGTGACTAATGACTGGATAACATTGATTTGAAAAATATAAAACAACTTCTGGGGAAAATACGGAGTGTGAAGTGTCTCTTAAAATAGCTGTAGGCCCTAATTAATGAGAAACCTGCACATTGAGTCAGCTGTGAGTGTTAACGGCCAGAGCGGTTTTACCATAGGGCAGAAGAAAAACATAGAGCGGACTCCTATCTGCAGACACACAACGAGTAGAACGCTGCTGAGTCTTATTTGTTTACTCCGTCATTTGTTTGTTTGTTGATTCCGTTACCATGACGGCTAGTGTGTAATCTTGTGAGGTCCACTACTCACACCTTATTGACATATTCACCCAAGACTAACCCTCCAGCACTTGCACTCACACACACACACACAGATGAAAGCAAATTTAACAAAACAAGTCTCAGACTTGTGAATGAAAGTTACCTATCGCGTTAACGCCTTGGGTTCAGGACGTCCTTCTGGGCTAAACTATGGCCAATTTGTGCCAAACAACAATTTCTCTTCATTCAGTCCAGCACTGCAGTCTTAAGGCATTCAAGAAGCTGTTTATCAGGGCATTAGAATACATAAAAATTGATTGACCTCAAAATCAATGTCACAATTAATTGAACATTTTACCTCGATTACGATTAATGAACGATTATTTTAGTTTGATTTCTTTTGTTAGTTCTTTTGTCTTAGTTTCTTGACACATTTTGCTCAGCTAGGGCTGAACAATACAACCTAAATCAATATAATGATTTACTGAACATTTTACTTCGATTATGATTAATGAACCATTATTTTGTTTTGGCTTTTTTGCCCTCATAGTTCACTGACAAGGTTGTACCATAAATATAATCAATCTGTTTATAGTTGACAAATGATAAAGTAAAAATTGATGGATATTTAAACCATGAAAAGACCTAACAAAAGTTTGTCCACCGGAAGCAAAACAGTTTTATTGAAGATTAATTAAACAATTTACTTAAAATCTGCATTATGTAAAGCTTTTGGTAAAGATTATGTAAATAATTACATATAACATAATGCTATACATGTTGCATGTTATACTGTTTAATCAGGTGATAATATGTTACATTATTGGTATTTAATATTGACACAGGTCTTAAAAATGAGCTTTCCTGGCTTTGTCACATTTATCTACACAAAAACATCAAAAAATGGTTGAGTGTTTTGTAATTGTGTTAATCTTAAGACATTATTGTAGAAGTTTTATTATTGTGTTTTTTAATTCACTTTTTATTTAAAGTAATGATTTCTTCTTTAGTGGCCTAAAACTAATTGCACTCTATTGCAATATCACTGGGGATTTAGACTTAATAGTGGTTATATTCTAAAACTTAGTCTGTTATATTCTGAACTTTGTCGTCGTGGAAAAAAGGGTGTTTGTTTTTAAGTCTATTGCTGCATTAAACATTTCATTATTCAGTCACTGTACTAAAAAAGCCAGTACATAAATATGTTCACATGATAAATGGGCTTGAAATCTGTCAAATCTGAAGTTTGATTTGTCATAATGGCTGCATGACATACTGTTTGCCCATCATTTTTGTAAATACTTGATTTCGCAATACTGTTACCAGGTCACAATGTGCAAAATCATAAATAGTTTTAAATGTGTGTATTTTCCTCTGAGCATCTTTCCTAAACCTCTGTTTCTAAGAAGTGTTCCCTGAGTACGATAAAGCAACAGGGTTCCCGGAATGGTGATCCAACAAAAAAACAATTCTGATCAAAATAATCCTTACTCAACATCACATGAGTAGTCCAACAGTGTGTTTTTACTGTGAATGCTTGAGACACAAGACTGCAATGTAAAACCGCGTTGGTGCATATCATTGATCTTTACCAGGACCAGCGATCAAGATAGAGAAAAAGTACAAGAGAGAGACAATAGGTATAACAAATCCATCACAGTCAGAGATAAGATCTAGCAAGGCTGTAAGTTGTTGTGTTGTTAGCCTACTTCTGCTTCTCACCCACACACAAACATCTTGTTATCTTTGTGAGGTCTATCCATCAACTCCCATATTATATGATGTAAATAATGCAACAGCTAAACCTTTAAACTCAGTAAACACTTAATTATTTTAAATAAATGTGGCAACTTTTCTACAAAATCGTCATTAGAAATGTCCTCACAAATCCACCAAAATCTTAAATGTTCTTATCTTTAAGTAAATCACAATACGACCAAACCTTAACTTTTAACTTCAGTAAACACAAGCAAATACCTTACCATAATATTTTTTCTAATAACAACGAAAATATTTAAGGACAAACCTCAACTTTTCGTATCTTTTAGATGACAGCCAGGTCCTCACAGACACCTAAAAACCTCCCCCTTCACACACAACCACATCTTGTAATCTTGATTACGAATTCCTTCCTTTGACTCCCATAATGACTAGATGTAAATAACACTACAGTTACACCTAACTCTAACCCTAACCTCAGAAACCAAACGATAGTGCCTTCCCTCTTATGTTTGTAAATGCTAAGACTTTCATAAAATGAATTAATGTAATGCACTTTTTCAAATAAATGCTGCAACTTTTCCCTCATGACAAAAATGCCCTCAAAGATCTGACAAATCTCAGGTTTTGCTGTCTTTTAGGGCACAATTAGGTGAGTTCCATAATGGCTAAATGTAGTGTAAATTCTGCATCTTTTTCCCCATGAGGGATGAGTCCTCACATCCAAAATTGTCTTCACAAAGTCTCTAACGTCTGACAGTTGGGTTCTCACAAATAACTAAAAATCTCCCACATCACACAAACACATCTTGCTATTTTGGCTATAGATTCTTTCCAGTGAGTCCATTAATGACTAAATGTAACATAGTGTTTCAAATAAATGATGCAATTTTTCCATGAATTAACTCTTCCCTCATGAGTATTGAGTCCTCACACGCAAAACTGTCCTCACAAAGTCATGCAAATCTAACACACCTTTTCCTATCATTAGGGGACAAGCAGGCCCTCACAAATACCTACAAATCTCCCACTTTACAAACTATTTGCCAATTTGACTATGAATTCCTTCCACTGAGTCTCACAATGACTAAATGTAATGTAGTTTAATTAAATTCTGCAATTTGTCCTTCATGAGGGACAAATCTTCACATACAAAAACGTCCTCAAACACCTGACAAAAATCAGGTTTTCCTGTCTTTTAGGGGACAATCAGGTCCTCACAAGTCATCTTGACTATACATTTCTTCCAGAGAATCCCATAATGACTAAATGTTATGATGGGATTCAAATAAATCATGCAACTTTTCTCTTATGAGGGATGAGATCTCACATACAAAATTGTCCCCACAAAGTCCCTAACGTCTGACAGTCAGGTTCTTACAAATGCCTAAAAATCTCCGACATCACACACAAATCTTGCCATCTTGACTATGAATTCTTTCCAACGAGTTCCATAATGACTGACTGTAATGTAATTATTCAAATAAACGCTGCAACTTTTGTCCTCAAACATCTGACAAATCTCAGGGTTTCCTATCTGTTAGGGCTCAATAAGGTACGCACAAGCCATCTAGACTGTTAATCCCCATAATGACTAAATGTAATGTGGTTGTTTTTTTTAAATGCCACAACTTTCTATAAAATTACTCTTCACTCAAGACAAAATTGTCCTCACAAATATCTGACAAACTTCAGGTTTTGCTGTCTTTTAGACGAAAGGTCCTCACAAATACTTAAAACCTTCCCACTTTTCACACACATACACACTCTGCCATCTCGTATGCGAACTCGTTTCATTGTAGAAACATATAAAATTGTCCTTACAAAGTCAAAATCTCACTTTTTCTTATCTTTTACAGTCAGGTCCTCATTAATACCTAAAAATCTCTCACTTCTCACACACACACACACACACACACACACACATTTGACGCTGACGCAGCGACTAACTGCCCCACAGTGACAGAAGCGCGGGCTCCAATTTCTTCTGGTGTGAATGTATTTAAACAATCTTTATATTCTAACACTGTAAAACTATATATTTAATAATATGTTTCATCTAATAAGAGATTTTATTTAAAACGCGCTCCAACTAGCCACACGTCGAACGGAAGCTAAGTGCATGACGGGATAGGAAGACCCGCTAAACTCGCCTCGATAATATCAAAACAGAAACTAGAACTTAACACATAAACAAGTTATACACACACTCACACACACACATACACATTAAAAGCTACAGGTGATCAAAATAACCCTAATTCATCTGTGTGCGACCCCGCATTCCGGTGCCGCTCGAAATACGTTTGTGAACAAACCAAAACTCCCACGATGTCAACGCCGGAGAGCAGCTTTAACAGTTGTCACAACAGTTGTCACAACAACTGCGTCCAGAAACAACAACAACAAAAACAACAACAACAATGCACGAGTCGGCGCTGGTTTAATCGTCAGATTTCTTTCTTTAAATTACCGTATTTTGCAATAAATATTCATCAACTCCATAGTGAGGGTGGCGTTTCCGTTCTCATCGCCGTCACGTCGAACCGGCACCTGCTGCAGCACCGGCTTTATATAAATAACATGGTATAACATTTGTTATTGCTATATGTTTATTCTGTAGTAAAGACATGATGATTGAGGAGTTTGAGTAATAATTGCGCAACTAAATCAATCAGATTTCAAGGTTTTGAGCTTCATCAACTGTTAAAAACCAGGCGCTAACTTTGTGTCCATAGATACTGCTACTGTATTCTGCAAAACTGAAACTGCACAACGTGCAAATTATTGTTTTAATTTTTAGCCTTGTGCGGTGCAAAAATTCAGGCGCAGGCGCGTCATTTCATAACGGTTTTACTTCTGCTCGAAGTTTTTTTTTTGCGCAACCAAAAAAACCGGGGGATCCGAACCAACGTTATATCATTTGAGCTGTTAATAAACAGCAAATTCGAGAGAGAGAGAGAAAAAAAGTCGGGACGTGGAAGCCCGCGAATAAATAAAAAAAAGAACAGGGTCAATTTGCAAAAAATACAGTGTAATGCCACATTTTAAAGGTAGTACGAGAGTCCCAAAACGGATAACAGGCTCATACCGGCGGGTACCGACGCACTAACGTTACCGCACTAAATAATAGGTGTAAGAGGCTGCACTGCGCCGTTATTGGCTCGAGTCTCTCAGTTTGACAGCCGCGGTAAGGAGGCTGGTCTCGTCGCCTGTTGATCCGATAAACGCAGCGCCAGCACGAAGCTTGCGAAACACCGGTTTCCAAGCCACATTAGCCTAAATACAGAAATTAAACTCCTCTAAAGTTGGTCCAACACCGAGAGAACCGCGAACGAGTTTTTGATCGGTGTCAGAAACGGTAGATTGGTGGATCCAACACCAGCACCAGCACTAGCACCAACAACGCACGACGCACGACCGCGGACACTAGTTTGTTTACGGAGCCGCGGAGTTTTATTTTTCTCCTAGAAATAAAAGTGTTTGACAGCAACAGAAATCATGCGACAAGCCCGATGCAAGGACCACTGCAGGAGACGTACCTCAGCACGACGGTGAAATCTGATGTCGTGTCGCGTAAAAGTAGTACAGCAAAGCTCCGGATATCGCCTACGACCCAGAAAGGCAACCTCTCTGCCCGTAGAGCTCAAGCAGCGGCGCTACGCAGTTTACCATTCCCCCCCTCTCTCTCTCTTTCTGTCGCTTACTCTCTCTCTCTCTAACACCTCCAAAATATTCCGTCTCTCTGTCTAGTGCGCCAGGTGCCACATGGTGAGCCATTACTCCTTCCCCTCAAGAAATCAGTCACTATTTAGCACGTAGCGCACTACCAAGGAGGCGCTAATCCGCTCATTTTAGTTGTAACAAGGGCACTTGCTAGGGAGTAAGGAGCCGTTTAGGATGCACATGCTCTTTAACCGCCCACTTCCGCTGTTGTCTCACGCAGACTCGTGTAATTTATGCGCTTCAGCTGAATATAATTCACCCGCTTTCCTGCAAAATGCATTTTTCTCTCCTCCTTTTATTATCAGTTTGACATTAAATTTCCAGATCTTCAGCTGAAATCAAACGAGGTTTTAATGCGCGTCTGACGGCAGGCGGCTCGGGTCGTGTTCTAAACCACGTTGAATGCTCGGTCGAAATTTCACACGTCGTGTTGATGTGGGCTTCAGTTAGAACCAAAACCATGCACAGTTTATGGAAAATGCAATATACAAAATGTGGTGTTGGATGAATTACTATCTGGGCTTTAATATTTTGTATTGTTTATTTATGGTATCCCTGTTTCCCCTTTTTTAAAAACTTAATTTTATCTTTAGTTGTTTTTTCTCCATTTAATTCTGTTTAAACTTTTATCTATCTATTTATTTATTTATTTATTTATTTGTGTAAATTATATAAATTCCAGTTGCTAGTTCTCTAATAACTAGTTGCTTCCATTTAATTTTTGATTGATTTTATAAGTAATGTAAAGCAATTTGGACTGTATTTCTTTACAAGAAAAGTGCTATATAAATAATAATTATTGTTTGTTTATTTATTTATTTATTTATTTATTTGTGTTAAATAAGGATTGATTCACTTAAGGTTAATTATTAATATTAACAGGCCTCATTCACTAATATTTTTTCATCCAATAAGCTCATTTTTTGCACAGGCTGCCATGCAGTAAAATTTGCATAAGAATGCAAATTAAGAAAACACTGGTGAATATAATAATCTTTGTGAAAACTGGATTTTAAGAGCAAATTTAAGAATGGTTGGTTTTTGTAATTGCCAAATTGAACACCATCAAATTTAAAGACTGTTATCATGTCCTTCTGTGATCATGGACTTCTACCTTTTACAGGAGATTCTTTTGTCTTAGAGATGCTGTTTATTTTTCTAACATATTGTCTATATACTTAATATGCTGCAGATCTTTGTACATTTAATGCACAACAGTGCATTCCATGATTGTAACTAGTTTCTTGAACTCCTCACATGACAAAATTGCACATCTTCATTTTCTACTTCTAGCTTAAACTTATAGACTATAGAAATACTGTTATTATTTAAAAGGAGTGCCACACCTGTAAACCTGCTTGGTGTTGGAGAAAAGAGCCCCAGGTCAGTCGGCCTCATTCGACATGTTTTGTGCACATTTTTTCCAACGGCTCCTAACACAGCATGAATTGGAACAGACCCGAGGCCATGTTAATGTCAAAACAAAAAGATGAATGAGTGAAATTGAGAGACAAAGACACAGCATTCTGATGATTTACCCTGCATTGTCAATAAATGCTACTGTAACATGAAGGGAAGACAGAGCGATTCTGCAAAAAAGGAAAAGTAACTTCAATGTAAAAATGCAAATAATCAGGCTTTCATTTGGAAAAATGAATATGTAATGTTTTAAAGAAAATAAACAAAAGATGAAATAAAGAATGCCACCTGCTATTTTTAATGGAATAGAAAGTAAACACACGCCCTTTTAAGAATTTGTCCATTATAGGGACTGAGATTTTAAAGGGAAGTTCATCTTGCATAAAAATTGGGGGTTTTATGTCCCCATAATGACACACGTCCCCACTTTATCGGTGTGCAATCATGTCAAAGTCCGCTTTATGTGGGTATACAAACACACTTTTAAGGATATGAGCATGATGAGGACTATGTGATTTTTAAAAGGGGAGGTTAAGCTTGTAGAAATATGTATGTTGCAGTGATTAACTTTGTGGGGACTTGGTTTTTACCTCCCCAACACAGGTCCCCAACTTGGTGGTGTGTAATCAGATCCCCATATTGGGAGGTTTACAGACGCATACACACACACACACACTATAAAGTGCTGAGAGAGGGCAGATGCTAGTGATCGATGGCACCATTGCAAAACTAAATCAAGTGTTAATTAAAGTGAATCTATGGATACTGCAGTCTCTCCCTCAACACACACACACACACAATGATTTTGGAGATGTTGGTAGTGTAACGATTAGGGAGTAGGCCCTGTGATCGAATGGGTCACCGGTTCAAGTCCCAGACCGGTAACGGTACCACTGAGGTATTCATGAGCAAGGTACCGTCCCCATGAACAATGACAAATAAACACTCACTTCAATTTTAGAATGAACATGGAACAGTCAACAAATGAATGGCACAAACAGATTTACACTGACACCTGCTGGCCAACTGTCATACCTGCATTTGTGTATGTGTGTGTATGTTGGGAAAACCTCCACTTAGTGACAGGTTTTACTCAAAATCAACATGGTTTAATAAACATAAAGGTTGTCTTTTCATCTAATGAAATTATTGTGTATTGTTCAGTTCCATACTCATCATAGAGTTGGGGTCAAGACCAAGGTCAGAGTGTGTCGAGATCGAGACAAGACCCAGACTCTGAAGGGCCGAAACGAGACCGAGACCGGACCAATGCATATTTTACACCACATGACAAATAAGTTGAACATGCAAAGTCTAAGCAACATTAAACATATTTTTTTCAGTATTTCTCTGTAACATATCTATAATGTGGAAATTGCCTCATCTGGATACATAATACAATTATTTGATAACAAACCATTCATTTTTCTGTATTTATAATTTCCACATTGATTCTTCTCTAACATTATGAAATGGAAACATATTTTCTGCTCAACTGAAAATGAAGAAATACTTAAGATTTGGGTAATTCTGAGGCGATTTGGACTCATTTTGGCCTAAAAAAATGAGCTGCTTTTGGCCTTTCTGGACGAGATTTACATTTTTGCGAATGATGGCGTTCCATATCTCCATATGAGAGCTGCGAGCGAATAATGTAATTAATGCCTTTTTATGTAATTACTTCAGTTTTTGTGCACGGAATTACTCACAAATAATTTCACATACAGATGATTGAAAATTATGTCCGGTAAGTTCAAAGTCTTGTGATTCTGACGGTGTGTGTGTGGTTAACACAAATAAATAAATAAACAACGCAAAATGCCTGCGTCGGTTCCAAAGAGTTTTCACAGAAATATTTTGTTGTGTTTTGTGAATTGTGGTCCATGACAAAACAAATACGGCCGAGTCCGAGACAAGACCGAGACTTTCAAAATCTGGTCTCGAGACCGGTCTCAAGTTCTACAACACTATCATCATCATCATCATCATCATCATCGTCGTCGTCGTCGTCGTCGTCTTCATCATCTTCATCATCATCGTCGTCGTCGTCTTCATCATCTTCATCATCACCGTCATCATCATCATCATCATCGTCGTCGTCTTCATCATCTTCATCGTCGTCATCGCCATCGTCGTCGTCATCATCATCATCATCATCGGGGCAGTTGGGCTTGTCAGTTTAACCCTAAGCTAGTGGGTTCAAATCCTGACAGAGACAATGATTTTGGGGCAGTTAGTAGTGTAACAGTTAAGGAGGTACCGTCCCTAAGGGCGCTGTCAAGATTTTACTAAATATCTTCTTAACACTATGTAAAACTAAAGTGAAAGTGAGTGATTATTTGTCATTGTGAACACAGCACAGCACACAGTGCACCACAACCAAATATGACCTCTGCATTCGAGCCATCTGTGAAGGAGCAGTGGGCAGCTTTGTTTTTGGCAGTGTCTGGGGGACAGTATCTTGCTCATGAGTACCTGAGTGGTACCTTTACTGGTCCGTTAACGGTTAGGCTGTTGGCCCCATGATTGGAAGGGCGCCGGTTTCGAATCCCGGACTGGTTAAGGTACCACTGAGGTACTCATGAGCAAGGTACTGTTTCCAACTACTGTATCCCTGGCACTGCCCATATCAGTTGCCCACTGCTCCTTCAGGGATGGGTCAAATGCAGAGGTGACATTGGGTGGTGGTGCACTGCGTTTTGTGTTGTGTTCACAATGACAAATAATCACTCACTTTCACACTATTATCCAGAGCGACTGCCATTGTTCCTAAATTTAAGGGACTCACTAGAGCATGGGTCTCAAACCTGTCCAGAAAGGGCCGCTGTGGGTGCAGGTTTTCATTCCAACCAAGAAGAAGCCACATCCCTGAGTAACTGAAAACCAAGACCAACTGATTACAGAGATGGAATCAGGTGTGCCTCCTGCTTGGTTGGAATGAAAACCTGCACCCACAGCAGCCCTTTCTGGACAGGTTTGAGACCCATGCACTAGAGCAACTTGGGGTTGAGGGTCTTGCTCAAGCATCCAGTGATGGTAGTGACGGAGGTAGGATTCGAACCCACAACCTCTTGGTCCAGAGGCAAGTATCCTAACCACTAGACCACTATCTGATTGGAAAGATATTGAACATATGACAGATCAATTTTATTTGGAGTCCTTCTTACAACAAAGCCGGACTACAAGAAAATAACCTCTTTAATCTGATAAACTTGTGAAATTAGCCACAAGTTGAACATACGCTGGACAGAACAGATTAAACTGTGAGAGTAAATGAGGCAATATCTGTCTCTGTCTCTTATTTATGCTTCAACAGTGTATTGACCGTGATCTTGACTTCATTACGCGTCAAAAACGTATTAATAAAACCACACACAGAGTGACAGGTGTTGTTTATGTTTTAATTGAAATTGTGAATGCAGCTACTGTACAGAGAGCCTGCTGAGTGAAATTTACAACACAGAACCTACAAAGACCATAATGCTGCTCGGTGGGGGGGAATTCAACAGGGTTACAGTCGATTCATGCAACACAAGCCACAGAGCAGAACATCTTTAAATAAAATCTATTAAAAGCTTTCCGGCTGTTACAGACATTTATACGGAAAAAGGAGAGAGAATAAAGACACTCAGATTGATCATTCACCATCCACGCAAAGACATTCTCAACATGCTGTTCATCTTCATACAAACGCAAGACGAAATTTACATTTACAGCATTTTTCTTAATTACAGGGACAGTCTCGCTGCAGCAACTTGGGGTTAAGGGAGCCAGTGATGGCAGTAGAGCTGTGCGATATGACCAAAATCTCATATCCCAATGTCATTTCATATCCCAACAACGATATACATCACAATACATATTAAATTCAGTGGAACTTTCATTCATTCATTATCTGAACCGCTTTATCCCAACTGGGGTCGCCGGGGGACCGGAGCCTATCCCGGGAACTTTCGGGCGCAAGGCGGGGAACAACCCTGGGCAGGCGCCAACACACCGCAGGGCACACACTCACATCTTACGGGGCCAATTTAGAGTCGCCAATTAACCTATAGCGCATGCCTTTGGACTGTGGGAGGAAACCAGAAACGCCCGGAGGAAACCATGCAAACACGGGGAGAGCACGCAAACTCCACACAGAAAGACCCTTCGGCCATCCCCGGGGTTCGAACCCAGGAACTTCTTGCTGTGAGGCGGCGGCGCTTACCACTGCGCCACCGTGCCGCCCCTCAGTGGAACTTTCGCAAGAAAAATCTGGTGCGCTCAAAATACTCCACACGCTCATATGGAAGGCCAAAGGTGCCACAATTTGCCTATATTTTGACACGACAGTAAAACACCAGTTTTTATGCCGTTACATTCATTAAAAATGGTGTTTTTTGCAGAACTCAATATATCGCTGCTTTTTATGCTAATGAAAACATCGTTTTTTTTGTGCCACTTGTGGTCAAACGCAACATTTTACACCATAAAATGTCTGTAAAAGGCGGGGCTTTTACGGCGCTCTAGTACGGCGCCTTTAAGGCGAATTGTGGCACCTTTGGATTTCCATAGATCTGAGTGTGAGTGTGTGGAATGTTTGGAATTTTTACTTGTGAAAATTCCACTGCGTGCTCAGAATTAAGGCACAAATATAACACCACAGTATTCTCTGTGTCTACATCCACGTGGTGCCGTGGCGAGTACTGCAAACCCTGATCCAAAGCATCAACAAAAACAGAAATTTTCTTCTGATCATCCGATATATTTCGTCATATCGCACAGCCCCAGCTGATGGTAGTGATGGAGGTAGGATTCGAACTCACAACCTCTTGGTCTAGAGGCGAGTATCCTAATCCTAATCCTAACCACTGGACCACCACCAACCCCATCTAAAAGCTGCATCTGTGTGGGTCAAAATATATATTTTAAAAAAAAAATCACTTTGCACATGAAGGGCCGGAATATGTTGACGTTCGATCAAAGAGTCGGAGATAAAGGGCAGGATGTAAATTCTAACGCTGGAACTGTCTTATTTTCCTCGTCCCTCACATTTCGGGGCCTAACCTTTAACCGGGGAATAGCTAACGTGACTGGTAAAGGCCGTCAGACGGAGCCGGGCACGTAATTACCGCCGACATTTCGTCACACGGAAAAGCAGATGAGATTCATTTGGACAAAATGACATTCAACAGCCGCTGGAAATCTTGCACGCGTAATTACATTTCTTCCTTTCCCCCGCTGGGGTTTTCAGAGGCTTGTCTTGTAGGCATTAGGCTAAAATGTGGCTCGTCCTCACCTATACACCGCCTGTTACTACAGAAGCAGTAATAGATGTGTTATTACTAGGGATGCACGATGATTTCGGAATTGGCTTAGACTTCCCAGATTTTTTCAGCAGATATTTGATGAGGCATTTATTGTACGTGGGAAAGGTAGCGCTTGTGCCAGACACGTCGAAAGTCCGAGGTGGGATTTTATACGGCCCTCGCCTTCTGTCTTAAAAACGTTCTTGTCTTTATGCGCTTAACACGCAAAACATTTCCAACTAAGTAAACAGTGTGTTTGCCTCACTTAGCGAATGTGAGCTTGCACATGGGCTGTGTCCCGAGCCGCGTACTACTACGCTTGATAGTATGGCAGGTAAGGGGGTCTTTTCTATGTGGTAGTATGCATCTCAGGAAACAGCCGGAGATAAGCTTAACGGCTCTCTACGTCAAATAGGGCGCGTGTGACATTCCATGTGCACTACCTAGTACACTACGTAGAACAGGAAGTAACTTTTTCTCAAAATGTTGCGCACTACACTGCAAATGCTCCGCCCTCGCTCCACTCTGCTTACGCACACGCGCTGACACTGGCACTTGGTGATAGAAATGTCAGAGCTATGGTGTTATTTTTTGACAAAATTCTGAGCGTGCAGTGGAACTTTGGCGAGCAAATACTGTATCTTGTTGGGATTTACACGGTCAACTCTACCTTCCTCATTTATCGGCATCAGCAGATATGATCGTGAAAACTGTCGGATATCGGTAAATATTTCCCATATCGTGCATCCCTAAATATTATACGGTTATGCTATAGTATGTGTATTAATTTTCATTTATTAACACTTTGAGTATGAAACTCTGATGGTAATAAACTGCTGCTGCGGCCCAACTCTTTCTTTACACATCTTCCACAAAAATACAAAGCAAAAAATCCACTAAAATACTGTATATAAAAGAACGACGAGAGAGAGACAAAGAGCAAGAATATGAATATAATACAAGTGATTAAGTGAAACCATCTCCAAAACTCTCTGAATGGCACGCTAGATTACACCGCAAAATTAAACCTGGACTTACAATCTAATATAGCCTTAAGATTTAAACCAATACCTGTTTTTTAAAAAGATCAACAAAGACGAACATTTTTAAAAAGTAACACATTATTCTATACTGGTCTGGGTCGGCATTACGCTAAAACGCTACGAAGGTCTCAGAAAAGGTGTTCGCAGGGAAAATCTGCAGTTCAACTGATTAACGTCCTTTACGGCGGTCGTGAACTCAAAATCGTGTTTACGTTCCGCAGACGTGATCTTAGTAACCTTCACAATGTTCCAGTACAATCCATCTCCTAACAATCTGCTAATATCAGTGGACAAAAACGTGTCTGTCATGAGCGACGTTATGGAAAGAAGAAAATTATAACTTCAGAAACGAAATGAGCTTTCACTGATTATAATTAAAATGAGTAATATCTATATGAGAGCGATATGTACATGACGTGACTATTTCTCCAAAAAGGCAGAAAGGTTTAGAGGTGAAAAGCGAAACGACGTGGGAGGCGAGCGCCGCAGATTCCGCTTCACGAGCCGATGTCCGAGCCCATCTCCATGTCCAGAGTGAGGGATTCTGTGAAAAAAAGGGAAACGAAGAGTGAAATAAAGTGGGGGAAAAGGGAAGTTAAACTGGACAGTGAGAAGTTGTGTGTGTCTGTATTTATGGGTTGGGTTTAACAGTAGAGTTTACTGCAGCTCTTAACCACAGGGGCTTCATTTAGGGAGCGTCAATAAATTACAGCTCCCCAGCTCAAATAATGCAGAATTGTGTTACTACACTGTAGAAATCAGACACACTACTGTTTACTGCATTTTAGTGCACAGCATATTACACAGGTAGTTCCTCAAATATGACGGAGATGCGTAATGACACCATCCAAACGTGAAAACGTTGTAAATCAAAAAAACACCAAAAATACATGCTCTAAAACTGAACTCTGTCGATTGCTGGGAGTGAAGCGGCTCACAATGCAGAAAATCTGAGCCTTCCGGAAAAGCCACAACATATTGTACCGCATACGCTACTACGTTTACCTGCGGCACGAAACGTACGAAAATACTTCGTCAAAGTCGTCCCACCATCACAACTCTGGGACCATCTGGACATTTCATATTATATTAGGCTTGTTACTAGTTATTTACACTTTTATGGGCTTGTTTTAAACGTGAGTCTGAATTAAACAACTTAGATTTTTACAGAATTTTATTTTTAGGTGTCCAACCACAAAGTACTCTTGTAACTGTTCTGTTTGTACTTTATTATTATTTTCTCCTACTAAACGGATGATGCAGAGTTCACCATAAGTTGCAGAAGGCTGACATTTTCAGGGTTAGTAAAAATGCTGTGAAACACAATGCTGGTATTGTGTTGCTTTTTGCGACTTATGCTTGGACCCCACTTGTTGCCACTTGAGGCTATATTTATTATTATTATCATTAGCGCAGGAAAACACGTTTTGACCTCTACCTCTCGAACCGTGTGAGAGTGAAATTTTTGCATTATCTCAAGCAAAACAACTTTCTAATTGGGACCACGTACTTCCCATCTTGAGATTTTACGCTAGTTTACATAATAGGCAAAAAAAACCATTTGTGAACTCCTCCTCGGCTAATTAGCTGATTAAGGCACGCGAAGTGTCAAATGAATCTGCGGCTTTAGCCTGACGCCGTAACGCAAAGCTTTTTTGGGATTTCACAAAGGGGCGGCTAAAATTAATTAATTGCGGCGGGGGTGTGGCTTATTTTGCTGTATCTTGGGACTGCTTTGCCTGAGCAAGGCGCAGTGGCGGCAACTGAACAATAGGGGGCGCTATAAATGCTAAATGCCTGTATCTCAAGAGCCGCAAGTCCGATTTTGCTGAAATTTGGTATAAATAATAAAAACTAAGATATAAAAGATGGAAATATACAATGTTGAACAATATTTGAACAATAGGGGCGCTAAAAATGCTACATAAATGTATGCAGTCTGAATCACTGACTCCTTTCTTCGACGCTTACTGCATCAGCTGCTTTTGCTGACACAGATCGACAATGCATAGCACATGCAAATATACCAGATATCGTCGCTCAGGCCGTCTTTGCGATACGTATATTGTTCTAATTGATAACGCGATGACGATATTTTTACGATATATCCTGCAGCCCTACTTCGCTACTGAGTCGTGGCATCCAGAGTGATTTGTTACAGAGTGGGTGTAGGAGTGCGTATTTATAAGTGTGTGTGTGTTACCGAGAGGTCCGGGGTTTGCCTCGGCTGCCTCGTTGTGCATCAGAGAGTCCAGGGTGCGAGGAGACATGGGGAAGAGATCGCTGGTGTTACCCGAGTTCGTCCTGCAACACACACACATACACAGGAAGCAACAACACACTGGTCAGTACACCATCACACACAAACATGACAGGACACACACACGGTTTCCATCCAAGTACTTTCTAAATTTCGGACTTACGTTAAGCATAAATAAGTCCATTTCCATTTAAACACATTTTTATGCGCCAATTAAGTCTCTACGAATTCATATTAGACATGGTGAATGGAAACCGTCTTACACACGTTCATGCATGAACAAGTAACACCATCGCCCCCAACACACAGCACAGAGTAGAACAGCTTTCATTAAAACACTCGTTTCACATGAAGGGTTGAAGAACACACACTCACATGATTATCACCATTATTCTCTCATCTACTCAGAGCACTTTTCAGTCAGACAAACTACGCAAGTAAAGTAGTGAACAAGTTAGTGAGAGTTTTGGAGGAAGACGAGATGATTCCTGCTTCAAACAGCAAAAAAAGCCCATAGTCTCACTGCATTCACCTCAAGTCCAAGTTGTTTTTGCTTTTCAACAAAACCTGATGATGTGTTCCTTAAATTCATCTATTATTACTACTACGACGATATTCATCCATTCATTCATTCATTATCCCAACCGTTTAATCCCAACCAGGGTCGAAATAGGACCGGAGCCTATTCCGGGAACTTAGGGGCGCAAGGCGGGGACCTACCCCGGGTAGGCGCCAACACACCTCAGTATTATTATTATTATGATATTTAAAGATATATTTGTCAGTTGTGTAGATTTTGGGAAATGATACTTATGTGTACATACTTTTCGATACGATGAATCACTAAAATGAGAAACGAGGTTTGCATTTACTTACATTCTCAAAAACTAAATGATGCTTTACATCAGCGTTTCCCAACCCTAGTCCTCGCGGAACACCGCTCTGCACAGATTGGGTATTTCCTGCACCTCCGCACGCCGCTCCGACGTTGCTAATTAGCTAATCAGTAGCACCAGCTGTGGGTCGGAAAACTCGAATCTGTGTAGAGTGGTGTGGTGTTCCACGAGGACTGGGATTGGGAAACGCGGCTTTACATGAACGGCAGGTTTTACATTTACATTTACATTCAACAGGTTTTGTTGGAAAATGACAAACGTTCCCTTCAACTTGTGAAAGCTGCAGTAACACATTACAGGGTTGCTGTTGGGGGAAAAAATCTACAGTTCAGTCAAAAGTGTTAATGCATACATATAACGTGAGGAAAGAAACAGAATACGGTTAAACGTAAAGACAACGAAGGACAGAACTAGGGATGCACCGGTCCGATACGAATATGGGATATCAGTCCGATACTGGCTCGAGCTGCTGGATGTGGGGTGGGTTAACACTGGGAGCCAATCTATTAAATAAAACTGTAAGTGGTTCTATGTTTGTCCTTTTGGTACTATGTGGGTACTGCGGTAAAGCTGCTTCACGACTGTCCCCTTGTTCACGACTAAACCCAGCATTTTAAACGAGGCGCCTGGGTCGGCTTTGGCAGCGTTACTGCGGTAAAGTTGGCTTAATCTTCCACGTTGGTTTGATATTTGCTCTAAATGAAGCCAACATATTGATAGGATAGTGAGCAGAACAAGCAAGACAACACACTTCAAGCCTAAAAGTTGATCAAATCACACCATTCTACAGCTTAACGTGTTTAACTACACCAGGTCTTGCAGGAGATCTCGCTGTTCTTGATGGTTTTAGTGCTGCAGTGTTAGGGAGCGTCACAAAATCACACAACTGTGTTTAAACACATCTGTTATACAGAGTCTCCTCAGAGAAATATACATTATTAATTACACACTGATATCGGATCGATACTCGGGAACGGTCCAGGTATCGTATCGGAACTGAAAAAGGTGGATCAGTGCATCCCTAGATAAAACCTCGCCAACCTTTAGGAGTGAAAAGGGTAAAAGAGAGAAGAAATAAACTGGGAAATGTGTTAAAAACAAAGGAGGCAAAGGGGTTCGTCCTGCACGGGGAAGTGGAACAAAGTACAGACAGATGTTAGAGTTTGTGATGCTGTTAAAGGAATGAGTATCGCTCCACCGTTCGCATAAAACAGCTGGAAAATGAATGAAGAGTAAAAGGAGTTGAACAGGACAACCAGACTAATGACGAGACGCAGCCATGCTCCGTATAAAGGTGTGACTTTACAGCGTACAGACTGGAAACAGTGATGTGTAACATTAAATAGGGCTGTGCGATATGATCGAAATCTCATATCCCGATAACGATATATATGTGACCCTCCACGGCAAAACCAGTCGCTTGTCGCAACGGAGGTTTCCGAGAAAAACGAGCGTTTATTGCATGGGGAAAATTTGGGATTTTTTGTTTTTAGTGTTTTGAAACAGTGGAAGGTCTATACTGTACTGTTGTGAATAAATTTTGCTGAAAAACTTCCCTTTCCATCCTAAAAACCTTGCTTTCTTGAGGTGAGGAATTCAATTCCAGCAGAATGTTAAAAGTTTCTGTTTTGACCGCTCTACTGCAATATTTACTCGTTGACTAGCGTGAAGATATTTCTCCGGAATCCATCTTCGTCTCCCGAGTTCAGTTAACCTAACGCAGGCAGGCTATCCGTGTGGCTGTGAATGCAGCGTAGGCTACCGTAAATACAAACGTAGCCGCGACCGCACCAAGCGTCTGTGAGCGCTACGTCGATAGTCAACTTCAAAGGCAGATTTCTCCGTTTCTCACTTGGCGTGACAGGAGAAACCCGACTCCGTTGAATGTTGATATCTCAGTCATATGTCGTCCGATTCATTCGATATAGGTATCGTTTTGAAGCTTGATTTATGCCCTTTCATGAAAACATAACTCGATTTTGAAAATTTGCGACAAACAACTGGTTTTGCCGTGGAGGGTCACATATCACTTTATGGGGCAGCTGGTGGCGTAACGGTAGGATGTTTGGCCCACGATCGGAGGGAGGCTGGCTCAAGTCCCGGATCAGTAAAGGTACCACTGAGGTACTCATGAGCAAGGTACCGTCACCTGCCCACCGCTCCTTCACGGATGGGTCAAATGCAGATGTTCTGTGCTGTCTTCACAATGACAAATAATCACTCGCAACCTTTTACGTGATTATGAATTTCAGCTGCTCTATATACCACCCTAAGACGCAAACGTGCGACTGAATCAAAAGGTACAGCGTAATGTTGAATATATAATATTTGGACCCTGTTCAAATTCAACCACTCTTCAGTACAGCGTTAGGTGTTTGGCTCATGGAAGTTGTCTTCACTGCAGAATTCACACCTTTTAACTTGAACGATGTTAGGAATTCACTCCCTTGATTTCTTGGGAAAGAGGTTATAGGGAACGAGGGTTTAAGTGAATGAAGTTGGAAAGAGACACAGCCTTGTATCCGCTAAACAAAACCAGGGATGCACCGATCCAACTTGTTCAGTTCCGATACTTGGTGGGGGGTGGGGGTGGGTATGGGCCGATCCCGAGTACCGATCCGATTCCAGTGTTTAATGAATACGGCCCCGTGTCCACCAAGCGCGTTGTTTGCGCTGGCAGCGCCTACTTTTACTACAAATCCAATGAGCTTCAGCGTTCAGCGTCTTCAGCAGAAAAATAAACGCTGGTGGAGAGGAATTTTTTTTACCACAACGCTCATGGCGCTTCAAGTTGAAAACTTTTAAACCAGCGCTGAGCTCCTCAATGCCACTTCTCTCTTACGAGCCAATCAAAATCGAGGAAGGGGCGGGACATGTAAATGAGTGGTACTCTCTCAGCTGTCTTCTTGCACGGTTTATCTCATGCACCCAATCTCTTTTATGTCGACTAAACCAGCGTTTCTCGATCTCAGTCCTCGCGGACCACCGCTCTGCGCAGATTCCAGTTTGCCGACCCACAGCACAGCTGATGCTACTGATTAGCTAACTGGCAACGTAGGATCGGCGTGCGGCAGTGCAGGAAATACCGAATCTGTGTAGAGCTTTGGTCCGCGAGGACTGGGATTGTGAAACGCTGGACTAAACTACCGATCTCAAAGTCACAATGTTTACGTGAAATGGGACCCAACGCGGAAGTGCCTGATGATGCTTTTCGTAACTTAGCCACAACAAAGCGCTGAGAGAAGCGCAGAGAAAGTGCTCTGAAAGTGAGGTTTTGACCGCTCTCAGCGCAAAAAACGTGTTTGGTGGACAAAGGCCCTAAATTGTGTGTTTCTATGTGAGGAGGAGACTGAGATTATTCTGCTGTGCTTAAGGAAATACTTGACTTAAATCCTGTTTTCCAACTAACACAATGTAATAATTCCACACTCATATGTATACGCTAAATTCTTTATTATTAAAATAACATTTCAAAAATGATTCCTTTAAACACAGTTGCGTAATTTAGTGACGCTCCCTAATCCTGCGGCGCTAAAAGCATCAGGAACACAGAGATTGTGAGTGAGAGCTGGTGTTGTTGAGGAAAGGAAACAGTATAATGGTGTGATGTGCTTTTGGGGTTGTAGTGTGTTGCGTTGCTTGTTCTGCTCATTGTCATATCAATATGTAGGAATTGGTGCGAATGTCGAACAATAAACCAGCTTTACCGCGGTAACACTTCCCATGCAGAACCAACTGAGCGTGTGCACATTTACAGATCGGTTTCATAGATCGGCCCGATGCCACCGATACCCGATCCAGCTGTTTGAGTCGTTATCGGACCCATATCCCACGTATCGGATCGGTGCATCCCTAAACAGAAGACACCCGTGATCGCACCAGGGTTTAATGTCGTGTTAAAGAGAACCACACCAGGTTATTTATGAGACAGCTGATGTGCCAGTGTTTTACCTCTCTGTTCAAACACACACACACACACACTCTCTCACGCACACACACACACACACACACGCACACACGTGCACACACACACACGCACACATAGACAGCAGGCTTCCTAATGCCTACCCAGGGAAGCCGTTCCCCAGAAGTTCACTGTCCGGGAAGTCCATGAAGACGGAAGGACACCTACGGAAAGAGGTCAGTTTATAGCCTGACACACACACCCGCCCACACACACTCATGCATGCGCAGGGACAGAAAGAAAGGCACACATACACACACATTCCCAACACAATCTGTACATGCCAGATATTTAACCCTGCGAGGTTCAGTGGGTTCAGCAGCTTCACAACGGTGTGTCATTTTTGGAAACTTTAATACAGACGCTAGAGGTTTGATCTGACTTGGTTAGTCAGACCCTCCAGGATTTCGCCACGCTGCGACCGCAACTATTAACGCAAATTCAGCACTAACGTGCAATTTTGACCAATTACCACAACTTTTCTGCTATTTTTTTGACCAGTCCTCGTCGTTTCCCGCAAAACGTTGAGCCATACGTTCAACGAATTCACGTCCGTGTTACGTTTAGAAGACGCGGGTGATAAAAACGCCTCACATTTACCTTCAAAAATAACAATGATTAATGGTTAATAAAAATAATAGTGGGTTTTGTTCCCTTCATTTTAATTCATTGTTAAAGAATCATAATAAAGGGGACAGAATCACAACTTTATTGCAACAAAACGCCTAAAAACACAGCAACTTTCATCACAATGTTTTTTAGAAAAGCTGCCACAAAATCAGGCATCTTAGGCCGCAACAATCTCAAAAAAGGCCCACGAAATCCTGGAGGGACTGTTCAATACGGAAGAAACTACACAACACTCTCCAAAAACGTGGCTACTGGCCCTTAATATGGAAAACGCTACCGAACTGATCTGTACATTTGATTTTGGGGAAAAAACCTGTTCTCTCTGTTTTGGTTCTCATTCTAAACCATGAGCTTCCCTCCACGTTTAACATAAGCACAGGAAAAGAGGAAACGAGAGAATCCGAACACTGAATTAACCTCACACACACACACACTCTTCGCGCTTTGACATTATGTGGTACTTACGGAGTCACGCAGATAAACTTCGTTTTCAGGTATGGCTGGATGGCTGAGGGAACAAACACAAAGCAAAAAGTCAAATTCCACAAATACACAAACTCCTGTGGTCAGAATAGTGTCATGTAAATAAACAATATTACAACTAGAAAAAAAATTTGTGGAGTAGTTTCTGATAAACAACTACTATAACGTTTCTGGAAAATGATGCTAAAAAACTAGGGTTACACAACAATATCAGAATCATATCAGACTTTTTTTTAATCCGAAGAAGTTTAGATTTGCCCAATATTTTTTGCCCAGTATTTGATGACGCAGAGCGGTAGAGCATGTGTCAGGCACGTTTCAAGTTCGAGGTGGGGTTATTAAAAACGTATTCATTAAAAAACTGCTGTCGGATCGGCACTCGGGATCGGCCCACACCCAGAACCCAAGTATCGGCATCGGTGTCGGAACTGAAAAAGTGGGATCAGTGCAACCCTAGTGTAAAGTAAGGAAAATACACTTAAGTGTTATTGACGACAAGAGTATTTTTATTCAAGTCCTTTGAAGTGTAGTAAATCATATTAAAATGCTAAATATTCTTTTTGCAAGTATAAGTTGAGCACATTTGTGACCCTCCACGGCAAAACCAGTCGCTTGTCGCAACGGAGGTTTCCGAGAAAGTGTTTTGAAACAGTGGAAGGTCTATACTGTACTGTTGTGAATAAATTTCGCTGAAAAACTTACCCTTTCCATCCTAAAAACCTGACTTTCTTGAAGTGAGGAATTCAAATCCAGTAGAATGTTAAAAGTTTCTGTTTTGACCGCTCTACTTCAATATTTACGGTAAATCTACCGGTTGACTAGCGTGAAGATATTTCTCCGGAATCCGTCTCCGTCTCCCGAGTTCAGTTAACCTAACGCAGGTAGGCTATCCGTGTGGCTGTGAATGCAGCGTAGGCTACCGTAAATGCAAACGTAGCCGCGACCGCACCAAGCGTCTATGAGTGCTACGGCGATAGTCAACTTCGAAGGCAGGTTTCTCCGTTTCTCACTTGGCGTGACAGGAGAAACCCGACTCCTTTGAATGTTAATATCTCAGTCATATGTCGTCCGATTCATTCCATATAGGTATCATTTTGAAGATTTATGCCCTTTCATGACAACATAATAACTCAATTTTGGAAATTTGCGACAAGCGACTGGCTTTGCCGTGGAGAGTCACATTTATAGTAAGCGATGAGGGCCAAATTCAAACAAACAGAAAACTAAAATAATCATTCATTCATTAATATCGGAGGTAAAATATTGAATTAATCATGACACTTAAAATTGAATATTGATTTCTAACAAGCCGATGGTTAGGATTACATCGATTAGAGTTAATTTTGATGAATCGCCCAGCCCTAGTCAAAAGTGACAAAACTATGGCTGGAGTAGAATTCATTTCCTAAACGTTTTCATATGAGAGTGGGCTCAAGTGTGACTTTAGGAACAGCCACATGTTCATGTCTTTCTCTTGGTTTACTTCCTCATTCGCTTTCCTGTGAGATGAGAGAGAGAAAGCCTGTGGTGTGTTTTTCTGTAATCTTCCCTCCTCCTTGTTCTCTTTTCTGCTCTCTTTGTCTACACTGAAATCTTCCACGCATAACTACTCACTCCTTCACGTCTGCCAGCTCTGAACTTAAAAAAACAAACAAACTGGAATTGAGTTCAATTTCTGCCTAAATCTTGACGAACTCAAAGAAAACGTTGCTATTGCGTTTACACAGCTCTGGGTTGACGTTCTGGAGGACCGAAATATGTCCCATGATTCCAACCAAACGTGTTCTGATATGGGGGACGGGGAAGAAACCATGTTGTCAACATGTCTGAGGACGTTACTGCAGCCCAGCTGGTGCAGGAAGTGGAGCAGAGGGCTTAACCTAACCGACCTTCTGATCACGGGGCAAACACCGTTACCGTTACGCCACCAACTGTACTGAAAGTAAATGAAACGCCGTCTGTGTAGATTCAGGACGTGATAATCTAAGGGGCCGAGGTTTTCTTACCACATCCCGGCTCGGGGAAATCTCCGTCCGGCTGGGCCTCGGACCGACAGTATTTTCCGAAAGCCTCCTCCTTGGGAATTTCAGGGAAAAGGTAGACGAGTGGAGAGACCAGAATGTTGGTGGCGTCCATGATCTTGTATCCCATAATGATCTCGGCGAAGGACATGCTGTTCAGCTGCTGCTTGGTGTACGGCTCCACCGACTGGATCTGAGTCTTACCTAATTCACACACACACACACACACACACAATCTCAGAATGACAATCCTAACATGTGAATGTACACTGACACGGCAAATACATGCAACATGTACAACACACACACACCATCGCTGTGACACCTGAGTGATTTCAGACCTGCAACCCAGGACGATTTTTACACGATTATTTGTCATTGTGAACACAGCCCGGCACACAGAGCGCCACAACCGAATGTGACTTCTGAAGAAGCAGTGGGCAGCACTGTTTGGGCAGTGTTTGGGGACGGAACCTTGATCACGAGTACCTCAGTGGTACCTTTACTGGTTCAGGACTTGAACCGAGGACCATCCGAACACAGGGACAACTCCCTGTGCAGCTGGTGGCGTAACGGTAGGGTGTTCGCCCCGTGATCAGAAGGTTCGAATTCGCAGGTTTGAATCCAGGGCCGGTAAAGTTACCACTGAGGTACTCATGAGCAAGGTACCGTCCCCAAGCACTGCTTGTTAGTTGCCCGCTGCTCCTTCACGGACGGGTTAAATGCAGAGGTCACATTTGGTCGTGGTGCACTGTGTGCTGTGCTGTGTTCACGATGACAAATAACCACTAACCGTTACACTACTAACCGCGCGAATGTCGGTTTCGATTCATTTCCCAGCCCTAACACACACACACACACACACACACACTCACCACTGATGTCCTTCTCCACCCAGGTGAAGGTGATGCCTCCCTCCTTACTGCTCTCACTGAAGCGCAGCAGAAAAGTTCCAGGTGGTTTTGGGCTGAGGATGGCTCTCTCCCTCTCCTTACTAATGAAGCCCATGATGTAGCTGAAAAATCCACACACAGTCTATCAAACAAAACCCTATCTTTGATAAAGTCTGAGCTAAGATTCAACTCTGATATCTGATCTCGTAACAGCAGCGACGTGGAGAACTACTGTCTATACAATACTTTCGATAAAGTGTGCAAATATCTGCTCATCAGTCAGTGAGAAACTATGAGACGGTAAGAAAAGGATGCGCTGAGGTATTAAAGGAGACACCACTCACCCCTCGTTCCACAGAGCCAGGATATATTTCTTCACCAGGTCAATGATGTTGTCCAGCCAAACCCAGAAGGAGAAGCCTTTTCCTGCCATGTTCTCCTGCAAAAACACACAACGTTACGCTCATCTTAGAGCTGGCCGATACGACCTCAATATCAATATCGTGACTCACTCAACTTTTGACGTCGATTATGGTATAAATCTGTTCGACTATTCAAACGGCGATATTTCGTTCAAATGAGAGAGTGAAAGTATGTGTAATTTTAAAATCGTTTATGAATTGTTATGTATTATTATGTAATTAAAAAAAACAGATTCTTTTTATAAACTGGGATTTTTTCTAATGAAAGAGTGCATTCATTCATTCATTCATTCATTCATTAACTGAACCGCTTAATCCCAACTGGGGTCGCAAGGCGGGGACCAACCCGGGCAGGCGCCAACACACCGCAGGGCACACACACTCACACAATCACACGCACATTCACACCTCACAGGGCCAATTTAGAGTCGCCAATTAACCTATAGTGCATGCTTTTGGGAGGAAACTGGAAAAAACCCACGCAAACACGGGGAGAGCATGCAACCTCCACACGGAAAGACCCCACGGCCAACCTGGGGCTCGAACCCAGGATCTTCTCGCTGTGAGGCGGCAGCGCTAAGCACTGTGCTAAAATAATCAAAATAATCATCATGGGCAAGATTTTATTGATTAGAGGTTCTGAATGTCAGTTTTAATTGATTTTGGATTAACTGCCCAGCTCTAACTTAAACCCTAAAGTGGTTCACCAACATATGGAGTAAACAGAAGAAAAGGAAACGTACTTTACAAAATTTGGCCCAGGTGATCTGGCAACCGGAGTAGTTCACACAAGGACCTAAAGCCACGAAGAGAAGAAAGACACACATATTAGTATAAAAACGATGAAGTAATCGGCTAAAGAGATCGGCCCAATGCCACCGATATCCGCTCCGCTAATCTGAGTCGTTATCGGACCGATATCTGATCCACGTATCGCATCGGTGCATCTGCAGCTTTGAGGGCTATCGAGAGTGTGCAATGCCCCCAATGCCCACCTCCATCTCCAAAATCAGCAGGACGCCGTACCCTACACGGGAGAGGTGGTGGGGTCAAAATGGAGGGGCTAGGGCAAAGTGCTAGTCCTAGCAGCACGCCCTGCCCTACACTGGAACACGCAAAGCAGAGCGGCAGGACTAAGTGAAGGTGATGGGGTCAAAGAAGGGAACTGGGATTGGGATGAAGCGCTCGTTCGCACACGTTTGCCACAAACTGACGAAGTCGTACCCAGCAGCTTCTCGGCGAGTGTGGTGAGCTGCTCGATAGTGAGACCCCGCTTAGTTGTGGAGGAGAACTGCCAGCTCAGAACCTCCGCCACCTGATCCCACGTCGCCACGGGCGGCTTGGTGAAGAAATTGACATTCTGAGAGCAAAAGTGGGAGAAAGCACAAGAGTGGAAAAAGAGAAGGATAAGTAATTAAGATGCATCACAACACAAAATGCATCAATTCTTTCTCCGTCCGCCGTCAATATGAGCGACCAGTAGGGGGCGATGTTGTCCTGCTCACCTTGGGGTGATTGGTCAGCATGTTGTACCACAAAATGGATGCCCAGGCATTTGGCATCTGACAGATATTGGAAATGACTACAACAGGGAGAGAGTGTGTCTGTAAAAGAAGTAAACAAGAAAGAAATGAGGTAAATTTTGTAGTGCACAAATGCATAGTAACAAATGTATAGTAACAAAACATCAAAGCAGAAAAATAACTAACTAAATATTTTCCTTTAAATAAAATGTGATTTAAAATGATTATTTAAAAAGCATTACATTTAAAATTTATCTTTACTATCCATAATACAAAGAGACCAGCTTCAAAAGAGTCAATAAACCCAATCCACTTCGCCCAGTTTGACGAAATCTCACCTCAAGGTCTATCTTCAGGCCCTGGTGATACACTTCCGTCTCAAAGGTGATGAGGTGAAGTTCCTCAGTCACGATCAGAGACGCCTGCGATTCAGAAGGTAGAACTCATCGGTTTACGAGGGTTTTTGCACGTGTCTCAGGCCATGTCCACACGTACACGGGTATTTCTGAAAACGGAGATTTTCCGTTTTCGTTTTTTTTTTAATCGCGACCACACGAGCACGTTTTCAAAAATATGTCCGTCCACACGCAGTCGCAAAAAACGCTGTCAAAAGCACGCCTTGCATTGTAGATGAAAACCTAACGTAGACACGGCGGATAATGCGACGTCACATGAGTGGCGCACAGTGTGACGCGAAACGGTCCGTTTTTCAAAATCCTCGTTTTTCTTGTCCACACCTAAACGCAGAAACAGAGTTTTCAAAAATCACCACTTTGGCCGGAGTTTTCAAAAACCTCCGTTTTCACTGAGCCAAAACGCGGTTTACGTGTGGAGGAAAGGCCAAAACGCATAGAAAAACCTCCGTTTTCAGACATACCCCTCCGTGTACGACGTGTGGACATGGCCTCAATTTGCAAAACTCAATAAAAACGCAGTGACATTCCTCTCTCAGTCTGTATTCACCAGTGGCAAAATTCAGCACAAATGACAAGAATTTAAATTCTCTGTTCAAAACCGTTAACATTCAGTTCCAATGCTAACAAAACTGAAATCTCTTTAGACAGAAGTTTGCTACATTTCAACAAATAAAACCACTGCAAAAGCATCAATTACTTGTTTTCTGCTACTGTATTGTCAGTAAATAATTGTAGTGTGTTTTCATATAAAGTATATTGTGCATAAAGCTGAATGTGATATTAGTATTTTATTACCATATTTATGGTAAGAGCTGTTTTACATAGTTTCTTTCAGTTTGCAACACAACACAGTGAAATACAGGACGTGCAACGCTGTAAACATGCATTCTGTAGTGCTGTGTTTTCGTTGACTGCACCTTGTGTGACAAGAGTAAGGGCCTTTGTCCAGCAAACACGTTTTTTAAACAGAGAGCGCTCAAAACTAGGGATGCACCGATCCAGGTTTTCAGGTCCAATACTGATGCCGATACTTGGGCTTTGGGTATCGGCCGATCCCGAGTACCGATCTGATACAGAGTTGTTTTTACCTTTAGAATTTGGGGCGTTTGTCTATACCTTTGTTATTAGATTTATTATAGTGTTTGTGTAGAAGTTAGCCGTACATGCCTTCCGTTGTTGTGTTTAGGACGTAAGGACAGTGTCCGTTTTATTGGAGGAAGAGATATTTTATGGCTTAGTACTATGAAGAAAAATAAGGTTAGTGCAGGTGGACACACTTCTTTATCCATTTGGAATCCATCTGGATGTAGAATAAAATTATTTTATAACAAATAATGCATCTTTCTATATTTATTTTTTACTCTCTAAAACTATAGAATGAATAATTTACTCACTTTAGCCTACACCTCATTTTGGACTCATTTTTGACATGATGGCGTTCCACACGAGAGTCGTTCCACGCAATAACACGCCAAACTCGCGTCTCAGAATAAACAATGAAAGCATCAAGTAAACGGCTGCATTGTGAGTAGAATGCTGGTTGTTTTTGCTATTTCTCAGCTAAAATCTAAGTTTTGTCTGTAATAAAGGGGAAGATTTGACGGACAGGCAACCGTAGAACACCTACAATTTACAGATCGGCTCCATAGATCGGTCCAGTACCACCGATACCCGCTCCAGCTATTTGAGTCGTTATCGGACCGATATCCCATCCACGTATCGGATCGGTACGACCCTAGTCCAAACCTAACTTCCAGAGCGCTTTCTTAGCCCTTTCTAGCGCAGTTTGTTGTCGTGAAGTTACAAAAAGCGTCATCGGTCACTTCCACGTTCATGTAAACATTGTAACGTGTTCCTTTGAGATCGGTAGTGTAGCCGACATAAAAGAGATTATCTCCACAATGGCATGTTGGCATTAGTGGTAGCGTTTGAACTAGATGCTCACATGTCTTTGAGACGTAGAGATTGGGTGCATGAGATAAACCGTGCAAGAAAACAGCAGGGAGAGAACCACCAGTTTATATGTCCCGCCCCTTCCTCGATTTCGATTGGCTAGCAAGAGAAAAGTGTTCTCAAAGTTGAACGGAATTCAACTTGAAGCGCGCTGAACCCTGCGCTAAGTAAATGCTTCCACCGGTGTCTTTTTTTTCCTCGCCGTTGAAGGCACTTAGCGCTCGGGAACGCTGAAGCTCGTAGGATTTGTATTAAAAATAGGCGCTGCCGCGTTTGGTGGACATAGGCCCTAACGGTAATAACCTCTTAACGTCATAAAACACATCATAACAGAGCAGTAACTTACATCGCTGTTGGTTCGGCCGCCGTTGCCGCATCTTTGTTCTCTAAGAGTCTGGAAAAGAGAATGTGTGTATTAACGTCTTAATCAGTAACGGAGCCGCTCAGATAATCTGGGGTAGATACCGGGTACCCATCCCTAGATACGGTGCTGTGATAAACCCCTGGAAAA
Organism: Distichodus sexfasciatus; assembly: GCA_032718565.1. Taxonomy (NCBI): domain Eukaryota; kingdom Metazoa; phylum Chordata; class Actinopteri; order Characiformes; family Distichodontidae; genus Distichodus; species Distichodus sexfasciatus. The sequence continues at coordinate 654,050 of JAVGVS010000045.1, forward strand.
AAACGGCAAAAAAGGCTGAAGAGTGTCACGAGCGCTCACCAGGTGTTTGAACTCAGCAGACAGACTGCCGTTGTTGGACTCCTCCATGTTCATCACCTTGGTGTTTGTGCCCAGGATGTTGAACTTGCGTGAGCTGGGTGAAGATGAAACGACGTCAGTTGATGATAACATGCCGTTTCATCTAATTAGACTGTGTGTGTGTGTGTGTGTGAAAGATAAATCAGAACATTTCGAAACACATCATCACGTAGGACTAGGGCTGGGCGATACGTCCTCAAATCAATATCGCGATTATGATTAATGAAGGATTATTTTATTTCGGTTTTGTACTCATAGTTAACTGACAAGGCGACAAGGCGTTCGACGCTCAACGTTCTTCCTAATAAAACAGTATATTATAGAAACCTTAGACAAACGACAACACATACAGTATTACGTTTTTAAGGGGACAGTGAGGAACGTATTAACACTAAGGATGCACGATATGGGAATTATTGGCCAATACTGATATCCGATGTTTTTGCCGATCCCGATAAATGAGGCAGGCAGAGTTCGGCGTGTAAAGACGTTTCACTGCGCGGTCAGAATTTTGGCACAAAATAAAGCCAGACATTTGAAGACAGACGGTGCGGGCTGTGTAAAATCCCACCCCGGACTTTGGACATGTCTGGCACAAGCGCTCGTTTTTTCAGCATACAATAAATGCGTCATCAAATATCGTCTGGAAATTTTTTAAAAAGCCGATTATCAGCCGATTCCAATACAACTCCGATATCGTCGTGCCTCCGTAATAAACAGGTTGGTTTTAAAAAAAGAGCGTTAACATAATTTTAACTATAATTCAAATAAACGTCACAGGCAAAATTAGGAGGGTTAGAGGTTCTGAATGTCCGTTCTGATTGATAGTTCATTTTGGATTACTGGCCCAGCCCTACACGGGACGACATAAAGCTTCGCTGCTTAAAAGACCAAAACTCACCCGCGAATTGCTGCCACGTCTCCAGATTCCCTACAAAGAGAAAAACAGGCACAGAGGTGAGTGTGTGGTCACGCGGCGTGGGTGTGTATGTGTGTGGTGGGTGTGTTCTCAGACCTACACTGTTTTTTGGGGACAAATTTCAAACTCAACACATGCAAGCTGGAGACGACCGTACATTGAGGGATGAAAATTTGTTCCCCAGTTGTTTTTGATGAGACGCAAAGACCGGCCATAACATTATGACCGACACTGACCGATACTCTGAAAATCTGCAGCTGCGAAGCCGCATATGTAATAAACCATGATGCACATGTGCACAGCATTTACATTTCCCACATTTTTACTTTCTTGGACCACTTTTGGTACATTTACAGCATTTAGCGGACGCTCTAATCCAGAGCGATTTACACTTCCTAATTTCAGGGACAGTTCCCCTGAGAGCAACTTAGGGTTAACGGTCTTGCTCAGGGACCCAACGTTGGTAACACCAGAGGTCAGATTCGAACCCACAACCTCTTGGTCCACAGGTGAGTGTCCTACCACCAGGCCACCAACAGTGCTGGCTCCTGACCACTGCAATTACGGCATTTAGAAGGCGCTCTTATCAGGGGCAGTCTCCCCTGGAGCAACTTGGGGGTTAAGGGTCTTGCTCAGGAACCCTCTAGTAATAGTGTTCAAACCCACAACCTAACCACTAGACCGCCACAACTACCATCACCACAGCCGCCGCCACTGCAGACCGAAAACGACCCACAAGTGGGGCAGTTGGCAGTGTAACGGTTAACGAGTTAGCTCCATGATCAGAGGGTTGCTGGTTTAAGTCCCAGAACAGTAAAGGTACCACTGAGGTACTCATGAGCAAGGTACTGTCCCCAAGCACTGCTCCCCAACCAAAAACTACATCTTGCCACTGCTCCTTCACAGATGGGTCAAATGCAGGGATCACATTTGTGCTGTGTTCACAATGACAAATAATCTCACTTCACTTGAAAGAAGTGTTGGAGTTCTGGAGAAGCTCTGACCCAGACCTCGACATTTAGCCGTCATAATTTGGCCCTTGTCAAACCCAAATCGCTGAAATCCTTACGCTTGCTCATTGTTAATGAATCCAACGTGTCAACTTCATGGACAGAATCTTCATTTACTGTGTAATACATCCCACTCACAGTTGGATGTCTTTGTAACCAAGTAATTGCTGTTATTCTTTTTAAGTGAGTGATTATTTGAACACAGCACAGCGCACCGAGCTCTGGTTTTGACCCATCCGAGAAGGAGCAGGAGCCAGCTTTTTTGGCTACTTTGCTCATGAGTACCTCGGTGGTACCTTTACCGGTCCGAGACCTGAACCGTCGACCCTCCGTTCACACACCCAACCGCCCCAAACTTTCCCTGACAGTGGTCACAATGTAATCTTTTGTGAATAAACGAATTTCAGAGAAAAGCTTACTTTATTTAAGTTTATTTAAGGTTGTGGTTAGAGTGGGAGTTTAGGCATCGTAATGGAGATGGGATTGTCCTCAAAACTGTAGTGAAGCAAACGTGTCTGTGTGTGTGTGTGTGTGTGTATGTTTGGATTGGTTTTGTCTGACTCACTTGTCAATGCAGACTTTGATTTTCAACTGGTAATTAAGTTCCGGGAACTTCACCAGTAGCCTAAAAGAGAAGCATCAAAATAGCATGTAATGGCTGCGTCAGTTTTTATGCTGACCACATTCACATTCGCCGTGTTTGTGTGTGTGTGTGTGTGTTTGGAGAACACTTACCGAACTTTGTTGGTGAACTGCACTCCGGTCTTGATGACCAGTGGCCTGTCTGGATGCATGGGCATGCACGGCTGTCTCTCCACCACAAACGCACTGCAGGCACAAGAGCAAGATTTGACATTTCAGAAGAGATTAAGGGCTGGGGCTTGGCAATTAGACCTCAAATCATAATCACGGTTAAAAGAACTTTTTATCTTGACTATTTTGACGGGGTGTGACGAGATGCATAGCTCACGAGACCAGATGATACAGAGATTGAGTTGAATGATGAAGCTTATGACTGGAATATGGATTTTATTTGAGTGATAGACATATAAAGTGGTGTGTATTTAGCGCGTCAAGTGACTGGACTCTCTCTCGTCTGATTCCTCATGCATCTCTTCACACCATTACCGTGCATCAGCTTCTAACTTCTAACTGAAGTGTAAATCATCTCATTAAATCATCAGATTGTACATTATAAAATCAACATCGTCATTAAAACATGTTAGAGGCGTAATCCCTGCAGCAGCAACAGATTTAGGAACGTTAACAGATACAATTAGACTAGGATACTGCTGAACACATCACACCCAAAATCTTCAAACAACCCACAACTCGTCTTCTTGTTGCTGCTTTTTGGTGTCGTACTGTTGTAATGTGAGTTGCTATTCGTAACTTGGAACCATATTAGAACCTGATTGGAGACCAAATCAGCCAATCAGGGCACATCAGGCTTTTTGGGCACATTTCTACCGCAGTACCAAGTGGAGCGAGAGTAGGGGTCTGTGTCCACCAAACACACTTTTTGCGCTGATAACGGTCAAAACCTCACTTCCGGAGCGCTTTCCCTGCGCGTGTTGTTAGTAAGTCACAAACTCCACGTTGGTTCCTATTTCATGTAAACATTGTAACGTGCTCCTTCGAGATCGGTAGTTCAGCCGACTTAAAACAGATCATCTTTACTGTACAATGGAAAGAAATCAAATCTGGGCATTAGCGGCAGCGTTCGGACTAGTTCGCTTCTCCAGCTACGCCGCCATTGTTGTTAGTGAGTTTTTGACAGTGTATGTCCCGAAAGTTTATCTGCCTGCATAGAATTTTGGCACAAAAATGACGTCGCACTATTTCACCAGACAGCTTTTCACCTCGACGTGTTTTAATGTCGCGAGATATCGTTACTGTATTTAATTGATCTCAGTCGCAAAGTCAAAGTCAAAGTAGACTTTATTGTCATCTCCGCTATATACTGTGCAAGTACACAGAGAGACGAGACAAGACGACGTGGCTCCAGGTTTAGCAGTGCAAACGACAAACCACAAGGAACAAAGAACAAATAAGGCACAGAGAACAAACAATATGTAAATAGAATATAAAACATAAACTTCAAATTAGAAGTAGAAAGAGAGACAGTTAGGACGCGGTATTCAACCTACAATTATGGTTTTGGGGTTGTCTTTTACCACTGAACGTGCATGAGGTCAGTAACAGTTTCAATATGAAAAAAACTATAGTTCTATAGTATATATAATTCTACAGAAAAATTATACAGTCTATAAAATAAAACTTTCTAATGAAAGCATGCACATCCCATGGTCATCTGTGCCATATAGTGTACAAGTACACAGAGAGACGAGACGACGTGGCTCCAGTTTAGCAGTGCACACAACAAAGAACAGTGAACAAATAAGGCACATAGAATAGTGAAGGTGAGTGATTTTTGTCATTGTGAACACACCACAGCACAGCACACTACACAGCGCACCACAACGACTGCATTTGACCCCTCCATGAGGGAGCAGTGGGCAGCTAACAAGCGCCCGGGGAGCAGTGCTTGGGGACGGTACCTTGCTCATGAGTACCTCAGTGATAACTTTACCAGTCCTGGATTCGAACCTGCGACCTTCTGATCACGGGGTGAACATCCTACCGTTACGCCCCATAAGTATATCACTAGAATATAAAATATACACTTTACAACTAGAACTAGAATATAAATGTAAACTTGTATAACTTTTAACTAGAAGTATAAAGAGAGACAATCAGGATGCGGTACTCAGCCTGCAGTTATGGTTTTGGAGTTGTGTTTGACACTAAAAAGTGCGTGTGAATGTGCTGAATGCGCACTGCAAAAAATGAAATCTTAACAAGCCAGAAAACCTGAAAAGAAAAAATAGATCTTGTTGTTTTTTTATTTTAAGAATAACTTACTTGACTAGACTTGTATGTGTAAGATAAATAATCTAATTTTAAGAAACATTGGCTACAATTATCTTATTAAGAAAAATGTACTGATTATAAGAACTTCTTAAAATGAAATAAGAAAGTGGATTAAGAGAACGGACAGGTTCTCATGCTCTCCGCTCAACTTTGCTTATTTTAAGAATATTAAAGCTAAAAACATGGAAAAATGGAAAGATTTTTTTTTCTTGTTTTAGGAGATCTTTACAAGATAAATTTTCTCACTATATTGGCAGATAATTTTGCTTGATTCTGGAACCTTTTTCCATTTGTTCAGATACAGTTAGTTAGAAAAAAGCCATCAGTGATATGTACAGCACTGTTCAGTAGTTGTCAAATGTGTAGCAGAAAATTTGTGATCTTAAATGAATTGAAGAAAATGAGTGATTATTTGTCATTGTGAACGCACCACAGCACAGCACACAGTGCACCACAACCAAATGTGACCTCTGCATTTGACCCATCCGTGAAGGAGCAGTGGGCAGCTAACAAGCACCCGGGGAGCATTACTTGGGGACGGTACCTTGCTTATGAGTACCTCAGTGGTAACTTTACCGGCCCTGGATTCGAACCTGCGACCACGGGGCGAACACCCTACCGTTACGCCACCGACTGCCCCATAACGCCCCAAAATGCACAGATGTAGTGACAGACTGGACGGGGCAGGGTCATGTCATCACACGTATATTAGTCTGCTTTTAGTGATCACACACAGGGGAGAGTATCTTTATAAAAAACACTGAATTTGAAAAATAATCAAAATAATAGTTATGTTCAAGTTTATGTTGAGGTCGGGTTCTGCGTATTAATGACAGATTGCATAACGCGTAACGTATTCTGCCACCTTTCCTTCCTGTTGTTTTGTGTGTGGGTCTGGGTGTGTGTAAGTGTGCGTGTGATGTGTTTGTGTGCCCCACCTCTTCATGAGGTTGCGGAACAGGTCTACGATCTTCTCCTCCAGGGCAGGGCGGTGCTGAACGATGGGGTCTCCTTTATATGAGACTTTCTGCTGGAGCTCCTCGAGCTTCTTGATCTGCTGTCTGATCTGCAGCTGAGACTCGGCCAGGGATGTGATCCTGAGAGGGAGAGGAGTCTGATCAATGTTTTTTTTTTCCATTTTGGATCGTTGCTCCGAATCCGCGTATCGATGTAGAGCGATGTATCGTTACACTCCGAGCACGTACCATGTCTCCAGACGGTCCAGGCAGATGTTTGGAGGTCCTCCGATGCAGGCGATCTGCTGTCTCCTCTTCCAGTCTGCCAGCTCGTCGTCAGTCAGGTTCTTCTGGACAAAGTCCATGGCCTGCAGCAGTCCTGCCATCTCTGTCACGATTTGCTACGAGAAAAACAAGGAGAACCGCCGGTCAGCGGCTTTGTCAAGCTACTCTGAGACGGTAAAAAGTAGGGCTGGGGGCGGGCGATTATGCGAAAACAAATCTAAAGTGACTCCAAACGATGTAATCTGACGTTTTGATCATATGAATTATTTTTTTAATTCTCTTAACACGTGTGTTCATGTGCTGTCCCCGGTCACGTGAGTCCAGTCAGTGGCAAGCTCTTCCTTCAGTTATTTTAAAATCAGAGATGTGCAGTTTTTATGGTACAAACTAGGGATGCACGATGATATCGGAATCATATCGGCATCGGCAGATATAAGTATGAAAAGGATCAGATATCGGCAAGAATTCCCTTATCGTGCATCCCTAGTACAAACCTTGCCAGTTAACTGTGAGAACAAAAAACTAACAAAAACCTGCAAAGCAAAATAATCATTAATCATCCTCGAGATAAATTCATCATGATACTGATTTAAGATCAAATCGCCCAGCCCTGGACGTGATGCCGTGCTGGTTTCTCACCCTCCGCAGCTGGTCCAGCGCACTCAGCATCTGTTCCAGCTGAACCATCTTCTGTCTGGTGGCTGCGGCCTGACTGTTCCCATTCATGTCCTGGGAAAGCTCTGAAAAAGAGCCAGTCGGCGTGAGTCTTAAGAAAGTATCTGAAACACAGGCTAGATTTACTGCATACAGTACAAGTACAAACACAGGCTGAATGTTTAGGGACTTAAAGAATATAATGTTGTACTTCAGCACCTCCAGGATTTCGTGGGCCTTTTTTGAGATTGTTGGGGTCTAAAATGCCTGATTTTGCGGCAGCTTTTCTAAAAAATTGCAATTAATGTTGCCGTGTTTTAGGCGTTTTGTTGCAATAAAGTTGCGGGAGCAAGTCAAAGTTGCGGAAAAATGTGCGATTTCGTTCCACTTTATAATGATTCTTTAACAATGAATTAAAATGAATTAAAATGAAGGGAACAAACCCACTAATATTTTTATTAACCATTAATCATCTAGTTATTTTTGATGGTAAATGTGAGGCGTTTTGATCACGTCTTCTAAACGTAACTAGGAAGTGAGCTCCCTGACGTACGGCTCAACGTTTTGCGGGAAACGACAATTATGGGCCAAAAGTTGCGTTACTCGATCAAAGTTGGACTGTAGCAACAAATTTGCGAGGACTAGCTGAATTCACCTTAATAGTTGTGATCGCAACATCACGAAATCCTGGAGGGTCTGATGATAAGTGTTATTAGAAGTTATTATTTCCCACCTCCCGCACTCTTCAGGGTCTTGTAGTTGAAGTCAAAGTCATCCTGCAAGTTCTCCAACATCTTCATCCTTTGCTCCATGTCCTAGAGCGCCAACGTAAGATAGAGAACGAAAATGTGATCTTAATATTACAAATTTACAAATGAATGTACGTTTTATAAGACGCTCTAATCCAGAGGGCCTTTTGGAGCAACTGGGGGTTAAGGGTTTTGCTAAAGCTAAATAAAGCTGGAGGTTAGATCCAATCAAGGGGAGTGTCCTAACCACAACACCACCATCACCTCCAACAAATAACATCAGATAAGGGACGTGTCTGTTTATTTCACTACCAGCTCTGCACTGCACAAGATACTGCTGTAACTTCCTGATTTGAACCTTCTCACCTGTTTCGTTGACCGCAATGTGCATTATCTAGATTACCACTGTTCGCTTGTCCTTGATCCCAGTCTGTTTACGCCCATGACTCACCCATTTTTGTAAAGTCTGTAGCGGTGTGAACATTCACTGGCCTCAGGATTACGATTATCATATCAACAGTTAGTTTCGATGCAACATCCTGATGCATCCCGTCAATTTTTCTACATTACTTATTTATTCCTATTTTTTAGATACTTCCATTAAATACGTTTTTCATAAAGACGTCCAAATCATCTGGAAACGTTCTGAAAAGTTAATTTAATGAAATATTTTTAAAAAAGAGAGATTTCAGCAGTGAAACTGGACGCACGTCTCGGACCACCTGTAATTCCGCCGTGAACCACCACCAGGGGGCCGTGAACAACCTGTTGAAAACCCCCGATATAATCGATGCATCGATGCAGTATCGTCCACGTCTGCAAAGTGATGCATCGATTACGTGATTCATTTCAACACCCCTAAACCGACAAAAACAGAGCTGTAGAGAGTCTCTTGTGTGTGTGTTCATTAACAGACCTGAACCCTCTTTCTGATGTCCTGCAGATTGTGCTCCAGAATCTGCTGCTTCTCGGTCACCACGGTGCCACTGGGGTGGGCAGCCTGGCCGTCCTGCACGGGGACAACAACAGCATCACTGCTTACAAGGTTGAAGGTTATCGGAACCGGCATGTTTCCTTTGATTATTTTTAGTGTGTTGTGACACTTGAACCCTTTCAGTTTTTCAAATGAACGATTAACAATCGATAAATAAACACGCTTTGCCGATACGTGAACACTCCAAATATACTAGGGCTGTGCGATATGACCAGTGTTGGGCACATTACTTTAAAAAAGTAATTATAGTTACTAGTTACTTCTTCCGACAAGTAACTGAGTTAGTAACTGAGTTACAGCATTATCAAAGTAACTAGTTACCAGGGAAAGTAACTTATGCATTACATTTTTTAAAAATGTTCAAATATGTCAAAAATGTGGATCCCCCTCCCCCCTTTTTATGGAAATTTAGCTGTATTTTCAATTATTTGTAATAACACCGACTATTAAATATGTGTAAATAATGAAATAGACACTTAAAATAAATAAAAGTCTAAATATAAATAAAATAACATTTCTAACAGAAAACTTTGTACACAAATCTACACTATTCTAATATCGCTGTGGGACAATGTGAGACGAGACACCTGTCAAATTTAATATATCATTGTAGATTTGCTCATTACTATGTATATAATAGTAGAATGATAAAACACAATAGATGTTTTAGAACTTTTCATATTTATTGCACATCAACAGGCCGCACCTGGCCATCAAATAGGTCTAAATTAAATGATGCTTGTACTCTACCTTAGCCAATCATCATCCCTTATGCGGTTGTCTCGCCCCTCACCAAAGAAGAGAAAAAAGCTTTGCCGCTCCTGTAGCTGAGAGCTTGGTCGGGTGAAAACAGCTTAGTAACAGTAACGCGCCGCATGTTATTGTCAATAACGGTAACGGCCTTGTAATGATGGAAACGGTAATTGGGTAGATTACCCGTTACTGAAAAATGACTTTTTTTCAGTAACGCCATTATTTTAGTGCCATTATTTTAGATCGCTGGATATGACTCCGATATGTCATTTCATAACCCGATAACGTTATAAATCACAATATAGTCTGTACATTCAGTGGAAATTTCACAAGCAAAATCTTGTATCTGTGCACTCGAAATACGCTGTGGAACGCCAAAAAGGTGCCACAATTCACCTATATTTTAACGCAATTGACATAAAACGGGTTTTACTGCGTTTTATTTGTTAAAAACACTGTTTGTTGCGGCGCTCTAATTTACCCACGCATTTCACGCCACTTTTTGTGATGCTCTAGCAGAAATGAGAAGTAACGAAGTACAAACACGGGATCTGACTATTTATTTTTGTGCCAACTTTGAACTTTTACTACGTACATTTTTAACATGAATAACTGTACGTTCTACTCCTTACATTTTCAAATCAGGCTCGTTACTCTTGTTTGGTTTCATTTGAATAAGGTTTATTAAGCCAGCTTGCCATGAGTTTTACCTATATTCCGTGTCAGTAACGTGTGCCATCCAGACACCCTGACTGATGGGTTGAGACTTAAAAACGTAGTAAACACGCACGAAAAAGACAATCCTATTGGTGTGTTGATCTTTGCTCATGACACACAACACAATAGACACGATAAAGCAGAAGAGAGAGAAAAAGAAACTAAAAGCAGGCGGCAACTCGGTGGGAAATGATATGGTGATTGCGGTGCAGAAAGAAGCTTAGCTCGACCAAATTCACTTCAGTTCAGTTGAGTTTATTTATATATACTATAATATTTATTGTATGATGTGTTTCGGATGAAGGCGAGCATCACACATAATGATGGTAATCGTTAATGCAGCTTTATGTATTCACGTGGCTATATTTTCCTCTGATTGCGCTCTATGGCCATGTCCACATGTCGTACACGGGTATTTCTGAAAACGGAGGTTTTTCTATGCGTTTTGACCTTTCGTCCACACGTAAACATGGGTTTTGGGTCAGTGAAAATGGAGGTTTTTCAAAACTCCGGCCAAAGTGGCGATTTTTGAAAACTCCGTTTCCGCGTTTAAGTGTGGACAAGTGTCAGGAGCCGGTCTGCGCCTTAGCGGAGCAGACGGTAGGTGGCGCTGTGTCCCGTTTTGTCTCGTTTATTTTCGTGTCTGTCTCGTCTTGGCGCCACTTCCTGTGTTCGTGTTATGAGTTTATTAGCCTCACCTGTGTTCTAGTTCGGCCCCCTTGTTTCTGTGCGTGTATTTAAGTTCGGTTTGGTCAGTCGTGTTTTGTCGGTTCACCCTCACACTCACCACTCTCTGTGTGTGCGCCCACTATGTATTTGTGTGGAACTTGAGTAAATAAATCACCGTCAATGTCAACTCCTGCATCCGCGGCCGCTTCTCTGTGTGAGTGGAACGTGACAACAAGAAAAACGAAGATTTTGAAAAAACGGACCGTTTTGCGTCACACTGCGCCACTGATATGACGTCACACTACGCGCCGTGTCTACATTAGGTTTTCATCTACAATGGCCGACGTTTACAAATATTACTGCTCTCAACCTTGTTAGAAGTTTGGACATGTTTATACTTATCCGCGGAGTTACTGTCCATCCGGTATGAAGGACACAGACGTCGGAGTCAGCTTCGGATGCTATTATATTCAACACAGACACAGACGTCCCCCTCCAAGGCTTCTGATTGGTCACAATGCTATACGGTTGAAGATTATATCGCCACCTGCTGCCTTGGCATGCTTTTGACAGCGTTTTGCGATTGCGTGTGGACGGAGGTATTTTGAAACGTGCTCGTGTGGACGCATTTTTTTTTATAAACGAAACGGAATTTTTAAAACGAAAACGGAAATTTCCGCTTGTGAAATACCCGCGGGCGTGTGGACACGGCCTAAGCATAACGCTTTCAGACATGGAGTCCAGCCAGCTTGGCCCTAAAAATGCTGGTTTTGTCCTGGCAAGGCTACTTTTATACTTTTCATTTGAAGTATGTTTTAGAGCCTGTACTTTCCACTTTAACTTGAGTAAAGTCGAGTCGATACTTCAACTTTACTAGAGTCTTTTTCAAACACATGTATCATATTTCCACTCTTGAGTGAAGAACGCGCCGCGACGCTGACACCTCTTTTGTCACCATTTGTCGCACCATGAAACGTCTGTAAAAGGCGGCGCTTTTTAGGGCGTTCTAGTGAGGTGCCTTTAAGGTGAATTTTGGCACCTTTGGTCTGAGCGTGAGGGTGGGGAGTGTTTGGAGCGTGCGTGCGTGCGTGTGGGCAGAACTGAGCGCAGACACCAGAATTTGCTTGGGTAAGTTCCACCACGGGCTCAGAATAAAGGCACAAATATAATTCCTCAGTATTCTCTGTGTCCACACCCACGTGGTGCCGTGGTGACTACTGCAAAGCCTGGTCCAAAACCATCAACGAATACCGATGATAAAACAGTGTATTTCGTCTCAAGAAAGCTCAAGAAGACGGCAATACCAACGCAGGTGTGTGTGCGCAGCGACTCGTCAAAGGTGGTGGCGGGCCTGCAGCAGTCTCTGCTCCTCCCACAGGCAGCGTGCCACGATGCGAGCGATCTCCATGGGCTTCTCCAGGTACTTGCTCTGCAGGTGCTGCTTGATGCGCCGCAGGTTGTGCTGGTAAAGCACGTTGTTCTCCTGCAGGAAGCGAGCTGTACTGCTGGTCGATCTTCCCAGCAGGTTGTGGAACACCAGCGCATGCGGCGACTTTTTATTGGCTGCAGACGCCTCTGTAGGAGACGTGATAACACACACACACACACACAGCTCATTAAAGAGGGATTATTAAAGTTGAGTTAAAGCCTCTAATCGATGTAATCCTGCCGATGACGACAAATTCGACTATTTAAAAAGACCTGTGTGTGTGTGTGTGTGTGTGTTGTCACATGACTCGGCCTGCCTAGTCTGCCACTACATCTGTGTGTGTTTCCTTAAAATTATTTTGGGGGTAGTTGGTAGTGTAACGCTTTAGAAAGTTGGACCCCAGACGGTCATAGGTTCAAGATAGACTGGCCCACACGTGTTAAAGCATAATGCTGCCCACTGCCCTTCACGGATGGGTCAGATGCAGAGCTTCGATTTGGTTGGTGTGCAGTGTGCTGTACAGTCCAATAGTTGAGCAGATCCACGCATAAACCCAAAGCAAAATGATCATTCCTTCATCGTAATCTTAGGAAAATATTCCATTAATCGTGGAATCGATTTAAGATCAAATCTTCCAGCCCTAATTTGACCCATATGTGAAGCTCCAGTTGATCAAGAGTACCACAGTGGGTACCTTTACTGTCCGGGACTTCTGATCACGAGGGCCACCTCGCTAATTGTTATGCTACCAACAGACTGAGATGTGTGTTCGTTCAGTGAGGCGGTCGGAGGTGGTATAAGAACCGCGTTGAAACGTGTCGCGTGAAAACAGGCCGAGGGAAGCTTTCGAGTCACGAATCCTATGTAGTATTTTAATGGGAGAAACGAATGGGAAAAGCAAACGCATAGAATAAAAGGATGAACAAGACGAGTGCGGGTCATTGTGGTTACAGATATGCGAAGAGGCTGAGGGACCCTCCAATCAGTTGTGAGTTGTGAAGAACGGCGGCCGTGCAGTAAATCGAGGAAATTTGAGCTCATGTTAGTCTATGGGGAAAAAATGGGTGAAAATGAACAGAACTCACAAAGCACCCCACACTTTGCTACAGAGCACACTTAAAAAAGTAGGAGGAAACTTGTGGACTTTCGGCAAGGGACCTGAATAATTTTGAAGAACTGTTCGCGGCAAAACATTTCCTTGGTCATCAGTTTCCACTTTGGAAACTGCCCGCTGAATAATCACGTTATGATAAGAGTTTTGAGTGAGTGAAAAAGATGGCAAAATACGCTCTTCTATCAGCACGGATTTCCCAAAATCCCCAAAGTCAAAAAAATATGAAGTCTGCTGCGGAGGTTACAGAACAAAATATTGCATGTGTTGCAGAGTTCGCCCCCACGCAAATGTTCGTGTTGTCTTACCTGATTTACACACACACACACACACACACCAAAACCACTTCAACCTTGAGGAGTGGGCGTGTGACGTGACGCGCTGGCGTTCCTCTTTTAGAAGATATTCTGAACACGTGTTATTATAAAATCAGGGTAAATAAATGTATTCTAACTTTCTTGTGGAGGGAAATGTTTACATTTATATCTTATATCATGTAAGAAAAACATTTTATTGCTCAGCATTTTTACACTATGATTAATGAACATATATTTAGGGCTTCAATCACCGTAATTGCTCTGTTTTTCTTCTGCTATTATTTTTGGCGTGAACTGATTATCAGGGGTCGATAGGCACCGTCGATTATCGTGTCGGCGTTTAACTTTCCTGTAAATTTGCTTAATTCCTAAACTTAACCAAGTTATGAACCGACGTTCGAGGTTCGAACTAGAGGATGACGATAATGTTTTTTTCAGGACCGATATTTATGCATTAATACTAGTTAATGGGGGCGTGAACTGAAGTAGGGGTATCCTCCACGGGGTAAAACCAGTCGCTTTGTCGCAAATTTTCAAAATTTTGAAAGTTATTATGTTTTCATGAAAAGCAATTCAAAACGATAATTCTATATGGGAATGGAATGGGACTATTATATGACTGAGATATCAACATTCAAAGGAGTCGGGTTTCTCCTGTCACGCTATGAGAAACGGAGAAATTCGGGTTTTGAAGTTGACTATCGGCCAGAGCACTCACAGACGCCAGCGGTCGCGTTACGCTTGTATTTACGGTAGCTCACGCCGTATCTACAGCCACACGGATAGCCTACTCATGCTAGGGTTAACTGGAATCGAGATTTAAGATGGGATTCCGAGAAATATCTTCACGCTTAGTCAACCAGTGGATTTACCGTAAATATTGGAGTAGAGCGGTCAAAACAGAAACTTTTAACATTCTGCTGGAATTGAATTCCTCACCTCAAGAAAGTCACGTTTTTAGGATGGAAAGGGTAAGTTTTTCAGCCAAATTTATTCACAACAGTACAGTATAGACCTTCCACTGTTTCAAAACACTAAAAACAAAAAATCCAAAATTTTACCCCACGCAACATAAACGCTCGTTTTTCTCGGAAACCTCCGTTGAGACAAGCGACTGGTTTCGCCATGCAGCGTCACATATTTGCCACCGATATGCGAAAAAAGAGAAAATCTCTGTCAAAATGTTGAAACGTCAAGCTCAGCTGAAACTCTCCTCACTCCTCTTCTCCTTCTCGAGACTTCACGCTGAATGACAACAAGGCTTCAGCATTGATTGGCTACTCTCGAATGTGAAAAATAGCCAATCAGAGGCTGTTGTGGGCGGGACATTAAATGAAGCAGTGAGTTGAGAGCGAACGGCACAGAGAGAAGAGACGGGAGTGGAGTCACAGCAGCTCTCACCTCGTAGTTACTTAATATCCGTGATGGTCAAGATCAAACGCCGACACCAAAAATTGGCAAAATGTCTAATATCTGTCGACCCTCAGTTCGAACCACACCTTGGATTCTGAGAACTGGATTCCAAGTTCTGACGTTACCTCGGAGTCGTTTTTAAAATTTATTTCAGCCTTACGCACGAGGAACTACGCCCTATTTACATAATCTCCTGAAAGCATAATTAGATTGACATGAAACCCTGTAGGGCACGTTGTGAGACGTTAAGTAACACCTACGTCTTTTCCTGTGACCAAAACAACAAAAGGATGTTTTTACACGTTCTTGCTGGAGCTGCTGGCTAAATTGGTAAAGCCGCTGCATGTTTTTACTTTTGTAAACATGTCTCTTACAGGAAATAAAAGGGAAAGGTATAAACATCTTCCCCCACAAGGTGATGGCACGAGTCCAAAATCTCGCCAATGTTCAGAGAATAAGGAAGCGCAGGTAAAAAGCCCATATGGCCTCGCGATCGGTCACATGTTTAACCTGCTTTAAGAATCTGGCTCGAGGCCTGCACGGGTGAGACGCTTCCTGTAAAATGTAGGTTACGGTTCAGAGGCGTCTTTTCAAATCTCAAGAGCAACAAAGGGTTTGTAAAGGCACAGGACTTTGTTGAACAGCTGTTGTCGATTTAAGTCCAGCTTTTCAGATTGATAACGCGTCTGCTAAAAGCCCTAAATGTAAATATTACAAATATCCGCTCGGCTTATCTGCTCACCAGCAGGCACCGCTTTTATACGATAATCAACTGATACTCGGCTGGAGCGCAAAGCTGTGGACGGTGTAGAGTGTTGAATTCTCGCTGGATGAACTGATATCACCTGTCGATTAAGGGTCGACCGATTATTACCCAGGCCGATTAACGGGAGCCGATGTTAGTCGTTTCCCGATTATTGGTGTCAGTGTTTAATTTTGACGATCACCGATATTAAGTAACTACTGAAGGTCGCAGGTTCGAATCCAGAGCCGGTAAAGTTACCACTGAGGTACTCATGAGCAAGGTTCCGTCCCCAAGCACTGCTCCCCGGGCGCTTGTTAGCTGCCCACTGCTCCTTCACGGAGGGGTTAAATGCAGAGGTCACATTGGTTGTGGTGCACTGTGTGCTGTGCTGTGGTGTGTTCACGATGACAAATCACTCACTTTCAATCAACGCTGAAGCCTTGTTGTCACTCACGCCACACTCACAGCGTGAAGCCCCGAGAAGGAGAAGAGGAGTTCCAGCTGAGCTGTGTGTTCGTAAAATCCAAAATTTCGACAGATTTTCTCTTTTTTTTTCTCCGTTCTAAATATTGATTATCGGCCCTGTTAACGAGCAAGAATCGGTCTCAATATCGGACCTGAAAAACCACTATCGGTTGACCTCTACTGACCATACGGCCTCAAATCCATATTATGATTAATGAATATCACGATTAAATGTATATTTATATTAATCTCCTGCTCATCTTTTGCTAATTTAACGTACAAAAGTACATTCCGGTTTTGTAACTATAGTTTTTCTGCATCTATTGTTCTGACCTACACGGCAAATTAATATGATAATTCAGATTTTTAAAAATATAATTCAAATAACTGCAAATTAATGGTTGTGAAAGTCGGTTTCGATTCATTTCTGATCAATTGCCCAGCTCTATGAACTGACCAGTCTTGACTCTCGATCCAGGGTGCGAGGAACTGGCGCAGCTCCATGGGGAAGCTGTCGCTGTACAGGTGGTAGAGCTGCTCCAGGTACCGCGTCTCCAGCTGCTGCAACTGGTTCCACTGGGCCATGGTGACCTGGCAAAGCAGAGGAGACACTATCAACGAGGGAAGTCGTAAAAAGAGAGGTAGCAGGATTATCAGTTTTACTGCTCCCACACTAGCAGTCAAGTGATTACCATGTGAAGTCAAAGTCTGTGAAAGTCTTTAAGATCAAATCTGAAACCACCTGAGTCTGGGTTCGCTCTTCCGGTTTTTCCCCCTCGTTCGTCTCAGTTTCCCCTGATTTTTTTGGTTGACGTCGAAATCCGTTCAACATTTACAACAGCGCTGCGCTCGTCAATGTCACTTCTCTCTTGCCAATCAAAATCGAGGAAGGGGCGGGACGTACACTGTCAAGAACTCACTAACCACAACGGCGGCGTATCTGGAGCAGCAGCTGGAGAAGCTAACGAGTTCAAACGCTGCCACTAACGCCAAGAAGCCATTTCTCTCCGCTGTAAAGATAATCTCTTTTACGTCGGCTAAACTACCGCTCTCAAAGGAACACGTTTACAATATTTACGTGAAACAGGAACGAACGCGGAAGTGCCCGATGGCGCTTTTCGTAACTTAGCAACAAGAAGCGCTGAGAGAAAGGACAAGGAAGCGTTGAGAAAGCGCTCTGGAAGTGAGGTTTTGACGCAAACCTTTAATGCTCAAATCTCTGAGGCCAAAAAGAGGCTGAAAAGAAACACTCATTTGGACATCATGGGTAAAGGGGAGTGGCTATTAGTAAAGGAGGCGGGGTCGAGTCAACATCGTTAAACCCTCAGCCAATCAAACTGAAGAGAGCTGCTGTAGGTACGGGGGTAAAAGAGAGAACAACACTTCCATGCAAATCCCTCAGACTGATGCACTTCCACAGAAATCGAATTATTCTCATAACTGCAAGCTGTTTTTCCTGCAGTGAGGGGAAACACGCTGCTGCCCAAACACACACACACACACACACACATACCACAGCTGTATTACTGCAATGGCTTCGGAGTTTCGAACGCTGGCAAAAGATCAGCATCAGCATCCGCTCTCAGAGGAAAACCTCAAAACCCAGACACAGAAAGAGACAGTCGATTTCTCCCTCATCCTGCTACTCGCAAACACACACACACACACATCCTGTTCAACACACAGGTCTGGCCAGCCGCCTACACAGACTGTGGGACACTCACACACATGCACTTCTATCAGTATGTAGCTGCTATGAGTAAATTTCTGCAGTTATTGACTGTGCGGAAACACAGCTGTTCTCTTAAAGCAAGTCATCGAAAATCATTCGAAACTGACATTCAAAAGCTCTGATCGACGTAATCTTGTTCATGATGATTATTATTTCCATTCAACTTGAAGAGTTCTATTTTTCAAAAGGATTCTGTTAACGCTCTCCCCAGTGTGTGTTCATCTCAAAAACATGCTACTGCGCTTTATCCCGTGAGCCCCTGCATGCTTCCTTCAATTATTTGAAAATCACGGCGATATGAAAGTGAGTGATTATTTGTCGTTGTGAACACAGCACAGCACAGCACACAGTGCTGCTCGGTGACAGTACTATGCTCATGATGACCTCAGTAGTACCTTTACCAGTCCAGCATTCAAACCGGTAACAACCCCACCGGTCACAACAAAAAAAAGTATTGGGGCAGTTTGTGGCGTTTTCTCCGGGATCAGAAGGTCGCCGGTTCAAATCCCGGACCGGTAAAGGTACCACTGAGGTGCTCATGAGCACTGCTCCTCGGGTGCAGACTAAAAAGCTGCCCACTGCTTCTTCACAGATGGGTTGAATGCAGAGGTCACATTTGGTTGTGGTGGACTGTGTGCAGTGCTGTGTTCACAATGACAAATTATCACTCACTTTCAGTATGTAATTCTTTTGAGACTTGATTTCGTCAAAATAAACAGCAGGAAAACTATTTTTTTCAACGACTCGGGATTCCAAACCACTTCTCTAAAAAAAAAAAAAGTGTTCTAGAAGTATTAAATCAGAGACTCCATCATCAGGAACCGGCTGGACCTCTTTCGGACTATATGGACTTGAACCGAATCCAAATTTAATACTGAACTCATTTTAGCTTCATGTTGTTGAGTGGATCTTAGCAGGCAGCACCAACGACGACTCAGGAATCGAATCCGTACTTCGGACTATTTTTACATCTTCCCTTTTTAAAAACTAATTAATTAACGATTAATCTTGAACTAATGTTTACTTGTGTATTAAATGTTTACACAGAGGAGGATGGGGCCCCCTTCCGAGTACTGGTTCCTCTTGAGGTTTCTTCCTGCTAGAGGGGGTTTTTATTTGCCACTGTCTTTGCCGATGTCTGGGCTGGTTATATGTAAACTTCCTTGTGCCAATGACTGTTGCTAAGAGTGCTATATAAATAAATTGGAATTGATCTGAATAGTCTCTCGGTGTATAAAGTCAAATCCTAAATGTGTATATAAAGAACAAAAGTAAATAAATTGTTCATTAATCATAATCGAGGTAACTTTCAACGAATCATGATATTGATTGATCGTCCAGCCCTATCAAAATTGTGCAAAAAACTGTACGTCGGTTGCTCTGAATATTTTCCCTTGTCGCCGGCTGATAGAAGCAGATGACATTTAAGTTCGTACGGGCTGTCTGGTCGTTATGAGTGACGCCGAGTGTGTGTCTGACTAATTACTGACTAATTTAAAAGTGTTTGAGTCAAAACTGCAGAAATGAAAGAGCTTTTAAAGTAATTTGCATGTATAAAGAAACACGAGTAAATAAGGTCTGCGATTTTTATAAATCAGATGGCCTAAGAAGGGAGGTACTGACTAGAGTGGCTTTCCTGTAAAGCAGCTGTTTTACAGAGGAGCATGATACCGCACAATACAAAAATATATACTGCAATATAATAAAGAGGGATTTCAAATTTTACCAAACGACTATGAACTCCATTTGGGAAGAACGAGCCAATTCTACAACGATTTTTACATTGATATGCTAGAGGCCTGCAACACACTGCACGTCCTGAAAACGGGCTCTTATTAGGCCACACACTAAACCACACACACGGACTCTCGTCTGTTTCAGAGACTCTTCAGAGTGTGGTTCTTGCACCTACTTCACCTCTGACTCTGTTTTTCTGGCCACAGACCAGATGGGTCTCAGCACAATGCGTTTGCTTTGTCCCATTTGTCTCTCACCCCCCTCGATTGCAGGTTCTTACTTCCCTCATACACCCCCGCACACACTTTCTGCTTTGTACTCCATAAAAAGGTCTAGGTTTTTGCTTTATAATAAAGTGAATGAATCTGTGCTTTTAACTTCATACTAAAGTGTACATTTGTGCTTGGCAATAAACTTCGTTGTCATTCTGATTTACTCAATGATAAATAAAATCTATAAATGTGTGCTTTTTAATCCACAATAAAGTATAAATGCATTGTTTTTTACTTCATAATAAATTATATAAATTTGTGTTTTTTTCCACAACAAAGTGTACAAATTCATTCTTTTTAATCCACAATAAAGTAAAAATGTATTGTTATAAAAGTTGCCCAGTTTGGATCAGACTAGAATTAGATTAATTTCTTTATAATATAACTTGCAAGTTATTTATTATTAAACTATTTCTCAAACAAGATTAGCATTTCTTCAAATTAGTAATAAATCAGAACTTCTGCTTTCCATGACACTGATGTTTCTCATTTCAACTGTCGAGTTGTTTTTAATATTTCAGTCACATGTCATTAATAATAACAACAATAATAATAATCATCATCATCATCATCATCATCTCCTCTGTGGAAAGGTGTATGATGATATGTTATTACACACATAAAAGAGGTTACAATATTTCCTAATAAAACACAGCTAATCTTAATCTAAACTAAATTTAGTGTCCATCTATAAACACAATTTCTAATCAACTATAAAACTTGTGCGCGTTAAGGAACTCGGCGTGGCTAAAACCACCGGGAACGCACCACGGCGTTAAAGCAGCGGCCGGACTCCTGCGCCAAATAGTAAATGAAACCTATTTTCAGATCAAAGTAATTTCATTTCCAAAACAGAGGTCATAAAAAGGCTGTGAGTGCAACAGCTGTCACCTGCTGCAAAAGTTCCTGAAAGTTTCGGGAGTTTCACAACTGCGTTACACAGAAACTACTCTCTACTTTTGCTCCATTAACTTTCCTTCTTCTGAGAAGAACCATCTCTACTCTTTTGCATTATGAAAACAGGGACTTCTATCATGAAATAAAGAGAACGATGACTGTACACAAATTCATAATGACTCAACACTTTCATGCATTTCTACTTAGGTGTTTTTACAGTCAGTTTTACAGCACTATAAAGATTAGTCATATTAATAGTAATAATATTATTAATACTAATGCTCTATTCATTCATTGAGTGCTAAATTCTTTAGGGGGTAAGGTATACTGTACTCCAGGGCTGTTGAAATGAATCACATTATTAATGCATTACAACAAAGACGTGAACGATTTTGCATCGATACAATGGCAGACCACAAACAATTATATCATAATGACTTTGCTTGGTGATTTCCTGGTTGCAGCAAAATTCTACTTAAAAATAACTTAAAAGTAACTATGGCCGCCCTGTGATCCATGCCCAATCTACGTGCAATGTGAAGTAATGCAGAAAAGTTAAGGGATGCATTGTGAAGGCATCGCATTGAATTGAATCACTGACATGATAATCGTAATAGAATCGAATCATTGACATGATTATCGTAATAGAATTGAATCATTGAGATGATAATCGTAACAGAATTGAATCACTGACATAATAATCGTAATGGAATCGAATCACTGAGATGATAATCGTAACAGAATCAAATCACTGACATGATAATCGTAATAGAATCGAATTACTGACACGATAATCGTAACAGAATCGATTCACTGACATAATAATTGTAATGGAATCGAATCACTGACATGATAATCGTAATAGAATCGAATCATTGACACGATAATCGTAATGGAATCGAATCACTGACATAATCGTAATGGAATCAAATCACTGACATGATAATCGTAATAGAATCGAATCATTGACACGATAATCGTAAGGGAATCTAATTGTTTTCATGATTATCGTAATAGAATCAAATTGCTATCATGATTGTCGTAATAGAATTGAATTGTTGTCATGATTATCGTAATAGAATTGAACTGTTCTCATGATTATCGTAATAGAATTGAATCACTGACATGATAATAGTAACAGAATCGAATTGTTGACAGGATAATCGTAAGTAAATTCTTTCCTCATTCATTTCAATGTATTTTAATCAATGTCTTTCTACTCGGCCAGTTTTCATGTCACAGCTACAAAACTTGAGCAGTCACACTGGTGCTTTCTTGCGGAAAGGCATCTCTAGTTTTTGATTAATTGCCCAGCCCTACCACGAACAAGGAGACATCTTTGTCCAATGCTTAATAAATTAGTACTTGTCATCGTGAACACAGCACCACACACGCAGTGCACCACAAACAAATGTGAGCTCTGCATCTGACCCATCCCTGAAGCAGCAGAGGGCAGCTTTGTTTTTGGCAGTGCCCGGGAGCAGTTCTTGGGGACGGTACCTTGCTCATGGGTACTTCAGTGGTACCTTTACTGCTCCAGGACTTCAACCTTCCAGCGGCCTTCCGATCACAGGGCCAACTCCACTACACTGCTCTACCTCGCAAAACATGTAGTCATAAGAACGCTGCTGTTAGTGAAACACGCAATCATAAATGCATAGATGCTGTGTGGATAAACTCGAGGCTAAATAAGCCATGGCCGCCGTTAGGTGAGGACAACACTGCTAAAGTAGGGAGAGAAAATGTAGATTCTATGATGCGCAAACACGAACAGCTTTCGCAGAAAAAAAACACTCATTCGCTTCCTGGAATCCTCACCATGACTAGATCTCATAAAACACACCACTAAGCATATGGAGCTAGAGCTGGGGCTGGGGCTGGGGCTGGGCGATACGACCTCAAATCAATATCACAATAAATCGAACATTTTACTTTGATCATGATTAATGAATGATTATTTTGCTAATTTTTCGCCCACATAGTTCACATAGTTCAGCTTTAAAGTCAGGATATTTTTCATTTTTTAAAGAGGCTTTGTCATTTTAAAACGACTAAAAGAAACACACATGCATTGGCAGATCGTCACGTGACAACAAATGCTATAATATGTTTGAAAGGGAATGTACATAAACAGTCAATGGAAACATAACTTTAAAAAATAATTAAAAAAATAATCTAAATACTCACCGAGGGCAAGATTATTAGTTTTAAAAGTCTCAAAACATTGTCAATGAATTGCCCAGCGCTAATTAATACCTTTAATCTATTTGGATGATCAATATGACAACATGGGGTGTTCACGGCTGAAACCTTGTGTTGATAAACATAAGATTGGGGGTTCAAATCCCAGCAATCACCACTGGGTTCCTGAGCAACACCCTTGACCTCAAGTTGCTCCAGGGAAAATGCCCCTGTAATTATTCATTTAAGTGAGTGATTATTTATCATCGTGAACAGCGCACGTGAACACAGTGCCCCACAATGCTGTGTGAGCAGCTTTTAGGCAGGGTCCGGGAGGCAGTGCTTGGAGACGGTACCTTGCTCATGAGTACCTCATTGGTACTGTTACCGGTTCGGGCCTTTAACCGGTTTAACCTCTGATCGCAGGGACAACTCCCTAACCATTACACTACTAACTGTAAATGGAAGTTGGAAGTGAAATTAAAGCTTTTAATCAAACGCAACGCAACGCAAAACATTACACTGAACAATTTGTAGTGGTGGTGAAATTTTGGTAGGATACTTGGCTATGTATCAAGAGGTTGTGGGTTCAAGCCTGGATTTATCCCTCGTCCTGTAACAATTACTCGGTGAAGCCAAACACAGATTAGTCTTTATCTGAGGAACTATTTAGAATCAACCAAATTCAAATTGGGGTACAAATATGGAGAATAAACCAGAAATATAAAAGCAGAATAAAAAAACGCTCGGTATGTGGTCCAGAACACAGCAACGATTAGGGGGTGGCAAGGGTGTGACAAGTTAACACTCATTTCAATATAGTAAATTTGCAACATCAGTTACCAAGAAAGGCTAAATGTGTAAATATCACCCCTTTCCAAAAGAAAACCAAATTAGTGTGTAAAATATAACAACTAACAACCTTCAAACTGCACTGGAGAAAAAATACATTATATAATACATCATTATAATTCAGTCCCTCCAGGATTTCGCAGGCCTTTTTTGGAGACTGTTGTGCCATAAAATGTCTGATTTTGCGGCAGCTTTTCTAAAAAATTTGTGTTAAAAGTTGCAGTGTTTTTAGGTGTTTTGTTGCAATAAAGTTGCGGGAGCAAGTCAAAGTTGCGGAAAGAAGTTGTAATTTTCCCTCTTTATAATGATTCTTTAACAATTAATTAAAATGAAGGGAACAAAACCCCTATGCACCCTGAAGTGTGTTGGCGCCCGTCCAGGGTTGGTCCCCACCTCGCTCCCGTAGTCTTGGGATAGACTCACCGTTAGAGATTAACAAAGAAGTGAGTTCGCCAACGTTTTGTGGGAAACGTCAATGATCGGTCAAAAAATATGGAAAAGTTGCGATGAATTTGCGGTCATTGGCTGAATTTGCGTTAATTAGTGAAATCCTGGAGGGTCTGATAATTACGTACTGCAATAGAGTGTGAAAGTCCTCTCAGGTCAATCTGATCTAGTACTCAGAGATTGTTATGAAAACCCGGATCGAGAGTCCGGATGAGGCAGTCCTTGCGGAGAAGGAGACGGATACAGGCAGAAATTTTACACCTCCAAAACTTACACAATCTTGCAGGTGAGCAAAACGTCATGAATGTGGAAGTTTAATCTTTCCAGAATTCACATAAATGAACCTGTTTATAATTGTCATTAAAGGTCAGTTGCATGTGAAAAAATCTCACAAGGAAGATAAAATGGCTTACAGAATGCCAGGTAAGTAGAATTGGACAACTAGGGCTGGGCAATTAATCAAAAAATAATCGACACCGACGTTCAGAACCTCTAATCGACGTCGTCTTGCACATGGTGATGATTTCAATCATTTTTAAAAGTCTGTTAATCCTTAACAAAGAGAATTCTGTTAATATTTTCCCTTAAAAACATACTATTGTATCGGATTTGTATCGTATCAGCAGATTTCCAGATTTACAATATCTGTACCGAACATTAAAAAGTGGTATCACGCCATTTTTAATTGATCTGAGGTTGTATCACCCAGCCCTATGTACAACTACAGATGTGAAAAGCTGTAAAATGATGCCAACTGTTATTGCATGTTTGTGCCTGTCAGAACGCAATTTTATAGCCATCTGTTTGCAGGCAGTCTAAATACGCAGAACCTGAACAAAGCAGAAAACACACGATCGACGACCTTTACAGTCTTCGTCATGAGCGTCATCGTCAGAACGTCAGAAAATGAAGTATGGTGACACGGGACGTCATCGCTGATGCAAACCTGACACTTTAAAATAGGCAAACAAGTTCAGGCACACGGTATAACTGCAGCTGTTCCAGCACTAACGGAAGTGTTCCTGAGCACGCTGTTCCCGTAAGCGTTTCCTCATACTGCATCCCCATCACGCAACCAGAACGGAAAAATTAACAACCACAACACATTTTTCTTTGACAGTTCCTGTGCAAGAATAGATTCCAAATGCCAAAATAGAGAACACTGTGCCAAATGGACTGTTGCGCAAAAGGAAAACCGGAACGAAGTAATTGATACCATCTGTTTTGTTTTGCTATATTAGTGCTCTGACGTATTATGGCTCAATTATATCACGGCTCAGTTTGCATCACTCCTATTTTTTACATGTTTTTTTTCTTTTACATTTCTGTAATATATTAAATGTACATATAATGTAATATATACTAACCAGAGCCTCCAGGATTTCGCGTTGTCGCGATTACAATTATTAAAACAAATTCAGCCAATCCCCGCGAACTTCATTACTAGCGTGCGATCTTGAACAATTACCGCAACTTTTCCGCAATTTTTTAACCAATCGTTGTCGTTTCCGGCAAAATGTTGAGCCATAAGGTACGTCAGCAAACTCTCTTCCTTATTACATTTAGAAGACGCAGGAAAATCTAGCGTTAAAGAGGACGCCTAAAAACATCGCAATTTTTTAGAAAAGCTGCCGCAAAATCGGGCATTTTAGGCCGCAACAATCTCAAAAAAGGCCCGCAAAATCCTGGAGGGACTTCCTTACATCTCTCACATAAAGAGGAACTTTAATTTAAATTAGTAAAAGTCAACCATTATGAGAAACCGTGACTCAGAGCTTTCATCTGCTTGTTATTAAAATGTGATCAATCCTCGTATTCCTTTACTTGCAAAAATGATCAGGAACAGAATGTGCAACATAAAGGGCTGCAGGTGCCAATATCACAAACAAAATTTGGGTCCAAAACGTTACAACTAAAAAGTGTCAAACTGCAAAAAGGGTACACTAATTTATAACTAATTATGTACTCGAGTAGCGAGTGAACGTCCACTCAGTGCAAGTACCATAACAAAGTACATCACATTACACCGTGTATTACTCATTTATTACTGTTGTGTTGTGTTACCTTCCAGCTTTGTTGTGTTACTGCTGTAGAAAATCATATTTCTTTGTCATTACCTTTCTTGTGGCAAAGAGAGGAGAGTTCACCTGGCACAATATAATTTAGCAAACAATAACCCATAATCTGTGCATTCTGTTTCACTCTAGTCTGGCTCAATATTGAACACTGACACTGGATATCAGCCTTTTACTGACTCAGGACCAGATCATGCATTCAGGTAGATTACCTGTTTATAGTTCATGTGTAAATTGTGATTTAATGCTTTCGTTTTGTTTTAATGCTTACATTTGTCTTCACTTTATGCAGTTGTATGGTTTCCTACTGGGTTTCTATTTCCTGACTATTAAAAAGTTCACATTTTATATTTTAAACCACTGTTTACCAAATAATAATCTTTTACAGTTTACATACAGTAACATTTTGAAACATTCAGTTAAATCCCATTTTTAAAACCCCCATTACATGTAGGGGTTTCCTACTGGAATTGTGTTTACTGACCATTAAAAGGTTCAGATTTAAATTTTCCTGCCTTTAGAGGTTTTTGTGGATGGTTATGTATTATTTAATTCAAATATATATTTATGGTTTATTTACACTGTAGAATTTATTTCTACAGTTCATTTGGTTACATTGCGGAATTTGATTAAACTTAGATTGATAGTGTCATAGTGTTATCTCTGGTTTTACACACAAGAGCACACAATATTTTGCTAATATGTATATATTTATTTAAATGAGTAAGTTTAAGTGATTATATTAGTGTTTGGGAAGCTACCACGGCATAACAGTGCAAATATGTATACACATGTATTTTTATGCCTGAAATAATGCATAACCACGCACAACGCATGAACACACAGTTCAAGCACGCGCTCTCTCTCTCTCTGTCTTTCGTTTAGTCCACTCACAATAAAAGAGAAAACCATTTTGGCCACACAAGTATCAGTGATGAAGAAACGCAGGATTCCCTCGGTCCATCTACTGGAAGTGATGACGTCATGGGAGTGTGTGAAATGAGGGACAACCCCAACGGAGGAGAGGAGTGAGAAAGAAGGCACTTGTAAATGTGGAGGATGTGCCATTTTAGACACGGTTGATCTGCATGCGTTATGTAAGGGTGAAACCCAGAGACTTCCACATCCACAGTGAAATAAAGCATGTTTTACACTGATTACAGACATGCAACGTGCGAATGTGTCTATAATATATACTTTTATGCACTTTATGCAATGTGCATATATTCTAGCTCCACTTTATTCTTTATTTCGTTATATTTCTCATGCAGCAGCCTACTCCCTGTACATGTGTATACAGTGTGTGTGTGTTTATTTTAATCTCAGCTCTATAGTTTTTATTGTTATAGTTTTTACTGCAATTACTCCATATATATAAAGTCTCATTTTTAACCTGAGCATCTGCTTTCTGTTCCAAACGACATCTTGTACAATGACAATAAAGGCATCTATCTATCTATCTATCTATCTATCTATCTATCTATCTATCTATGTGTCAATAATAAAACGAGCTGTTTGGTCAAGTGTTCACATCATTGTGCACACACCATTTTATACGAACATTAAAAAGTGTAAATAAATTAATATATAAAGAAATGTACATAAAAGTGCAAGTTTCAGGCTTCAAGAGTGGATAAACAAGCTGTATCGCGCCTTCGATTTGGTTAAAAGTAACGGATGGGATGAAATATGGCCGATAATAACAACATATTCCAAAACATAAATTTGGCCTGATATTATATTATGATATTAATGATTATACACATTAGGAATAATTTGGGCTGTACTTAAAATCAGTCAACTTTGTGCTATGTTACTCAACAAGCCTTAAATGAAGCATAATTAGGACACGAACGAAAAACGAGAAAACTGTTGATCTCTACAAAATAATAAATGATGAAACTGTCAAAAATAAGATAACGATCAGAAACACGTCAAAAATGAGAATATCTGGCGTTTCACCACAACGTTAGGTTACTTACCCTTTATGTCGGAGGCTCAAAGATGACGAGAAAACTCTCAAAACAGCGTGAGACCCCGCGTCGACAAGAGAAGCAAAACAACGACGTGAAAATATCTCAAAATAGAATAAAATACGAATAAAATTGTTTTAGGTTCACGTCCAGACGACCACTTATCGGAACTTCAGGGTAAAAATGTAGACTATGTGGAAAAGGGGCGGGGTGTGCCGAACTTCGACATGATTGACAGCGTCGTTAAGGAGTCACTGCGCGAGAGAATCTTTTTGTCCAATCCGTGTGCAGGAACGGCGAAAATGGGCGGGTTTAAAGACCAGCATCGTTGTACGAGCCCATGTTTATGGCTCTGGGTTGGTTGACGCTCGCGAGTGTTACTTCCTCCCTCCGCGGTGCTATTTGTGAAGCGCGTACAGCAGAGGGAGGGAGCGCGAGGTCCCGGAACAGCGCGGCTGGAAGTCATCTGAATTACTGGCAGCGCCTACGTCATCACAACTTTAATACGGCGAGGACGAGGGCAGTCGATACGTTACATGACGCTGTTCTCCATCAACTTGACCTCCACAAGCCGAAATATCTTAAATTATATCAGTCCGAGGGACACCCTTTTGGCAATAAGTAAATAAATAAAATAAATTAAAAAAAAACAAATAAACAAGTAAATAAATAACATGCTCCCAATCAACTTGGCCTGGACAAGTCCAAAGATCACAAATCTCGGTCCAAGGTCCATTTTTGGCAGTAAGTAAAAAAGTATGTAAAAAAGTAAGGTAATAATTAGTAAGTAACTAAATAAATTATTAAATAAGTATTTAAAGAATAAGTGAAAAAAAAACAAAAAAAAAAACACTGCTCCCAGTCAGCTTGTCCTCAACAAGTCCAAAGATCACAAATCTCGGTCCAAGGTCCACTTTTTGGCGATAAGCAAAAAAGTATGTAAATAAGTAAGGTAATAATTAGTAACTAAATAAATAATTAAATAAGTATTTAAATAAAAATCAATAACACTGCTCCCAGTCAGCTTGTCCTCGACAAGTCCAAAGATCACAAATCTCTGCCTGAGGTCCTATTTTTTGGTAATAAGTAAGTAAGAAAGAGTAAGTAAGTAATAAAAAGTAGGTAAATTTAGTAACTAAATAAATATGTAAGTAATAAATAATAACACTCCTCCCAATCAGCTTGACCTGACAGGTTCAAAGACTACAAATGTCTGAGGGCCACTTTTTGGCAATAAGTAGTAGGTAAGAAAGCAAGTAAATATATAAATAAATAAATAAGTGCTGCTCACAGTAACACTGCTTGGCCTCGGCAAGTCCAAATATCATAAAAATCTGTCTGAGGGATAATACGTAAGTAAGAAAGTTAGTAAGTAAGTAAGCAAATAAATAAATAATAATGGTGTTGCCAATAAGCCTGTCCTCGATATGTTCAATAAGTAAGTGAGGAAGCAAGTAAGTGAACGAATAAATAAGTAAATATATAATAATAATGCTGTTCACATTAACTGCTTGGCCTTGACACATCCTAAGATCACTGTCTGAGAGCCACTTTTTGGCAATAAGTAAGTAATTAAGAAAGCAAGTAAACAAACAAATAAACAGACAAATAAAAATATTAATGTTAAGTAAATAAATAAATAAATAAATAAATTGATAGATCAATAAATCATAACACTGATCCCAATCAGCCTGGCCCTGACAAGTTAAGTGATCATAAATGTCTGTGTGAGGGTCTGTGTGAGGGTCACAATATGTAAGTAAGTAAATATAAATAAATAAATAAATAAATAAAGCTGCTTCCAACTTGCCCTCGACAAGTCCAAAGATCACAAAGCTCTGTCATATAGCTGCTTTTTGGCAATAAATAAATAAGTAAATAAGTAAGTACATAAATAAATAATACTGATCCTAATCTGCTTGGCCTTGACAAGTCCAAAGACCGCAAATCTCTGTTTCTGGGCCACTTTGTTGGAATGAACAAGGGTGGAAGTAACGAATGACAGCTACGCCCATTAATGTAATTAAGTAGTTTTTTCATGTACTTGTACTTTGTTAGTGAAACTGTATTCATACTGATACATTTATTTATATTATATAGAACACAGAGTTCCTTCCTGCTTTCCAAGTATTGAGTGTTCGTGGTTTTACAGGGTCAGTGGACTCATAAAAATGTTTATCTATCGCCACACCTAAAATTGCCGAAAGCTTTTTGTTGGTTCAGAAACTCTTCTGTTCATTCCCTTAGACACGAGGAAGCTTAGAGGTAATAAAAATGTTACAGCATATTCACACACAGTGATCATTTTATTGATAAGGAAAAGAAACACTTCCTGGTTCAATGAAACCAGGATCATTTTTAATAAACATAAAATTCACAATTGTCTTCTTCTGAATCTTCTGAATTTTTTTGGGAGCAAGAAAGAATAAAATACTCAGTTGAATCAACTAGGCATGCTTACTGAAAATGTCTTTCAACAAAATTCTTCTGTCTTTGTCAGAAGACTCAGACACACACATTCACTCCCTCATTTCATAATTCAGAGAGAGAAATTTGCAGTTTGGTCTGCATTGCAAAATAAAAAAAAACGACTCCCAGTTCAAGGAAGTAAATCTGCAGTTTTCCCGTCACAGGCAAATATGCTTTGGCTGCGTGTTCATTTGTGCTTCCTTTGTTAATAGGCACGCTCTGCATGGCAGGTTATACACCGAAAAATGTGGCATTAATGTTTGTCAGCAAAGAAGAAACACCTGTGATGCAACAATCCAAGAGAGAGAAATGGTATTGATTTGCAAGAACACAGCTGCAGGTGGTAATAACGCAGACTCTCACTCTCTGTCTGACTTTGCATACTGTGTAATTCATATTTCAAATTTGTTGAAAAAGTTCCCAGTGTCAGATGACAAGTGAAATGACTCGGAACATCTGTTTCAGTTGCAACCAATCTTTCAAAAACTTTTGAACCTTTGAACATAAATCTACAGATACCATCAATTTTTGCATTGCAACTATTGTTTTTATTGGAATATTCTTTCACTCTGAACCAACCAAAATATAGAACAATCCATCCAATCATCCGTACATTCTCTGTCTTTTGTCTCTTTTATTTCATTCTAAACATTAACCCAGCCTTTGGGAAAACATTAGCAGACCCAGACGGAGACGGAGCTGGCAGACGTTAGGGGGATTTGGGAGTTGAAAGTAAATCCAGCATGCTACAGCAGGAAATAACATTTAACCAGAACAATAAAGAGGCAAGAGGCCAGCGGGTGATGTTTATAATGGAACAGAAAGTGAGGTGGAAATGCACTTTAAAATGCCATGTTTTAATGCGTTGTGGGCCTTTTTGTTCCCCTAAAATTCGTATTTTATTGTTTTTTTTGGCTTTGTTGGGACATTTGAGAGGTCCCCGTGAGGAAAAATGACTATAGAAAATGTACATGTTTTATTTAAGAAACTAAAAGAGGTCAAATATGTGCATTTAGTTACTAAGGTAAAGGTTAGGGTTAGAGTTAGGATTAACTGTAAAATTATATACATCTAGTCATTATAGGAGTGTGTGGAATGTCCCCACAAAGGTAGTTGTACAAATTTGTGTGTGTGTGTGTGTGTATAGCCGTTGGAAGACCACTTGGAAGACCCCAATGCAGCGTAACACACAACACACTAAGGCATTGTACACACTCTGAAAGGACACTATTAGGAAGCTTTGTTTCGTAATAAAGACCCAATTGTGTTGCCGCTTTACACTCCACCCGAACATGGTAACAAATATGAAGTATGAATATGAAAGGAAACATGGTGCCTCCTTCCACACCAAGAAGAGATAAAATATTTGCTAATAAGAACTGTTTTTTATTCATTATCTTTTTCCATTTGTATTGTTTATCCACAGTAATCGGAAAAGAGTCATTTTTCCTGCTTCAACCTTTAGCCCTCGTCCTTCCTTCTGCACTCAATACTCTCTTTAGGGAATAATGGAAAGAACAGATGTGTGTGTGTGTGTGTGTGTGTATACACATGCTCATGAACACACGTGGTGCTTCTGAGTAAATACATATTGATATTTTTGTTAAACATTCATGGAAAAAGACTGAATTAAGGAGGTTATATTAGAATATATTAGACCTGTGCAATAATATTAATAACATGTTACTGCTCTATTTTATTTACTGATCGTTGCACACACACACACACACAGAGCACAAAAACACACACTTTGAATTCTGTGTCCATCATGCTTCTCCCTCCCCCTCTGGTCGGGTTAAAAGCACTCTCTTTAATCACATTCTTCCTGCACTGATTTCCTTAGTGGAACCCGTCGGAGAATAAACAGAGTGAGGAGAGAGGAATAAAATAGGCTCAAATAATAATAATAATAATAATAACAACTAAATTATGCCAAATCTCATATATTTTACAGGACATGACTGAATAATACAAAATATTCCATTAATGCAACAGTAATAATCACTAACAGTGTGTAACAGTGATACTCCTTCCTCTAGACACACAGCAGAATGAGTAAGACTGTCAGTAAATATTTCATTATGATGTGGCAATTTGTCTTTCAGGAAAACAGAATCTAGTGGATTTTCAGAAGCAGAGTATTGGGGGAGAAATCCGTTTGACACTCAGATGTCGAAGTGACTGATACATAAAGAAAGCGAAAACGAAATTCGTTCCCCTCAGGCCTTTTTTTAAGTTCTTCATAGTCGTTCTTACAACAATGAGGCAAAGAACACAATATTGTTCGATGTCGATTTGAATGTTTTATTTGGTTATGCAAAGCGTCTAACACTTCTTCCCATCACCCAGGCCAAAATTCCACAGAATGACCAATGAATACAGCAAACCCAGAATCTGTCTACACAAAAACTCACAGTGGTTCTTGGGGCAGACGGACAGGGAAATAACATCCAGACTTACAGTTTGGCTTCAGGCCTAAAGACAGTGAGTTTGAGTCACATCTTTGCACAATGACTGTGAAACACGGACAAAAGGGAGAAATGTGCACCGGTCGTGTTGAATAACGTGTTCTCAGAGACCTGAGCCGGTGTCAAATGAAGTGTTAGGAAACCACGTCTGCGATCTACTTTAAACATGCAAAATGTTACATGATATTGATGATAAGCAGATGCTTTATAGATAAATGTACAAATAGTTGTATAAAATGTGTTCCTTTCGGTTTTGGTGAAACATGCAACAAAACTGTTATGAGCAGTAGCACAGCTTCTACGCAACTTTTCCATCCTTGTATTGATTTTATGTACAGAAATGGTGAAAAACTGACACTTGTGTACATACATGTGTTATATACTGTACAAGGAAAAGCACTACAGCACTGAGCTCTAAAAGGCACCCGAAGTACCAAAAAAATCTCATGTTATATCTGTGAAGTAAAAGCAAATTTCTAAATCTGTGACAAACACTAGATAACATACATTGACACCACAATTCCTTACTCATTAAATGACAGAAATGTTAAAACTTCATTTCATAGCTTTATAACATAAATATAGTTAAATAATGATCGTCGTTTTGCAGTCTTTCGCTGTTCTTCTGATCGTTTCCCTTTAGCGCTTCACATTTTCCCACGTAGCATTACCTTCACATATGGGTACGATCTAAACTGACCCCTAGATTTGTATTTAGCTTTAATGTGTGTATTGATATTTAGAAAATATGGGCACTGGGGAAAGTGCTGATATGTTCTTAAGTATGTAAACTTAATTTCCCAAGGTTTATTTCCAAGTTATGATTAATCAATCACAAAAATGTATTTGTCGGATTAAAAGTACAAAACGGAGTAAAGGTGAAACATTTTTGGCGCATTCGAGTCACTGAAATTTGAGTTTGTTAAATTTCTATGGTTCTAGTCTAAGATTAAGCCTAGTAGCAACTTAATTTTGACTCTCAGTGGTAAATCTCCATTGGTACTGCAACTTAATCTAAGACTAGGCTTAAACCATGTTCAGGAAACTCATTGGGCCAGTTTCCCAGTTGGGGATTAAGCTTAGTCCTACACTAGATTTGAGTTTGAATGGTAAATCTCCATTGGTACTATATCATAGTCCAAGACTAGGCTTAATCCATGAGCAAGAAACCAGCCCATTGGGCCAATTTCCCAGTCGAGGATTAAGTCAAGCTTTGAGTTTGAGTGGTAAATCTCCATTAGTGCTACAATTTAGCTCAAGACTAATTCAAAAGCAGGAAACCAGCTCATTAAGTTGAACTCTTCACACCTCAAAAACGATTGGTTCTGGGATCCCTCGGATAAAGGTGTTGCCCAATAGGGGCTTATTAAAAGGGCAAGAACGTCCTCAGTTTGGGACAATTAAAAAAATGTCTGCTTTAAGGGGGACGAACTAGGATTAACACATGAAGAAAGTGCTTCGAAATTCATAGAAGTCACAGAAATAGAAAGTGAGATGTTCTTAACGTACACATCTATCACATTTCCTGTGACATGTGACGTTAATTTTCAGAAAGGAGAAGTGTACATCAGCGTTTCAACTTAACTACCTAACTATACTACTATATAGCATTTATAGTATTAGTTAGTCAGCGGGAAGGGGATTGTGTTGCTTAAAATCGGGTGACGGGACTTTTGCATTCAGTGGCTAGCAGCCAGCTCATCTTGAAAACCTTTATAGAAGCACAGTGGCTAATTCTAGGGACAAGAAGTTACACTTCATAGACTTGTCTTCAGCACTAGTTTCCATCCTCTGTACTGATGGTCTAACTTTCTTTTGCTCACTTTCTCTAAAACGCCCGGCACATCTCATTCCGAAAGAATCAATCCTTTTTATTAGGGATGCATGATATGGGATATTATCGGCCGATGCAGATATCCGATGTTTTACACGCTTACATTTGCCGATAAATGAGGAAGGCATTGAGCGCGTAAAGACAAGATATTTTGCTCCCCAAAATTCCGCTGTGTGCTCAGAATTTTGGCACAAAAATAACACCATAACTCGGCAAGTCAAGCGAGCGTGAAAGCAGAGTGGAGCGAGGGTGGAGCATTTCCAGTGTAGTGCACAACATGTTAAGAAAAAGTCACTTCTCACACGATGTAGTGTACCAAGTCAAATAGGGAGCGTGCGACACTCCATGTGCACTACCTAGTGGGTAGAGAGAGACGTTAAACTACAACCCCGGCTATTTCTTGAGCTGCATACTACCACATAGAAAAGTATGATAAGAGCGTCTTACCTACCATACTATTAAGTGCGGTAGTCCCCGGAGCGGGACACAGCCCATGCGCAAGCTCACATTCTCTAAATGAGGCAAACACACAATTTAGTTAGTTACAATTTTTTCGAGCGTGCAGGCAGAGTCGAGCGCGTGAAGACAAGAGATTTTGCTCGTGAACATACTGGCTGGAAATATTGAGTAAATCTAAGCTTCGACCGATGCGATGACTTAAAAAAAGCAATTATCGTCCGATTCCGATGTGATTCCAATTCGATTCCGATATCGTCGTGCATCCCTACTTTTTATGCGCTCACTCTTCAGTATTATGTGGGAGAGAAGTATTACTGTATTACATTAAACTAATTTAAATAATATTAAATATTTAGTATTCCCAAAAACTGTCACAACAACAATTAAACAAGCTTAAACATTAATACATGAGTTCGGCCCGTCCTTAAACCCAACATGCTTTTGAGTCTTTGTCGAGGCAACCGCATTAATTCCACTTTTCACATCGCATCCACACACACATATTCACTCGTCCTTTGTTTTCATCTCCGGACTTCCACACCAACCAGATCTGTTTCACCCTCCAGGACCAAGACTTTCACTGGCTCGCCCTCTCCCTCGGCCGGACCGTGTCCTGGATGACCAGCTGCGCCGCCTCCATCCCGGGGTCACTCAGGCTGACCAGCTCACCCTCCTGCACCACCAGACCCTCCTTGATATCCAACTGCACCTTCTTCACCTCCTCCTCCTCTTCTACCTCCTCCTCCTCTTCCTCCTCCTCCTCCTCCTCCTCCGGGATTTTAGGCTGCGGTTCTATCTCTCCTACACGGATCTTCTTGACGTAGAAGGTGAAAGGTGGCACGCGGTAGGTGGTGGTTTTAGATCGGGCGTAGGTGGCGTGGTCGGGGCTCACCGACTTCTTCAGCTTGTCTCGGGACACTCGCAGCTTCTCCTTGCGCTCCGTTTTGGGCTTGATCCTGGTGCTCAGTTTGCCCATCTTCTTGCCCAGGCTCTGCTTGGTCTTCTGCAGGTTTTCGCGGGTCCGCAGCCGCGTCTTCTCCAGGTTCTCTTTGGTTCTCTGCCGGGTCTTTTCCAGGTTCTCCTTGGTTCTCTGCCTCGTCTTGTCCATCTGTTCCTTGCTGAAAGCCTTCTTCAGTTCGTCCACCCTCTGCAGGCTGCTGCGTTTGATGCGGGCCGCCCTCGACTCCTCCACGATCTCCTCGATCTCCACCTCCTCCTCATCGCCTCGCTCCTCTTCTCCTCCTTCGCTCAGCGCCTGCTCGCCCTCCTCTCCTGAAGGCTTCTTAGGGCTTTTCGGAGCAGGCTTCTCCTTATCCTGAGACACGGAGAGAAGAAGAATCAGAATTTTAAAGTTTATTCACACTTCCTTATTACAGGGTCAGTCTCCCTGGAGCAACCTGAGCTTAAGGGTCTTGCTCAGGAACCTTAATCCTCTTGGTCCAGAGGCGAGCATCCTAACCACTAGACCACCACCATAGGTACTAATATGAATAGACAGAGCAATATAGATTTAGACATATTTAAGTGCAAGGATGAACGAGGATGTGGAAATTCACAGTAGAGGTTGATATTGATTTTTCAGGGTCGATATCGATACCGATTATTGCTACTTAATGAGGCCGATAACTGATATTTGGAACCAATCTATGTCAATTTTTTTTATTTTACAAACCCCAAGCTCAGCTGAAACTCTCTCCTCTTCTCCTCCTCAGAGCTTCACGCTGTGCTTGTGTGTGAGTGCGGTGTGAGTGACAATAAGGCTTCAACTACTCATCTGACATATAGCCAATCAGAGACTGTTGTGGGCGGGAAATTAAATTAAGCACTGAGTCGAGAGCAATCGGCAAAGAGAGAAGAGACGCCGGTGGAACCACAGTAGCGCACCTTGTAATTGCTTAATATCGGTGATAGTCAAATTGAAGCACTGATACAGATAATCGACAAAATGTTAAATATCGGCCCCCGATAAGCAACTAACATAGTGTACATTAGCAACTAACATAGTGAACATTAGCAACTAACATAGTGAACATTAGCAACTAACATAGTGAACATTAGCGACTAACATAGTGAACATAAGCAACTAACATAGTGTACATTAGCAACTAACATAGTGTACATTAGCGACTAACATAGTGAACATTAGCAACTAACATAGTGAACATAAGCAACTAACATAGTGTACATTAGCAACTACCATAGTGAACATTAGCAACTAACATAGTGAACATAAGCAACTAACATAGTGTACATTAGCGACTAACATAGTGAACATTAGCGACTAACATAGTGAACATTAGCGACTAACATAGTGAACATTAGCGACTAACATAGTGAACATTAGCAACTAACATAGTGTACATTAGCAACTAACATAGTGTACATTAGCAACTAACATAGTGAACATTAGCGACTAACATAGTGAACATTAGCGACTAACATAGTGTATGCTAGCAACTAACATAGTGAACATTAGCAACTAACATAGTGTATGTTAGCAACTAACATAGTGAACATTAGTGACTAACATAGTGAACATTAGCGACTAACATAGTGTATGCTAGCAACTAACATAGTGAACATTAGCAACTAACATAGTGTACGTTGGCAACTAACCTAGTGTACGTTAGCAACTAACATAGTGTACGTTAGCAACTAACATAGTGTACGTTAGCAACTAACATAGTGAACATTAGCGACTAACATAGTGTACGTTAGCAACTAACATAGTGAACATTAGCAACTAACATAGTGTACGTTAGCAACTAACATAGTGTATGTTAGCAACTAACAGAGTGAACATTAGCAACTAACATAGTGAACATTAGCGACTAACATAGTGAACATTAGCGACTAACAGTGTATGCTAGCAACTAACATAGTGAACATTAGCAACTAACATAGTGTATGTTAGCAACTAACATAGTGAACATTAGCGACTAACATAGTGAACATTAGCGACTAACATAGTGTATGCTAGCAACTAACATAGTGTATGCTAGCAACTAACATAGTGAACATTAGCAACTAACATAGTGAACATTAGCGACTAACAAAGTGTACGTTAGCGACTAACATATTGAACATTAGCAACAAACATGGCGTACATTAGCAACTCACATAGTGTTGCTAACATAATTAGCAATACATTGCTTTTGGGAACCGCACCCCAGGCCGATAATCAGTTGACCCTTAGTTTGCGACTATAGAAGTGTGCAAAAAATGTAGTATAAGGTGGCAGTTAAAAGTCAGTGGGAGTCTCCGGCCTTATTGATTGAGGACAGCTGCAGGGGGGAAAGAGCTGACCTTATGGCGTGAGGATTTGGTTTTAATAGACAGCAACCTCTTGCCAGAGGGGAGAGCATAGACAGCTAGATGGATAGATAGATCGAGAGAGAGAGGGAGAGGGTGGGGGGGAATAATGATTTGGAAAGTGAGGGTCACAACTCACATCAGCGTTAAAATGTGTAACCGAAACACATATCTACCTCCATGCAAACTTAACACGACATCTTGAAGTCGGGACACTGTTTTTAATTTGAGGCCCGTAATTATGCATTATTTCAGTCGGATGATAGTGAATTACTATAATTAAGGAGACGGAGGAACCTGGTGAAAAGAAATCAATTTCAATTCGGTCACAATGAGAAGGCACAGCGTACAGAGAGATGAAGTTCTCCCCCAGGTGGACATTACTGGAAATGACCACAACGCTCCGTCTTCTACAGTATACAGCAAAATACAGCAGCCATTTACATTATAAAACTGTACAAATCCAGTGCTTTATACATGTCCACCAGAGAAGAACAAGATTTAAATTCCTGTACTTTTCAGAAAGATTTGCATATTTTGCTCTTATTATGGTCCGTTTCTCACAGAATTTAATTTGGTTTACTGTCAGGTGAAGCTGGGTGAAGGTTGAAACTAGAGTGGGTTCTGTAATCAGGCCCCGACAGCCCACAAATCAGTCCTCCCCCATTTGAAAACAGCAACTTTTTGAGACTGACGCATGTGTTTTCTGTTGTTTATTAATTCAATATTTAAAAAATACTCTGAATATCCAGGATATTACATTTATTCCTCTGTATGTGAAATTATTTGTGAGTAATTCCGTGCAGAAAAACTGAAGTAACTGCATAAAAACGCATTAATTACATTATTCCCGATGTAAACACACGAGTTAGTGGTGGTGACTCACTCTCAAAAATGTAGATGTGTTTTCCTTCATTTTATAATGTTAGATCATGATAATGTTAATTTTAGATGATGTTAGATGTTTATAATTTTATCTTATATCCAGATCCCAAATGGATAAAGAAGCGTTTCTGCCTGACACTAACCTTATTTTTCTTCACAATATTAAGCCATAGAATGTCTCTGCATAATAACAACTCTGCAGACCAATAAAAGAGACACTGTTCTTACTATTTCTAGTAGTTAACATTTCTACATGCGCAGGTCAATTATTCATTAGGAATGGACTGATTTCAAGACAGTGTCAGCATTTACACATCAAACTGTTATAAATCTGAGTAGTGCAGGACGTTCTGAATGCATTAACATAAAGCATGTATGGCTACGGCTAACTTATACACAGACATACTATGATAAGCCTAAAAACAAAGGTATAGAAAAATGCCCCAAATTTTCTTAGATCTGTTAAGGCTACGCTTATTTTGTTGAGTTCTGATGAGTTGTTGATGTTGCCAGCCGTCGGATATGAAGATCTAAACAAACTTTTCCTTTGGGAGACCATTGCATTCATTGTTTATTTGCAAGGTTATTTGCTTACAGGTGCCGTATATTGATGGCCCATTT
Organism: Distichodus sexfasciatus; assembly: GCA_032718565.1. Classification (NCBI taxonomy): domain Eukaryota; kingdom Metazoa; phylum Chordata; class Actinopteri; order Characiformes; family Distichodontidae; genus Distichodus; species Distichodus sexfasciatus. The sequence goes on from JAVGVS010000045.1 coordinate 694,462, forward strand.
TTGTGTGTGTGTTTTTAAAGAATAAATGTGGAGAGCCCCATGCCTGTATTCGCACTGGGCCCTAAAATTGCTAAAACCGAAACTGGTTGAAACACATTTTAAGGTGGTCTAGCAAAGCTGGTTTAGCAACAAAAAAACGTAAAAATGTCCAAAACACACCTGACTACAAGGACATCTGTTTTTACAGATCATGTTAAAACCAGTTTTCATTTGGTTTCTTCAGACTAAGAATTAAATGAAGCTTAAAATATGGGCCAAATTGATAAATCAGTATTATAATGATATTAAATTAACATTTTTACATTTTGCAATGCACCGAAACCATGAATGCACTGCTGGTACCAAATATGACAGCTTCTCTTCAGTGAAAAAATACCCACAAAAATACACCTGAAACAACAAGTCTAACATTCGAAAATAGTTAAAGCACCTTATAATGCATAAACGTTTAGCACTGTTACATCAACGCGGATGTGCAGTCATGCAGTCTGATTTCCTACTGAGAGATTTTTATCTACATTACCAAGAAATCACAAGCCAGACACATAAACATTTTGATTGAAGTGAGTGATAATTTGTCATTATAAACACAGCACAGCACACAGTGCACCACAACGATATGTGAGCTCTGCATTTGATGCATCCCTGAAGGAGCAGTAAACTCCTTCTTGGCAGTGCTTGGGGACGGTACCTTGCTCAAGGTACCTTTTACTAGTCGGAGACTTGAACGAGCGACCTTTTGTTTACAGGGCCAACTTCCTAACCGTTATGCTACCGACTGCCCCAAAATCACATCATCTTGATATCACCAGAATCGGAATCAGCATGAAGTTTATGCCCTGCCATGTTGTCACGTTCATCGAATTTCTTTGGTGTAAAGTATTACATATGATCAACAAGAAACTACTATCATAAATATGCTTTAAAATCTTAGAAAACCTTTGGAATATAATACAATATAACAATATAATGCGGTCTTTGATCTAGTGCCAAGTGCTTCGGTAATAATCATAATTCTGACTTTTTTAGCAGCTGAAATAAGCTGCAATAACAGCAAGTGCTCCCTCTGGTGGTCTGAAGCAGCTACAACTCTCATATGCAACGAATGCAAAGAGCAAATTATGACAGAGAATCTCCCCCTCTCTCCCTCTCTCTCATAAAATGGACTATGTAGAACTCTGTGTGTGTGTGTGTGTGTTATTTTAGGTTCTCTTTATTGCTCAGATTCTGTCTCTTCAGTCTCTGGACACTCGCCCTGATCAAATCTGCTGCTGCTCCCTGACAAGTAAACACCAGGTCTCATTGACCAATTTTAAAGAATGTAGTTGTTCAAATAACTTTTAACAACGATTCTGACGTTCACCAATGTTTCGTATTTAAGACATGAAGCTCTAGCTCTAGCAGTCTTACACAGATTTATTGAGTTTTAAATGCCTTGGATGAATGAATGAAAACTACTTTTATGCATTCATTTCATTCATTATCCGAAATTCCTTAATTAATTTGATGAATTAAAACTAATTTAATAATAAATGCTTATTGAGAATTGCTGTAATACAATCTACTTCTAGCTTAAACTTTAGAGTTTAGACTTAAAGATACTGTTTATTTAAAATAAGTTGTACATTTAGAATATATATATATACACATTAAACAGATGCAGATTTTAGACACATTTAACATCCAGTATTGTAACTGTAGTTTTTCAACAAATAATCACTCACTTTAATGCAGTCAAATCAAAATAGAATGTAGAATTTGTGAGTTTATGTGTCTGCTTTGTGATTTCTTGGTAGTGTAGACAAGAATCTCTCAGTATGAACCAGACTGCATGACCTACATCCATGTGGATGTAAAAGTTAAAGTGTTAAACGTTATGCATTGCTCGGTGCTTTAGCTGTTTTTTGAGTGTCTCATTTGGATATTTCAGCCTAAACTGTAAGTCACACAAAGCTGAAGCTTGGTCAGTAAGTAGGGATTGTGTGCTGCTGAGCATTTCATGAACAGCGTAGTGATCGGCCTTTCTAATTTGCATAATATGCAAAACAGACTGTTGCAGACTCCTTATAGGCCGACTGGCTTATTAGAGCAAGTGAGGTCTCAAATGAATCTGCGGACTTGTCCCAATGTCATTTTTTGCTAATTCTGATTTCTGATTCACTGATGCATGTCTTTTGCTTGGACCCCGCTCATTGCTGCTTGTGGCTATATTTAGGGATCCAAGCATGAAGTGCTTATGGACCTTTCTTGTAAATGTTATGTTTCTTAATAATAATAATAATAATGATAATGATAATGATAATGATAATGATAATGATAATGATGATAATAATAATAATAATAATAATTATTTTCTCCTACAAAACAGATTGTGCAGCTTGAACCGTATGTCACAGAAGACTGTAATTTTCAGCTGTTAGTAGGAATGCTGTGAAACTCAACATAGGCAAAAAGTCATAGTGATTGGCCTATAATTGGGGCTATAGCACAGAAAACAAATTGACCACTAGGAGGCACTTAGCGGGCATTTATAACACATACATTTCTGAGATTTCTGTGACAATTGACATCAAATTATAGAAAACCACCAAATTCTTATATGAGCACTGTTAGAGGTTTACAAATACAACTTACAAACGCTGTCGCAACAAAAAAGAAGCTTCACTGCCAAGTCACACATTTCTATTCGCAACTTAAATTATTTTTCCTGTGTCATTTAACTTTATTGTTCTACCCTGTAACTCATTATGTCCTGATATGATTAATGTAGTTATGTGGTTTCATCTCATGTCATTTCTCTTTATTGTTTTACGCTATGATAGGGCTAATGTAGTTAATCAAAACTATGGAAGAGGGAAATATACAACAACACTATTTGAACAATAGGGGGCGCTAAAATGCTACATAAATTTATGTCATATCAAAATAGAACTTCTGCTTGGACCCCACTTATGCCATTTGCGACTATATTTAACATTTTATTACTGTACATTTCCACACTTCTTGGCATTGCTTTGTACACAAAGCAATGAACATCAAGTATACCCAGTATATATGTAAATACATAAAAAAATAAATATTCAGCACTTTAATTTCCTAATCATAACTTTCCAGACACAACCAAAAACATGAATTAAGTCACTCTCCAGTTATTCACAGCCCACTTTTTGCCCAGCACGGTGTGTAGCCACTTGCCATCCCTGAAAAGCTGGTAATTGTGCTGCAATTCCACATGATGACATATTAAAGACACAAATGCTTGCGTGGCTATATAAAGCCAAAGACGTTTTGCATTACCAACACAGGCCTGCCTGAGAAAAGCAAAACGTCTGTTCACCGTTACACACATCGACAGCTGCTGGTGTGACCGGCTGCCATGGCAACGCTGAAACAAACACCAGTATACAAGCGCAACTGTACGTACAGTACGACAAATGGCAAATCGAGTCAACTGTGACTTCTGGAGAAACCTGAAACCGACGGAATTGACATGTGCATGTGTAAGTGTGTGTGAGTTCATGTCAGGGTCCCATAAAAACACTTTTTCCCGTTTTTATGGTTTGTGAGGAGAAAATTCAGTCTTTTATATGAGATTCTAAAATACGGTTAGGGTTCGAGTTAGGTGTAGCTGTAGTGTTGTTTACATGGGAGTCAATGGAAGTAACTTGTAAGGATAGTACTATAAGTGTGTGTGTGTGTGTGTTTCTCCTTTGAGGCAGGGATGAAAGCCATGCTGAGGATGAGTGAGCGAGCAGCTGCTTGTCACGGCTGCAGAACAGGAAACTTTAGAAAAGCTGTTACTGCAGACCCTTAGCACTTCCACTGCCCCATAGCACCAGAAAAGAGGGAAGAAAATGTCAAATTTGATCATTTTGTACGAATTAATAAATGCAGCAAAATATTCACGTTACTGTAATTACATAGTTCTATATATTTATATTTTTAAGTACTTGTACTTGAGTAGAAATGAAAGTATTTGAAGTATTATTTCAGCAATGTAATAGTTCACAAGTATCAATATCCAGTGGTCAACACACACAGAACCCTTAACATGCAAGAGATGTTTGTAAGCGCACACATCACCAGTTTAAAGTATTTTATCAGCAGAACAAATGAACACATTGTGGGCCAAGTTCCCAGTTGGGGATTAAGGCTATTCCTAGACTAGTTTTGATTGAAGTCGACTGCTCGACTGCATCGCGGATTTAAACATGTACATGTATGTACCGATAGACAGACAGCAACACTGAGCCGTATGTCGAGCATGTCTTTGGGCTCTCCGTCCGCTGGACGCTATATTAAGCACGTGGCTCTGAAATTAGAGAGCCGAATGCCAACCCCAGTTGCTTTATTAGTCACTTCAAACCTTTTCCTTTCATAACGTTTTTCCTTCATGACGTCATAATACTTCGTCCAGCGCGCGTTCATGTCCTGCCACTTTTAAAGCGTACTACTGCATATATGGTCCAGTTTTTGTGTTTCCTTCAGTTATCTTAAAATCCCAAGTTAAAAGTATTCCAGCTTTAATAGTGCAAATTATACGGACAAAAAGCAAACCAAAAATCGTTCATTGATTAAATCATGATATTGATTCAAGGTGGTATCGCCCAGCCCTACATCAACGGCTGCTGAATTTGGAGCTCTTACGAGCTGAATGGTGTGTTCTGGAATAGATCAATCAACATACAGGGTGCATGTGCGTGTTTGGGGCACCGAGGTTCCTGCAATCCCAGCAGTGGAATGAGGACATTTATTATCGGGACGAGCCAATCTCAGAGGAAGGTGGCAGCTTCCTTTGAGCTTATAAATATACCTGAAAGAACCATTCGTGCACTTTACACGCAAAGACAGGAAATGTGTTGACTACGGTGGTCAAAAGAGCCCAGTGCCATACAGTAGTGCTTGGGGATGGTACCTTGCTCATAAGAGCTGGTAAAGTTGGCAGTTGGTGGCGTAACGGTAGGGTATTCGCCCCATGATCAGAAGGTCGCAGGTTCGAATCCAGGACCAGTAAAGCTACCACTGAGGTACTCATGAGCAAGGTACCGTCCCCAAGCACTGCTCCCCGGGCGCTTGTTAGCTGCCCACTGCTCCTTCACGGATGGGTTAAATGCAGAGGTCACGGTAAACTCAATCGATCAGGGTGTGCTGGTACGGGCAAGGCATAAACTAAACTATCGTGTAGACATCTGCCGTGTCACCAGCGGCGCCTACATTGAACACCTGTGAACGTCCGTAGAAAAGTAGAGAGTTAACCTTTCATGTTATATCTGTATTTGTGAAGTAAATTCATTATAGTCACAGGTATGTTTTTGTGTCGTTCATTTTGAATTACCCTGTACAAAATGTGTTGCAACGCAACAAAACGTATGCAACAAGTTGATAACGCACAGGCAAACACAATGCAGTTATGAAGTCGCTGCACAAATTCACCAAACATTTTTTGTCAAAATGACACTGTTAAAAAAGACGAATACACGAAACATGGGCGACTTCACAAAAGCCGCAAACACACACACAACACTAATGTAACACAAGACAACTTCCCTTTTCCTAATTTAAGGACACTTTTCCCTGCAGTAACTTGGAGTTAAGGGTCTTGCTCCTCAAAGACCCAATAATGGTAGTGCTGGAGGTGGGATTCGAACCCATGACGTCTTGATAACGTGATCAGAGAGTCGCTGGTTCAAGTCCCAGACCGGTAAAGCTACCACTGATAAACTCATGAACAAGGTACCGTCCCCAAGCACTGCCAAAACGCTTCCCACTGCTGCTTCACAGATGGGTCAAATGCTCACATTTTGTCATGGTGTGCTGTGCTGTGTTCACAATCACAAATAATCACTCAATTTTTGGGAAGGTGAGACGATCAAGTGAGTGGAAGTGAATGAGAGGAGCCAAGGATGTCACAAGCGGATACAAGTGTGAAAACGTGCAAGAATGTTATTTGTGACAGTGGGTTTAGTTCCTAATTAGCTGTGTGTGTTGCTGTGTGCGCTTCTGTTGCCACGGTATCCACTGTCGCCCCTGACGACCTGGGTTTAATTATAAAGCCCTGTGTGGGAGCCCCGCCCATCCGGGAGTCATCTGAAGGAATGCAGCTATTCCAAGACCTGAAAGAAAGCAGCGTGTCACCTATCAACTCTATCCAGACACACACACACACACACACTATCCAAAGTGTGACTTCACATGCAATTTCTTACGCAGGAGATTAGTAGGTGATACAGAGAGCACTCTCTCTCTCTTACACACACACACACACACACACCCCGTCTGGGTAAATCTGATACCCTGCAATGAAAGCAGAAAATAGAACACAAGCCAGCGTTACCACACAGGTTAAAGTTCATCTCAAACCGGCTCTGTCACCAAACGCAGAGAGTCCCAATCACGCAAAACATGTCCACGCAAAGTTGCTTGAAGTTCTATGCGATTACTAGGATATTTGATGTAACTAGAGCTGCGTTTCCGTAAGAAAACGCCAACGTGACTGCTCAAGTTTTGTAGCTGTGACATGAAACCTGGACTTTGATTAAAATGCATTGATGTGAATGGGGAAAGAACGAGGGATGATAAAAGCAAGAAAAAGACGAGTGCGGGTGGAAAACAGACTGAGACGCATGTTCGGTCTGAGGTGGCATAAGAACCGTGTTGACTGTCGTGTGAAAACAGACGAAGGAAAGCTTTCAGGTCGTGAACCCCATGCATTGTTTATGGGAGAAAATGAATGGGTTCCTATGGGTGGAAAATAATGCACAGAAAAAAAGGATGAAAAAGATGAGTGCGGGTCATGACGGTTACAGATATGCGAAGAGGCTCATGGGCCCTGGAAATCACATCGAACTTGGTGTCTTTGTCAGGAACGGCGGCCGTGCAGTAAAGCGTCGAAATTTCAGCTCCATGTTAGTCTATGGAGGAAAAAATGAACAGAAAAATGGACAGAACTCACCAATGAGTTGGGAACCAGTGCAAACCGGCCAAAATAAAACACCCAAATTTCATGTCGAGTTACATTTAAGCTTATTTTTGTCTTGGTTTTAGATAAACACGGGACCGATCCGATACGTGGATGGATTATCGGTCCGATAACGACTCAAACAGCTGCATCGGGTATCGGTGGCATTGGGCCGATCTATGAAGCCGATCTGTAAATGTGCGCACGCTCAGCTTGTTCTGCATGGGAAGTGTTACTGCGGTAAAGCTGGTTTATTGTTCGACATTCACACTAATTCCTACATATTGATATGACAATGAGCAGAACAAGCAACGCAACACACTACAAGCCCAAAAGACATCACACCATTATACTGTTTAATTTCCTCAACAACACCAGCTCTCACTCACAATCTCTGTGTTCCTGATGGTTTTAGTGCCGCAGGATTAGGGAGCGTCACTAAATTACTGTGTTTAAAGGAATCATTTTTGATGTTATTTTATTCATTCATTCCATTCATCCAATCGGGGTTGCGGGGGGGGACCGGAGCCTATCCCGGGAGCTTACGGGCGCTAGGCGGGGACCAACCCTGGACAGGCGCCAACACACCGCAGGGCACACATACTCACACAATCACACTCACATTCACACCTTACGGGGCCAATTTCGAGTCACCAGTTAACCTTCATTACACGCTTTTGGACTGTGAGAGGAAACCCACATGAACACAGGGAGAGCATGCAAACTCCACACAGAAGGCCCTACGGCCGTCCCCCGGGTCAGAACCCAGGACCTTCTCACTGTGAGGCGGCAGTGCTAACCACTGGGCCACCGTGCCGCCCGATGTTATTTTAATAATAAATAATTTAGCATATACATATGGGGGTGTAATTGTTTTAGTTGGAAAACAGTATTTAAGTCAAGTATTTCCTTAAGCACAACAGAATAATCTCAGTCTTGTGTTCAGACATTTTTAAAGCATTATTTTCTTTTTTCTGATCAGATTTGTATCAAATCAGCCGATTTCCAAATCTACAATATCGGTATCGGACATAAAAAAGTGGTATCGTGCCATCTTTAGTTTTGGAGCAGCGTCATCCTGGAACTGACAATTGGACAGGTCTGAGAGCAGCTGTCTTTTGCAGACTTCCATCGCAATAATAAAGCACTTGCACAGAGAGTGGGACACTTGGAGCAGCTCATGTGTCTTCCTCTGATGGAAAGCTATTATTATTATAAAGTAAAGGTTAGAGTTCAACTTGCTCCCTCTTGGAATTCTGCCAGCACTTTCACAGAGCTCCCCTTTAGTTCGTTAAAAGGTTATTTGAGAATAAAGGTTTTGGCTTCTGCATTTACAGCACCCCCATGTGGTTACGTGTTGATGAAAGTTAACAGACTAAAAATAACTAGAATATTTTCTTAGTGGTTAGTCACATTAGTGTCATGGGCTGTGGTATCACCTTAACACACACTCTAACTCTGTCTTTCCTGTTGAGACACACACATGTTTACTTCACTATACTTTTGGGGAATTGGATAAATACACTACAATTAAATAATCCATACCTTCCTCCTAATTCTAACCCTAAACGTAAGATTAGTAATGAAAATAAAACTTTTAGACTCTTTTAGTTTTCATAAATCACTTTTTGCAAAAATCACTTTTCATCCGTCTATCTGCAGGTGTCTAATATTCGTCCCCAAAAACAGTCTAGGTGGGAAAGAAGCACACACACACACACAAACACACACACACACACATCCCAGCGGGAGGCTACTTTTATACAGATCATTTATGTGAACCTCTGAGAGATGAAAAGTGATATCTGATAGATGCCTACAATGTAATCTGGAGCCCTAGTGAGCATTCCTGCAGAGAGCTCTGAACTCACACACACACACACACACACACCATTTAAAAACCTACCAGCTCCAACCTGCAAATGTTTTAGCACTTTGAGCAAATAACAGTTGCTAAAAGTGGTAAATCATTCGTAAACGCACAGATTTCCACTTCTACATTTGCAGTAAAAAAATGAGATATGCTTCAGTCTGATACTGCGTGTTCAATAATATTGTACTTACTGCATATTTCAATAAGGCACAGTACAACACACTTTTAACTTGAAATCTGGTGCTGTTTTGTTTTAAAATAAAATAATCACCAACACCACAAAAGAAAAATTGTGCGAGTCAAGGAGCTATTTCCTACAGAGTGTACAGTATGTGTACAGTCATTATGCTGCACCATCGCCCTCCACTGGATGTAGAATGAACTGCAGTAAACTACATATTAGCATTCCACGCTGTTATAAAAATGCAGCAACTGGGCGAACAGAGAGGGAGACGCTTGCAAAAACTGAAAGTTAATCACACGAGACCAAATATATTTGTTAATTATATTCAGGGTTTAACGTGAACGTCTAAAAAGACCTATCGGTCGATCGTGATCGACAGGTATGCGACCCCTGCTTTAGAATATTAATTCAAATCATAGGTGTAATTTGTGCTCAAATACAGATAAAATTAGACTTGAAAGCTCATAAAAGCACAATCTCAGAATTTCTGACTTTTTTCTCAGAATTTTAGCCCCCGCCCCCACCCGTTTTATTTTTATTATCATTGGTCTTAATATGCCGTCGTAGATTACAGACAAATACTGTAAGCACACACCTGAACACACACCAACACACACACACACACAGACATCTTCGGACCCCTAGAAAACATCAGTGCACAGGTAAGTGATTGTTCCTCTTTTGCTCTGGAGGAAGTTCCTCATTACAGAGCTAAACTGAGCTGTTCATTCATTCATTATCCGAATCGCTTAATCCCAACACCCTCATACGCACTCTCACACACACCCACGTTCACACCTTACGGGCCAACGTAGAGTTGCCAATTAACCTATAGTGCATGCTTTTGGACTGTGGCAGGAAACCGGAGCACCTGGAAGAAAACCCACATGGACACGTGGAGAGCATGCAAACTCCACACAGAAAAGACCCCACGGCCGACCCAGGGCTCGAACCCAGGACTGTCTCGCTGTGAGACGGCGGCGCTAACCACCGCAGCCACCGTGGCGCCCCTGAGCCATGCATGCTCTAAGTAAACAAGGGAGGAATGGAACACGGTTGGAACAGCACCAAGGACGTCCGCCTTCAAAACAACACTCTCAGTCTTCTCTAGAGTCCTGCATTACACTGAACAGATCGCTCTCTTATGCTTTCGCTCTTTTTCTCGAAGTGTTAAACTGCTTCACAGACATTACCGCACTCACATACTTGAACTAGCCTCTCTGTAAGTGGAGAAAAGTCTACACCCCTCCAAATCCAAATCCATTCCGGGGGTGGAAGTAACACATTACAACTGGGGCAGTAACGATTAGGGAGTTGGTACCGTGATCAAAGGGGGTCGAGGGTTCAAGTCCCAAGGCAAGGTACCGTCCCCAAGCTACTGCTCCCCAAGTGCTGCCAAAAAGCTGCCCGCTGCTTCTTCATCGATGGGTCAAACGCAGAGCTCACAATGCTGTGTTCACAATGAAACTCTGTTGGTTCTGTATGGGAAGTGTTAACGCGGTAAAGCTGGTTTATTGTTCAACATTCACACTAATTCCTACATATTGATATGAGACCACCAGCTCTCACTCACAATCTCTGTGTTCCTGATGGTTTTAGTGCCGCAGGATTAGGGAGCGTCACTAAATTACACAACTGTGTTTAAAGGAATCGTTTTTGAGACGTAATTTTTAATAATAAATAATTTAGCATATACATATTGGTGTGTAATTATTACATTGTTTTAGTTGGAAAACAGTATTTAAGTCAAGTATTTCCTTAAGCAGAACAGAATAATCTCAGTCATTTTATTCAGACATTTTTTAAAGCATTATTTTCTGTTTAAAAAAGACTAAGAGACTGTATCAGATTTGTATCGTATCAGCAGAAATCCAAAATTACAATATCGGTATCGGTATCGGACGTAAAAAAGTGGTGTCGTGCCATGTTTAGTACAAATAGTCGGTCATGTTTCCACCACTAACGACCTCATGCTGATCTTTCACACGCTGATGTATGAGTAAAACACTCCAACACGCTCAGAAAACACCCAACACTCCTCCACACACACTGCGGTAGTGCATGCTGGCAAAATGCTGTGATTTACACCACCACTTAAGTGGACAGTGATTTATGAAGCCGATCCACTGGACACATGCTGCGTTCACACTCGGCTCACTTCGCTCTCAAATGGAATTTAAATATCGGCTACAAGTGAGTGATTATTTGTCATCATGAACACAGCACATGCTGCACCACAACCAAAAGTGGCCTCAGCATCTGACCCATCCGTGAAGGAGCAGCGGACAGTTTGTTTCGGCTTACTCATGAGTGCCTCAGTGGTACCTTTACAGGTCCAGGACTTGAACCGGCGTCCCTCTGATCACGAGGCCAACTTCCTGACCGTTACACTACCTACTGTATGTTAATGTTGAAAACGGTGGACCCCATTCACCACTATTCTAGTCTGTGTGTTATCGGTGTCTGCTGGAAACTGTTACTTTAATATGTGTGGATAAGTTTGTGCTTTTTGTAAGAATGAGTTTGTGTACATTTTGTGTGAAATTCTTGCACTTTTTATGATTTTTTTGTGTGGAATTTTGCACTTTTTGTGTGAAAAGTCTTAACAGTTTTTGTTTGGATAATTTAGTGCTTTTTGTAAGAATAATTTTGCACAGTTTTTGGTGAAATTTCCACACTTTTTGTGTGAAATCTTCTGCGATTTTTGTACGAACGTTTTGCACTTCTGTGTGAAATCTCTGGTGTGAAATATTCTGCACTTTTTGCATGAAGAACCTTTTTTACAAATGATTTTCTGCACTATTTACACAAAGGATTTTGAGCATTTTTTTGTGTAATGCTTTTTTTGTACAAATATTTTTCAGCACTTTTTGTGTGGAGGATTTTTGCACTTTGTTTATGAAACCCTACTTACAAACAGTGCATGACAAAGCTGGATGATTTTCCAAACACTTGCTAAAACGACACCTCTGCACTCAGTATTGCTCACATGATCACTGACAAACAGCTGGTTTGAAAACCAAAATTAATAATAATTTCAGCAATTAAAAGTTGCCTGAAGCAAGCACAGAAATCCGTGTGAGAGCATGTGAGCAGCATTAATCTTGTGCGTGACGTTTACGAGGACGCTGCGCTATATTCAGCAGATCTATATTCATAAGTCTGCAGTATTACCAGTTTCTGAGCGACGTGCAGCAGATTCGAGGTGGAGAAACATGCGCGCATATAAAATAGAAACGTCTTCATCCTACACCGGCCTGGCCGAGCCAACTATCTGCCACCGAGAGCTCTTAGCACACAGCTTCAGCACAGGTGTGTGTGTGTGTGTGTGGGTCGGGTATTTATGGCATTGTGGGGATCTTTTTGTACCCTAAAATCACTTTTATCTGTTTTTTGGGCTTTGTGGGGACATTTGAGAGGTCCCCATGAGGAAAAATGACTTTATAGAAAATGTGCTTGTTTTATTTGAGAAACTAAAAGAGGTAAAAGATGTGCTTTTGGTTACTGATGTTAAGATTAGGATTAGGATTAGGTGTAGGTGTAAAATTATATACATCTAGTCATTATGGGAGCCTATGGAAGGACCTCACAAAGATAGTAATACAGAGACTGTGTGTGTGTGTGTGTATGTGTGTGTGTGTGTGTGTGTGTGAGAGAGAGAGAGAGAGAGAGAGAGAGGGACTGGGACAGCGAGACACTGAATGATTGCACGATTGCGTGTGAGAGAGAGAGTGTAAGAGTGTGAGATGGAGTGGGGGAGCGTAACACTATGCAGCGATGTGAGAGAGCCGCGACTAATTGTTTAACTCTGTGGGTTATTCCCTTGATTATGATTCTCTTTTGCATTATCTTATGGTGGCCGAGAGATTCCGATGCACTTCAGAATATTAAACAAGCTGCAAAACTAGAGATGCAACTTTTTCATTTCTGATGCCGATGCCGATACTTGGGCTCTGGGTATGGGCCGATCCCGAGTCCCGATCCGATAGCAGTTTTTAATGAATAAATTGTGTTTCTCTGTGAGGAGGAGACTGAGATTATTCTGTTCTGGTTAAGGAAATCCTTGACTTAAATACTGTTTTCCAACTAAAATAATGTAATAATTCCACACCCATATGTATGTGCTAAATTATTTATTATTAAAATTACATCTCAAAAATTATTGGTTTAAACACAGTTGTGTGGAGGAGTGCTGGGTGTTTTCTGAGCGTGTTGGAGTGTTTTACTCATACATCAGAGTTTGAAAGATCAGCATGAAGTCGTTGGTGGTGGAAACATGACCAACTATTTGTACTAAACATGGCACGATACCACTTTTTTATGTCCGATACCGATACCGATATTGTAATTTTGGATTTCTGCTGATAACATACAAATCCGATACAGTCTCTGAGTCTTTTTTAAACAGAAAATAATGCTTTAAAAAATGTCTGAATAAAATGACTGAGATTATTCTGTTCTGCTTAAGGAAATACTTGACTTAAATACTGTTTTCCAACTAAAACAATGTAATAATTACACACCCATATGTATACGCTAAATTACTTATTATTAAAATAACATTTCAAACATTATTAGTTTAAACACAGTTGAATAATTTAGTGACGCTCCCTAATCCTGCGGCGCTAAAACCATCAGGAACACAGAGATTGTGAGTGAGAGCTGGTGGTATTGAGGAAATGAAACAGTATGAAGGTGTGATGTGCTTTTGGGGTTGTAGTGTGTTGCGTTGCTTGTTCTGCTCATTGTCATATCAATATGTAGGAATCAGTGTGAATGAACAAAACATAAAGCTTTTTAGGGATGCACCGATCTGATACTTGGATCGGACATCGGACGGATAACGACTCAAATTGCTGGATCGTGTGATTATACTGTTTAATTTCCTCAACAACACCAGCTCTCACTCACAATCTCTGTGTTCCTGATGGTTTTAGCGCCGCAGGATTAGGGAGCGTCACTAAATTACACAACTCTGTTTAAAGGAATCATTTTTGATGTTATTTTAATAATAAATAATTTAGCGTATACATATGGGTATGAGTAATTATTACACTGTTTTATTTAGGAAAACAGTATATAAGTCAAGTATTTCCTTAAGCACAACAGAATAATCTCAGTCTCCTCCTCACAGAGAAATACACAACTTATTCATTAAAAACTGGTATCGGATCAGTACTCGGGATCGGCCCATACCCAGAGCCCAAGTATCGGCAACTGAAAAAGGTGGATCGGTGCATCTCTAGTAGTAATAACATATATTTGCGCACTAGAGCTGTACTCGTTTTTTCAGCTTAAATAAAGAATTAAACTTATTCCCTTCATGCAGCATGTAGCGTATATCCAACAGATCACCTTTTAAGGAACCCGAGGCCAACGCTTGAAAGTCTCATTTAACAGAGCACTGAGAGTTTCGGACGCTGAGTGTGGAATGCGAGGCCGAGCCCGGCGGAGGAATCCCTGTGCACTTTAAATGTTGCTTGCAAATATCTCACACACTCACTGACACGCCAAGTCGTATGCTCATAACATTCACAAGCAACACCAAGTTTTCCAGACTTATAAAATGAGCGCTGACCGATTATCGGCAGGGTTGATTATCAGGGGTCGATATTAGTCTAGTTAGTTTAATTTTGACCATCACCGATATTAAGTAACTTCAAGGTGAGAGCTACTGTGGCTCCACTTACGTCTCTTCTCTCTGTGTCGTTTGCTCTCGAGTCGCTGCTACATTTAATGTCCCGCCCACGACGGTCTCAGATTGGCTATATGTCACCCGAGTAGTAGCCAATCAGCGCTGAAGCCTTGTTGTCACTCACACCATACTCACACATGAGCGCAGCATGAAGCTCCGAGGAGAAGTTTCACAGAGTTTGCATATGGTATCCACATATCAGTTATCGCCTCATTAACTAGCAATAATCGGTATCAATATCGGTCCTAAAAAACGATATCGGTCGACCTCTAGTGTATAAGCCAAGAACAGAATTTAAGCCTTTAGGCTAAAACTAGAACATTTAACAGCTCAGCATGTTGGGTTCGAAGACGTTCACCCGTCCATCTAAACCATGGGTGTCCAGTTTTCGGTACTGAAGGGTCAGTATCCTGGAGGTTTTCCATCACACTCGAGTTCCGAACTTTGACACCTTGTAGAAGCTCACCGGAGTTGACTCAGCAGGTATGACGGAAATCCTCCAGTATCAGAGCTGAACGCTCCTGATCTAAACCTTAGTGACGGCGAATTGGGATTGATGAAATTTAGATGCCAAACTAGGGCTGAGCGATATGATCAGAGCCTCACATCCCGATGTCATTTTATATCCCGATACCGATATATATCACTATATAGTACATTTTCTGTAAATTCAGTGGAACCTATGGAAGCAAAATCTGGTGTCTGTGTGCGCTCTGCACTCACGCTCCACACACTCATATGGAACGCCAAAAGCGCCACAATATTTTCATGCAATTAACAGTAAAACACCCAATTTTAATTCCATTTTATTTATTAATACCCTGCTTTTTGTGGAGCTCAAGTGACTTGTGGTCAAACGCCGCTTTTTACACCGTAAAGTGTCTGTAAAAGATGGTGCTTTTTACTGTGCTGTAGTAAGGTGTCTTTAAGGCGAACTGTGGTACCTTTGGCGTTCCATAGATCCGTTTTGAGAGCGTGTGTATCAAGTTAATCTTACTCACAACGATTATTTCTATTATTTTTATCATTCGGTTAATACTTTTCCCCTTTTAAAAACGTATTATCGTTCATGTTGTCATGACCACCTCGCGAATTGGTGTGTTTCCTTCAGTTATTTTAATATCACAAAGATGCACCTTTATATTAGACCAAAAAATCCCAGTTTTAATATTTACGTGTCTTTACCGTACAAACACCAAAACCGACAAATAATCGTACTAGAGGTAATTAATCGCGATACCGAGGTGATATCGCCCAGCCCTGTCTCGTCACGTCTCGTCTCAGCGGCTCGGTGCTTTACCTGGAAGATGAGCACTTTGAAGTTCTTCCTCTTGAGCAGCTCGTGCTCGTTGCTCTCCAGCTTTCGGATCTGACCCGCCTGCCTGTCCAGCTCGCTCCTCACGCCCTTGACGTTGACGTTGACCTTGCGCACCTTGTTGAGCAGCTTGTTGACGGTGCCGGCCGTGCCGCCGTGGCTCTTGGCCAGCTTGGTGATCTCGCTCTGGATTCCCGTCACGCTCTTCTCCACGCTCTCCTGCCGGGCCTCCAGGCTGCTCTGAGTCTGCTGGATTTGGTCCACCACGCCGATGATCTTGTCCAGGAGGGCCAGCACCATCACGCCCGTCGCCTGGGGGTCACCACCAGGCTCCGGTCCCGGTTCCGACGCCGACCCCGACACCGGTTTCGGATCGTCCACTCTGGCTGGTTTGTCGTCGCGATCAGCGTTGCCATTTTTCCTGCTGGACGCAGGAGTGGTCACTGACGGTTTGGCTGCAGCCGTGACCAAAGCCACCTCTTCGTCGTCGGAGGAACTGTCGTTAAGGGCGACACGGTCCAGCTTCAGGTTGATGTCTGCCATGGCCAGGGTTCAAGTGTGAGGTGTCTTAACCAGACACACACACACACGCTCATACACACACACAGGCAGACAGACAGAGGGAAAGCTGAAGCACTCACACTCGTACTCGACGGCGTGTGGGAACGCGGTCCTGAGGTTAAAAATAAAAAGCTAAATTAAGAGCAGAGCGAACGCAGCCCGTCGTTGAGTGAAGAGCAGACCGACTCCCACCTGCACCTCTCCTCCTAAATCCTTCCTTCCATATACACCTCCGTCTGTGTGTCTCTCTCTCACCCTTTACACTACTTTCTCCCTAGTTCCTCTTCTCCTGGCAAATCTGTCCCAACTACTTGGCCCGGAGTGTGTGCATGTGAGTGAAAGAGTGTCTGTGTGTGTGTGTGTGTGTGTGAGAGTGGCCTCGAATGCAGCGACTCCTGCCAAACTTACACCCTGTCCCCTCCAAAGGCTCCGCCCCTTAATGGTCACTTACTGTAAGGCCACGCCCACACTGACCATCTCTGGACAGAGACACCTTTCCGGGAAAGCCTGGCTGGCACACACACACACACACACACAGACACACACACACACAGTTATATAGAGGTCCATTTATGCAGACACACATATTCACACACTTAATACACATCTATAAACACAAACACACTTCATTTGTAGCGTGCTCAAGCCTCGGCAGGTTAAAGCATAATCCAAACACACAGAACCAAACTCAGAACAGGGTCCAATTTTTTACAATTATATTTTTATTTCAAGCTCCACATACAGAAAACAACAGCTAAAAAAATCTACATTAACTCAAATAACACTAACCATATTAATTATATACGTAAAACAAAATACACACTATGATTTTAGGTAATTATATATGTATATATATATATATATATATATATATATATATATACATACACATTTCTATGTATATATATCTAAAAATTATATATTTATTTTTCTTTCAAGCCCCCATTATTTTTTAATAATAATTTAGTTAAAATAAGTAGTATATAGTAATTATATTATAATTAGCATTGTAATTCCTACTAATTATATTATTTATATATTATATTATATTATATTATATGTTATATCCATTCCTTCATTATCCGAATACACCAGTACACACACACACACACACATATATATACACATATATATACATATACACACACTATATATATATGTATTTTGTGAGGCAGGGAAGTTAATTTTAATATATTTTGATAATTTTATGGAAACAGTAACAGTTCAGTAGTGAAATGTTTTTATTAAATAACAGAAACAACGTATGCTCATTTAAACAAAATAGGTGAGGTGTGCAAATTTGGCCACCCCCAATTATATGAATAATCCCAAAGTATTATTTCAGAGAGACCTTTTGCTGAAATAACAGCCTGTAGATCTCCCATAGCCACCATGTCCTGAATTCTACAGGAAGTGGACCTGTTTCTCCATAATGCCCCAGTTCAGTCAGGTTCGATGGCTTCCGAAAGCATGGACAGCCTGGTTTCAACTCAATCCATACATTTTCAATGATGTTCAGGTCTGGGGACGGGGATGGCCATTCAAGAACATTGTCCTTGTGCCTCTGCATAAATTCCTTAATAGATTAGAGCAGTGTTGACTGATGGTTAAAGTGGAAACATCCAACCTCATGTAATTCATAACTTGTGATGACCTTCTGATATTGGTGGGAATCTATGTCTCTCAACTGTACAAGGTTTCAGGAACCCGGTAAGCAGCCACACAGCCCCATAACATGATGGACCCTCCACCAAATTTTACTGTTGGCAGCAAGTTCTTCTCCTGGAATGTTGTGTATTTTTGAAGCCTCCGGTTATGACCAACTAACTCTATCTTAGTCTCATCATTTTTTTTTTCCATAATATTTTTGGCTTGTCCAAATGCTCTTTTGCATACCTCATGCTGCTCTTCTTGTGGTGAGTACTCAGAACAGGCTTTTTGCGCATCACCCTTCCACTGAGCTGTTCCTGGTGCAAAGTGCGCTGGATCAGGAACGATGCACAATGACACCATCAGCAGCCAGATGTTGTTGTAGCTCTTGAGGTGGTCTGTGGTTCGTCTAGACAATTCTAACTTAGCCTTCGCCTGTGCCTTGAGATATTTTTCTTACCTTACCACATCTTTTCTTTCTTGACAAGGACTGTCTTGTGGCCTTCCATTTCCTAACTACATTTCTTGACTGTTGGAGACAGACAGTCCAAACCTTGTGATAATTCCGTACCTTCCAATTCATATAAAAGTGAATGATCTTATTTTTGTCAGCAGAGAGTTCCCTGAAGGTTCCGGCGTTGCCACTCTCTAAGAGGAATCGTACCTCTCGCGCTCCGATCTGGACCGCAGCTCCGATTTAGACTACGCATGCGCCGCAATGCGTCATTTCCGCTTTTCGCTACTTTACAGCAACTGCTCGGTTTTACTACGTCAAACTTAAAGTCCCGTCAGAGCTTCCGGTCCACGCAACTAGAGACTAGAGATCACCACGATTTTTTCAGTCCCGCCCCGCAAAAATATATACTATTTTCTCCCCGCCCGCCCGCAAAAATCCCGCAGGTAAACCCGCCACAAAACGCCAAATCTAAATATGAAACCTGTAAGAATTGATGCTGGTTTGAAGGCAAAAGGTAGTAACACCAAATATTGATTTGATCTAGATTTTTCTTTTGTTCGCTCACTTTGCATTTTGTAAACTGATAAAAATAAACAATCATTATTTATAGTTCTGAAATATGGAAGATTATAAGCACATCAATTCAAATGGCCATTCATTCTGCAATTGGCAATTCAGTATTCAATCTGAGCATGTAATGAGAAAATACATTGTGCAATTTGCAACTCAGTGTGCAAAAGTGCTGATGCAATCCTTTAATCTGTTTCCAAATATTTTGAATAAAAAACAGAATAACAGTTCACTGAATTGCATTTTGTATTGCCACAGGTTTTTTTTTTTGCCTCTTTATTCAAATGGCAATGCAATAGCGTCCCGGCAATTACATCGTGTGTCACTACGCTCTTTTTGCACAAAAATTCAATTGTCAATTCCCAACTGTCAGACCTCTCATCAAGGCGGGGCTTCATTAACTATGTCACTATGTATGAATTGCCAATTGCAGAATGAATGGCCATTTGAATTTATGTGCTTGTAATCTTCCATACTGAAATCATTCTTTGTTTACAGCATTTTTTCACACCTGCCTAAAACTTTTGCACAGTACTGTATAACAGATTAAACTACAAGAATACATTAAACAAAAATGATACCCCAAACAACGCAAAACAAATATGTAAACAAAGCAATATAAAGAGTAAAAGTGATCTTCTCCACAATGCAAATCATAAAAGGAATAAGGAAAACATCATTAGTTTCATACAAACATGGCATTCACCTTAAGACCCATTCTATCAACGCAATAGGAGAGGAGCTTCCATGTGCTCCCTATGGCCAAAAGCAATGGATCTTTCTATCAGCACTTTGACCCCTCCAGGATTCACTTTTGAGGGGCTTTCTGCTGATCCTCAGCCTTCACCTGGAGCACATTTGGTTCTGTTACCTTGCCAAGAGAGAGTTTGTGATTTTCCAAATCCAATGCAAAGCAAGAGGTCCCTCAAGACTTGATGTGGCTCCTATATGGAAGTTGGAAGGAATATCAATGGAATAAGTTAAGGTGCAACTTAACTACATGCAAAGGAAAACTCATTTTTTTAAAAAACAAGGTGAAAAAAACACACCTCATCAGGTATCAGAACAGCAGGAGTGAACACCTGAAATACAGGCTCCAGGTTTTTCTTCAGTAGGCATGAAGTTCCTGAACGCACCACCACTGACGAATTAATGGAGTATCACCCTAAAAACCTATAAAAGCATTTAAAATTTCAGATGCTTGACATCTTCAGTTTCTCTCATATGCCAACACTTACCTGAAGTGCACAGACTGATCGCATACTGCAACAAAAAGAAGTAAAAATGTAGCACATAGGGGCTAAATGCCTGAAACTTAACCTGAATTAAAGCATGAAGATGGCACAAGAAGTTCTGGAGGAATTGAGAATGCAGACTTTACAATAATTATTTTAAACTATGGATGTACAATAATAAAATACCACAATTACACCAGTTTGGACTCAATAATGCTACATTGAGAGCACTGTGTGTATATAAATATATATATATATATATATATATATATATATATATATATATATATATATATATATATATATATATAAATATATATATACACATATATATATATATATACACACACACACAACGTGGCACAAGTCGGAGACCAACCCTGGGCAGGCGCCAACACACCGCAGGGCACACACACTCACGCACACATTCACACTTTAAGGGCCAATTTAGGGTCGCCAATTAACCTATAACGCATGCCTTTGGGCTGTGGGAGAAAACCAGAGCCTCGAGGAAAGCTACGCAGTAAACACAGGGAGAAAGCATGCAAACCCACAGAAAAGACCTCAGGCCAGCCCCGGGGTTCAACCTGTGACCTCACATATATATATGTATATATGCACACACACACACATATATGTATGTATATATGTATATATTTTTATATATTTTATTACATACATATATACATATAAATACTAATAATACTATTTATTAATAACTAAATTAACTACTAAATAATTATTAAATGATCAATACAAGTTATTACTAATACTAAATTACTAATTACTAGTAGTAATAATTACTAATATTAATCATTTAGTTAAACCAGTCAAAACTGTATATTGCTGTTACTGACAAAGTGCATTATTTAAATTTTACATGTTGATATATATTTATATATTTGTGCATGTTAAAATATTTTCTCTTTTTTAAGGACTATAACTGACAGGACGAACAGGCAAAGTCCACGTCAGATCTTACAATTTATTAGTTAAATAAACGTTTAAAAGGTAAGTTTTGATGTGGAAACTGGAGCATCTCGTCCCCTTGTATACATGTATAAAGCGGAGATGACCAACTTTCTTTGACCTCGACTTCATGACACCTTGAATTTTGTCTTGAATGTGGGCTGAATATCACTCAGCCGCAGAACAGAGATGCAAATTTGGTGGGAGGGGAGGAAGGAAACTGAGATTTCATCTTCATCAGCCAAACCTTTATTGACAGACACACAAATGCACAACATCAAGTTTCAATCCCTTTAATTACAGCATGTTACTGAGCAAAGGATGAGAGGCACTGCGGCGTCCTCGACACAACAAACAGAACGAACGCAAACCCACGAAACTGAAGATTAAAGCTTAAACGGGAACCTGTAGATTTACGCTGGATTATGATGATCAAAATCTAACGACGACTGGTGAGGAGGGTCCGTACTACTCCTGTTACGACCGCCTACATGGTTTATTGATTAGCCATTTTTCACTACAGCGCTCCTTTAGGAACAGCACTTGGTGCAAAGTTAACACTCACCTTATTCCCACCAGCGCACAGGTCCCCGAGAGCTGGATTACTGACCCGCTGGATTATGAGGTTAGCATATTCGTCGATTCATTCATTCATTATCCGACCCGCCTAAGCCCAGCCGGGTCACGCGGGAGAACCGGAGAACTACTGGGCGCGCGGCGGGGACCAACCCAGGGCATTGCGGGTTCGGATATGTACCAGAGAAATCACAAAACTGCCGATTACAAATCAACACAGTACATTTAGAGAAAGTGGGTAAAACAGAAAGGCTGATTGGAAGGAAAGACGGCAGGGGAATTTATAACGTATTCCTTTGGAGGTGGTGTGAGTTCAGTCCTCTTGAGTATGAGAGGTACCAAGGAAAACGCGGGTCGTGAGTTCCGGCCGTACTTTCACACAGAGAGGCATGTACATGTACACAAAAACAGGACTGAATTTAATCAGGTTGTAATAATAAGCTGACGGGAGATTTGACGTCCCTTAAAAATCACAAAGCAGCGTTACGTTTAAGGCAAATCGAGTCAAATGTGGCTAACTGTGGTTTACTGTTATTGTTATTAAACGCTTCAATATTCTAAACTTATTTTAAACTGCTCCTAAGACAATCACCGACGCTTTCGAGCGAATCCCGACGTTCTTCGGGTCTTTCACATACAAGAAACCCAGCTTATTTACGCAGTCCAGTTAGGGTTTTAGAAGCACTTCTCTAACTTAACGCTGACAGCCTTCAGTTCCGCTTTCTACGGAAAAAACCGCTACGCCGCCTTTTCCTCAACTGACGCTCCCATCTTGACGTTTTACCCCCGAGGTTCGGAACAGGAAGTGCTCAGAAACGCACACACAAATAAATAAAGTTAATTTTAACAAAGTCTCTGTTGCACTCGCCACTAAAATGAGGGAGCACGTCTTCACAACTGTCAGATAATGATGTGCGCTAATCCGATTGGCTGTTGGCGTATTAACGAAGGTGTGGTTTTGGGGACGGGAAAGGCTGACGTTTGAGGGCGGCTCAATCCTCGAACCTGCCCTCCAGAATGCTGTCGAAGGTGAAAGGCATGAACTTGAAGCCCTGGCCGCTGTAGAACTTGTTCTGGAACTCCACCCTGAAGCGGAAAAGCGAGTGAAAGTGAGTGATTATTTGTCGTCATGGAAATCGAAAGCACAGCTCACAGTGCCATGTAAACGCAATGACGCTCTGCATTTGACCCATCCGTGAAAGGAGCAGTGGCAGCTGGGAAGCGGTAATTTGCTCACGGTACCGGTGGTACCTTTACCCGCATAGGATTCGAACCGGAGGGTTTAAGGGTCTTGCTCAGGAGTTAAAATGTGGATTTTTAGCCTTTACCAGATCTAATGCATTTAAGTGATTATTTGTCGTTGTGAACGCAGCACAGTGCACCACAACCAAACGTCACCTCTGCATTTAACTCATCCATGAAGGAGCAGTCGGCAGCTTTCTGCAGTACTTGGGGACAGTACCTTGCTCATGAGTACTTTCAAAATTACTTTTAATGTCGTCCGGATTTGAACCACCTTCCGATCATGGGGTCAACTCTCAACCGCTACACTGCCAACCTGATGGTCATTAAGCTGCAGCCTTTATAGTAGATACTACACAACACACCTATATACACAAGTTTGGTGGCAGCCTGGATGGTCCCTTGAGTTACGGCGGAGCAAACCACAGGTAAATCAAGTAAATAAGGAGTGTTCAGTTCGTGTGCTCACTAGTGCAGACGGAGCGCGTGCAGGAACGCAGAAAGCCCCTCCATTATCAGAAGTATACACACCGTCAGCGTGGAAAAGAAGACGAAAATAATAGAGAGAAGAGCAAAGCCCATCACGCTTCTAGTGGAAAGGCCACTGTGCATCACCATCGACCATAACACCTCAGACAGCTCTGCAAACAACAACACACACACACACACAATTACTGGTTAAGTTCTGCTGCGGCACTGATGCAGAATCGCCCACGTCTGCATCGCGATACATCGACTATGTGATTAATTGATGCCCCTATCAACTGCCCAGCCCTAATTAGGGGGTCCAGGTAATAAATACGTTTCTGTGATGTCATAACCGAGCTTTTATAATTCACATAAAATTACAGAAAACCACCCGATTCTCATATGAACACTGTTAGAGATTTGTTTCTTTATAAACTTAAGGAAGCTGTCATAAAAAAGAAGCTTTACGACCAACTCACACATTTCACACTATTCGCATCTTTTTCCTATCATTTCACTTCAGCAGTCCCTCCAGGACTTCGCGGGCCTTTTTTCAGATTGTTGTGGTCTAAAATGCCTGATTTTGTGGCAGCGTTAAAAAAAATTGTGATGAAAGTTGGGGGTGGCTTTTGCCGCTTTGTTGCATGAAGTTGTGCAGAAAACAAAAGATTTTGTTCCCTTTTATAATGACTCTTTAACAATGAATTAAAATGAAAAGAAACAAAAACCACTATCATTTTTATTTTGTTGAAGGTAAATATGAGGCGTTTTTATCACCTGCGTCTTTTAAACGTAACAAAGAAGTGACTTCGCTGACTCATGGCTCAACGTTTTGCGGGGAACGACAATGATTGGTCAAACGTTGCGAAAAAGTTGTGTTAAATGGACAAAATTGCACGGTAGTACCTAATTCGCGGCATCGCGAAATCCTGGAGGGTCTGCTTTATTGTTCTATGTTCTAACTCCTTATGTCTTGACATGATTAGTGTAGTTTATCAAAACTATGGACGAGGGAAAGTTAGATTTCTGGGGGATTTTTGGCTAATTTTGACTTCTGACTCACTGACCGCTTGATTTTCTTGCATCAGCGCCATTCTGCTGCTTTTGCGATTTGCTATGCTTGGACCCCGCTACTGCCACTTTCAGATTTATAGTGTTTTGGTGAATTTTAGCAGTGCGCTACTCACGTGCATGAGCCAGACTCAGGGCCCAGAGCCGCAGGTAGGAGGCGGTGTTGGAAATACAGCCTAAGCAGTACTCTATGGTGTGGATGGCCTGATGAACCGCGACGTCCGCAAAATTAAACTAGAGAGAGGGACGAAAGAGAGAGAGAATATATCACCTCTACACTTTTATTACCTCCACCCTTATGCGATTCATTCATTCCATTAGCCAAACCCATTATGTGATCAGACCCACCACACAACAACAACAACAACAATTTGGGACTCTTTCACTTCATTAAATTTGGCACAAAATCATAAACTGAACCGCCGGGTTAGTCCTTCTTTTGGCAGAGACGGCTAGAAATGATTAAATGTGAGAGCTCACTTCAGATTTAGTGGAGTGAAGAAGCACCACACCAAGAAAGAGGAGAACCATCACACACACACACGCACAGACACAAAGACACACACACACGATGTGTAATTAGGTTTGAAAGATTTGGCACACAGCAATAGAAAGATATTCGACTCTTACCGCTTCATCTTCAGACGGCTTGAAAAGTAAAATGAACACAGTTTAGAGGAAGGTTACAAGATCAGAAGAGCAAACTTGCTTTACCAAGGGTCCACAATGATTTGAAATCAGTTGTAAAATGTAAAATGTACATTAAGAACTGGGCGGTTAAGGGCTGGGAGATATGGTCTAAAAGTAATATCGCAATACACTTTATATACAGGGTTTCCAACTCTCACACATCTGGCGCGACACTCAAGTATTAAGCATCAATCTCACGCTCCCACGCTCAATCCACGGTAAATCTAACATTTATTATGCATCTTTTAAACTGTTCACTCATTTGCTGAGCTGATCACTAGACTACACAAGAAAGTTATTTCCGAATTAATTCCAAATCAAGCTCTAGTCGAAATGAGCTCTTAAAACCCCAACTTGACCACTGCATTCATCGGCTGCAGGTAATCTGTCTGCGCACTTTTCTCTGATTGTTGATTCGTTAAACATATCTGCCGTCAAATATTATGTCAGTTACTACCCATCTGCTCCGTCCATCATCATCGTGTTTGGTATAACGTTGTTCAGAGCCAGGAGGACAGAGGTGAAGGTTGGGTGTGAAATGGGTGTGTAGTAACAATATAGATACGTACTCCACTGGTTAGGTTAGGCTAACCCTAGGCTAATGCCCTAGACTCACAGGACAAAACTGAACTCCTCCCAACTGACCAAAATTAGCAACCCTGTATCTATCTCAATATATTTTCCCACATTTCTCACAGCCGCATCACAATAACGTGATGGACTAAATAATGCTATCCGGAATAAACACTCGGAAAATATCAAGTAAACAGTGAGTATTGTGAGTAGAACGCTACGGTTGTTGTTTTATCACATGAAATGTGAGTTTTATCTGTAATAAAGGGGAAGATTTGACTGAACTGGAGCAAGCAGAGTGACGCGCTCTATACACGAGTCGCGAAAATACACACAGAGCGTTTACATCACGAAGAATGTTATTTATACGCCTGTTACGCATTTACTGCTGTTTTTGTGACAGAATGACAGAAGCAGTGGTGTTTTATTTCAGAACCAAGTCGTCCGCTTCCATCTCTGATTAATGCCTCTGAAATGGCGTGGATATTCACGTTGTCTCTCTGCACGCTCGCTTCCCTCCGCTACCGCTGCAAAACGCACATGCGCTAGGACAGTGTTCTGAGCGGGTGGGGGAGTGAGCTGTCTGCTGTGAGAGCGCAGAGAAGCCAAACTTTAACACTAACGTGAGGATTTGTACTCCATGTTCACCATATAGTCATAGGTCAAAATCAAAGCAAGATACATCGAGCATATTTGTGACTCAAGACAGCAAAAACTAGTCGCTATCGAACGGAGGTTTCCGGTGAAAAATGAGCTTATGTTAGTAAAATTTAGTGTTTTGAAACAGGAAGGTCTTATACTGTACTGTTGTGAATAAATTTCACAAAAACTTACCTTTCCATCCTAAACGCATTTCTTTTGAGGTGAGGAATTCAATTCCAGCAGAATGTTGGGAAGTTTCTGTTTTGACCGCTTACTCAATATTTACGTAAATCCACTGGTTGACTAGTTGCTGAAGATATTCGAATCCATCTGCTTTGAGTTCGAAGTTAACCTAACGCAGGTAGGCTATCCGCGGTGGCTGTGAATGCAGCGAGGCTATCAGAATATTTAATGTAGCCAATTTAATCGCACTGCTGCCTGTGAAAAGATGCCGAGTAGTCAACTTCAAAGGCAGATTCGCTTTCACTTCTACGTGGACAGGACAGTTCCCACACCTTGAATGCTGATATTCAGTCATATGTCGTCCATCTATTCGATATAGGTATCGCTTAGCTTGATTTATGCCCTTTTCATGAAAACATAATAACCAACCGATGTTTACTGCAACAAGCTTTAATCGGTTTGCTGCAGCAGAGTCACATTTGACATATCGTCCACCCCTACTTCCGTATAAGCATTTCAACATGAGAGCATTGAGATGATTAAACCACGTAAACATGAAAATTTAGGAGTGTGAGGTGGAGCAGAGTCTAAAGCAGGCCTGTGGGTGGGTGTGTGTGTTTGTTTATGAGGCCGGTTGCGGGGCAACAGGAGTGTGTGTGGGTGGGTGGTGGTGTATGTGTGTGGGGGCGGCGGGGGCGTTTTAAAACGAGGACGAGCCACTTTAGGGCACTGCTGGTATGCAGGATAGTCCCTCACTGACTCACCAGCCGGAATGTCCAGAGGGACGTTGCCCGGTGGAACATGTCCAGCGATTCCGATGAACTGAGATCACACTCAAAATTCATTGATAATTCATATACGGGAAATGAGTGCCGCTACGCTGCGTAAGGAATGGCACTGAAATGGAATTGGCACGGAACCATTTGACTATAAGACGGTTGTAAATGATTCATATATGCAGTAATACCTCGGATTACATCGTTTTGACCTGTCTTTTTCAAAGTTATACTAATTCTAAAATAATAAAGAAAAAATAAAACTCACTCTGGTTTTATTCAGACTTAAAAATAAGTGCATAAAAGTGTAAATAACCAATAACAAGCCTAATATCAGAAAATGAGACTTAATACGTAAAATGTTGTAAAAAAATGTAATATGCAATAAATAAATATGAAAAATAACCTTACGACATACTTAGGCTACGCTATTAAAGATGTTTGGGGTTGTAACATATGTTCTGGGGTCTAGGCTGTCTTTTTAGGCTTATTTTTTTTTAGATTTAAGTCATGGTAAATCAATTAACAGTGTAAAGCGAGGTATTACTGTATATTTTATATAGGGGTATAAATGATTTATAAACAAGTTGTTAATTAGGTTGCGTTAAACAAGTTATAATAGTTTAGGGGAGTGATTGTGAACATTGTGAACACAGCACAAAGACAGAGTGCACCACAACCAAATGTGAGCTCTGCATTTGACCCATCCGTGAAGGAGCAGTGGAAAAAAAGGAGCTTTGTTTTTGGCAGTGCTTGGGAACGGTATCTTGCTCATGAGTACCTCAATGGTACCTGGATTTGAACCCAGCAACCCTCCGATCATCGACTTCTTAACCGGTACATTACAAACCGCTCCTAGACAGCTGTGCTACATTGCTACATCGATGCAGGATCACTATTTGGCAGGAACTCAAATCTCACTAGTGGCTCAGCTTATCTCGTCTCCTCGTCTCAGGCGGAATGTTAACGCATCGACTTCATCAGCTATTTGTTTAACATGTTATTACTAGTAGAGTCATGTTCTTCATTGTTAGCTGATGTTGATGAGTTACTTGATATCAGACACCAGTTATCAGACTAAACTAGAGATGGCACCGATCCGATCCGATACGTAGACGGGATATCTGCCCGAAAACGAAAGCTGATTGGGGGCCGACTCTGTAAATGTACAAAGACAACTGGTCTTTCATGGGAAGGCAAGTTACTGCGGTAAAAAGCTGGTTTATTGTTCAACATTCACACTACACTCATACGCTGATATGAAATGAGCAGAACAAGCAATCTAACACACTACAACCCCAAAACACATCACACCTTCATACTGCTTAATTTCTCAACACTAGCTCTCACTCACAATCTCTCTGTGTTCCTGATGGTTTTATTACCGAGGATTAGGGAGCGTCACTAAATTACACAACTGTGTTAAAACCAATAGTTTTTGAGATGTTATTTTATTAATAAATAATTTAGCATTTATATATGGGTGTGGAATTATTACATTGTATGGTTGGGAAAATTTTTTCTTAAGCATAACAGAATAATCTCAGTCATGTATTCAGACATTTTTAATGCACTATTTTTTTGTTTTCTGTTTAAAAAAGACTGAGACTGTACCAGATGTGTATCGTATCACCAGATATCCAAATTTACAATATCGGTATCAGACATAAAAAAGTGGTATTGTGCCATGTCTAGCCTGAACCAACCTTGCTGTTTGAGTCGATGATTTCCCCGCTCATCCTTCATGCCATTTTTATCACTAATTATTGAGGAATTACTGACGTTTATATCTGCCAAAAAGGAGCTTATTATAAAGTGTAAAACAACGTCAACATATTTTTGACAAGTTCCAAAACTCATGAACTTCTGAAATCAAAATCAGCTAATAATAAACTACACTGCTCCTCAACCACACTTTACTGGTGTTGAGATAAGCTGGAGACACTAGTGAGAGCTAGGATCCTGCCAAATAGTGATCCTGCATCAACTGTCATAACTTACTGCTTAATAATGGTTCAAAATCTGTCTACAACTTAACAACCTGATGATAAATCATTTTTAACCCTTTATAAGGGGAGGTTTTTTGTAAAGTGGTTCCATTGGCACGTGGATAGCATCACACTCACGAAAACGCGCACACAGAAATTTGTAGACGTCTCTCACACGTTAAGAACGAGCTTTTTATAGCTTTTCTAATTCATTTTAACTCACAATGACGTTTGGGATGAAATTAGACAATAAACACCTGAAATGTGTTCAGACCCCTTAACTCATCCAAACCGCATAAATCCAGTCACTTTATATATGGATACCTCATTAATTATCATTATATATTGAGAGAAAGAAATAGAGAGAGAGGCATAGAGAAGAAACAGGAGTGAAAAGTGCAGGAACAGAGTGAATACGCAAGAAAGTTAGACTGGAACGAGTAAAACCTCAAGGAGATGAGAGTGTGTTTGTGTGTGGAGAGAGGGAGAGTGTGTGTGTGTGTGTGAGAGTTGCCTTTGTCTCACCTCCTGCCTCCTCAGTTTGCTGGGCGAGGCTGATCATGTTGAATTATCTCCGCCTTGCCCTCCTCGTGGGGGCCGCCCGAGATCCCACCAAAGTCTCTGTGAGCTCCCAAGACAACGCATTTAACAGAGAGTGTGGATCAGTGATTCTTTGTATCGATGGAGATCGAGGTATCGTTACAACCCCCACCCCGTACAATGAGCCTATCACTTGTGTATAGGTCCTTACCAGGTGCTTCCTCCACAGGTACTGTCTGCGCAGAATCAGGGTCTTGACTATCAGCATGCAGGGCACACAGGCGAGGGCGATGACCACCAGCAAACTCTGTATCACCATCTACAGGAGCACGAGGGGGAAACTTCAACTACGTCCTCCAGCCTTGTGTTTCACTGTACTGTAGCAGATGTGTGGTGTGATGCCAAAAAGATGTGCGAGTAGAACTTTCATAAGTAAACTTGGCTGGTTTTTGAGGCATTTATAATTCAGTGCCAATCGACCAATCAGCTTTCTCCTAGTCTGTGATTGTCTGGTTTTAACTGACATTTATAATTCAGTCCTAATCGGCCAATAATCTTTCTCCTAGTCTGTGATTGGCTGGTTTTAACTGACATTTATAACATAGTGCTAATCAGCCAATCAGCTTTCTCTTAGTCTGTGATTGGCTGGTTTTAACGACATTTATAATTAAGTGCCAATCGACCAATCAGCTTTATCCTAGTCTATGATTGGCTGGTTTTTAACTGACATTTATAACAGAGTGCTAATCAGCCAATCAGCTTTCTCTTAGTCTGTGATTGGCTGGTTTTAACGGACATTTATAATTCAGTGCCAATCGACCAATCAGCTTTATCCTAGTCTATGATTGGCTGATTTTAACTGACATTTATAACATAGTGCTAATCAGCCAATCAGCTTTCTCTTAGTCTGTGATTGGCTGGTTTTAACTGACATTTATAATTCAGTCCCAATCGGCCAATAATCTTTCTCCTAGTCTGTGATTGGCTGGATTTAAACAGACCTTTATAATTCAGTGCCAATCGGCCAATCAGCGTTCTTCATGTCTGTGACTGGCTGGTTTTCAGAGACATTTATAACGCAGGGCCATGTTGAGTGAGCGTGAGCGCAGAGGTTTTCACTGCACACTCAGAATTCTGTCACAAAAATATCGCCGTAGATGTGCAGCTACTGAAATGTACATCAGCAGTGAGGGTTACCTGCCCCCTGTACAAGGTTGGGTAAATGCCAGGTTGAAGAGGAACATGTTGATGAAGGCGATGAGGAGGCTGGGAGCACCTCTCGAGGTACTGGCATCGTATGCTGTCCACTTATAGAAGACAAGCAACACCAGGTAGCCAAACAGACTGCTCATGAAGACGATCTCGGGGATGAAGCTCTTAACAGATGTTTAAAGGCTTCTTGAAGTAGCTACAAACACACACACAATCACACAAGTTAAATTGAAAATGAAAACATAAATTTCAGGAAATTGTTATAAAGAACGAACAATCAGGAAAATAAACAGGAACATACATGTGATTGAAGAGGCTAAGAGTGACTCCGAACAGCATGTGAATAACTCCCAAGATCACGGACATCTTCATCTTAAAGGAGTTGAGAAAGGTCAGCTTGTTGACAGCTATGTTCCAGATCTGTGAGGAAAAAAACAGCAGGAGAGTTTACCTGTAAATAGCTTAAACGCATCACATGTTCATGTGGTGAACAGTTAATAAAACATAATGTATTGTCAATAAGGCTCCCAGCTCACTAGGGCTGGGCGATATGACCTCAAATCAATACTTTACCTTGATTACGATTAGAGATGCACGATATGGGAATTATTGGCCGATGTCGATACCCGATATTTTTTTCATGATATCTGCCGATGCTGATAAATGAGGAAGGCACAGCTGAGCCAAAGTTTCACTGCGCGCTCAGAATTTTGGCACAAAAATGCCATTTCTAACAACAGCACCAAGTCAAGCGAAGCGTGAAAGCAGAGGAGCCAGGACGAGCATTTCCAACGAGGCACAACACCTTCTATGAAGTGTACTGTCAACAGGGTGTGACACTCCATGTGCACTACCAGTGTGTAGAGAGCCGTTAAGCTACAACCCCAGCTATCTCCTGAAACGCATTCTACCGCATAGATAAGTATGATAACAGCGTCTTATCTACCATACTATTAAGTGCGGTAGTAGGTGGACTCGGGACACAGCCTGCGTGTGTGAGCTCACATTCGCTAAGGGAGGCAAACACACAGCTTGAAGAAGGAAAGATTTTGCGCAAAGTATAAGAGTTGAGGACAAGATTTTATGGTGAACGCTCCACTGCACGCTCAGAATTTTGGCACAAATTAACGCCATACATTTTAAGACAGAAGGTGCGGGTCGTTCAAAATCTACCTTCCCCACGTACAATAAATGTGTCATATAATATCGGCTGAAAATATTGGGCAAATGACTTAATAAAAGGCAATTATCAGTCAATTCCGTTATCGCCGTACGTTACCTAATTACGACTAATGACTTTTTAGGTTTATTTTTGGCCCTCATAGTCTACCGACATTTTTCAATAAAGAGTCTATTTCAGATTCTTGCAACATCAAACACACGCAGATGTAGTGGCAGACTGGACAGGGCAGAGTCATATGACCCCCGGAGTAAAGCATTAACAGAATAAAAAAAAAAAAGAATTGAATTAACCGGCATGGACAAAATTATACAAGGTTCTGAATATCGGTTTTGATTAATTTTCAATTACTTGCCGAGCTGTATCTTTTCAACCATAAGGCCTCGTCCACACGGACGTTCGAAATGAACGCTTCGAACGCTTTGACGCCAGTTTAACGGTTAAACGCAATAGCTGCTTCTTAAGTTTCGCCGATTTTTGACGCCAAGAAACACTGCATGCAGCGCTATGACGCCACCCGACAAGCGCAGGCCGTCAAGGTCGTGCTCAACGCCCGGGTGGGATCACGGATTCGCCTCCAATGAGCAGAAAACGTCATGCTCGTCGGTGCTCACTCATTGAACGCCAGAAAAACGCCTGGTTCAGACGTCCGTGTGAACGAGGCCTAACATAAGCATTCACTTATTTACATTATCAGATAATTGATTAGATAAAATTAGATTAGACACAAATTTATTGTCACTGAACACACCATATATGTAGTCTGTTAAATGACAATAAAGTTGACATTTTTCTAATCTATACTCAAATATTATTATATCTAATAAATATTATTATTATTATTATTATTGCACACATATGCAAACATATAAACTATAAACTGCCTATTTTCCAAATAAATAAATAAATAAAAAGCGTCCCTTACGGGGTCAATGCCGACAGGATAGGGGCAGTTAAACACGCCCTGAATTGCCGGATCCACCTGCAACATTCTGTTCTCCTCCAGGATCTTGCCCCTGCAGAGAGCACACTTGGTTTTAACCATCAACAGATTTTATTCCGAATTATGAGTCTGAGTTCTGAACTCACGTCCAGTTGCCGGAAGTGAACATAGGCCGGACGCTCCACCCAGAGCCGAAGATGTTGAGCGACTTGGAGAAGCAGTCGTTATAGATGATGCCCGTGTAGACGGAGAAGATGCCCATCAGCAGGATGATGTACCGGCCTGAAAACACCATGCTGAACATCTACAAGACGAGGGAGAGAAGGTTGCGAAGAAAACTTTAAGGCTTTAAAGGCACTAGTACAGGTACTAAAGGTATAAGCTATAGGGTCCAGATATATGGGGGCACTTAGTAGCATAGCAGTTTTTGGAGGGTCGCTGGTTTGAATCCCGGACCGCTAAAAGAACCACTGATAACTTTTATTTAAAAAATTATAATATGAGACATTTAAATATTAGATAAACAAACCCTTTTGAAATCCATTGGACTTTCTTTTTGTGGAAAAACACACATTTTAGGGCAGGGGAGTGCAACTCCGGTCCTGGAGGTTTTCCATCCTACTTGATTTTATAGAACATTCACACTTAGTCTCAGGTGATATTCACTCAGAATATACCATCAGGTAGGACGGAAAACCTGTAGGACGCCGGTCCTCTAGGACTGGAATTGCCCACCACTGTTTTAGCAACAGAAGAGGATCAGAGGCTGTACAGTTGTGGAAGGATGGATGGATGGATGGATGGATGTACAAGGTGGGTGTGGGTGAAGGTATACCTCTATTGTCATTTTTTTGAGCCATGAGGCGTCTTTCACGTATAACCAGGTAGAGAGCGGCGCAAGTCATGAGGAGTCCGTGGCCCAGATCCCCAAACATGACGGCGAACAGGAAGGGGAAGGTGATGATGGGTAGGGAGCTGAACACCAAGCAGTACGATGAGATCGGGGATGGCGAGACAAACAAACATGAGACTCAGACCACTATGACTATGAAAAATTTCACTAAAAATGACTAAAATAAAAGGCGGATTAGGCCTAAACCAATGAACCCTGAATCAACATAACTCTGCCTATGATGATACATTTCCATACTTACATTACAAAATAACATTTACAGTACAAACCTCATCACTAAACAAAAACAAACAAACCAAAAAAGCCAAACAAAACAGTGATTTTGATTATGCGGTCATATCAGCCAGCCCTGCTCTGGAGTGTCGGAACTGTATATGGTGGTGACTGAAGCCCTCTGAAAATCACGTTACAGAAAGCACTGTGGTTACCCTGCTGATCTTCGCCAGGTTAAGCCGACAGATGCTGGGCTCACTTATGCTCTGGGAAGCCGAGGAACTTAAGTGGTTTTATGTAAGTGGGCGGCAGTTTGTTGGTCTGCCAGCATCCTGTTGAGGATGGAGGGAACGGTGGTACCACTTTTCTCCTAAAGATGAGAGCGAGGAGGGAGAAAGAGGTCTGTTCACTGCAAAGTTCATGGATTAACCTGGTGGAAGTTGCGTTGGACAAACATTTATGGTATTAAATTTACTTTTTACATTAAAGAAACTGGCCAAAATAGAATTGTTAAAGATTACATTAGGGCTGGGCAATAGGACTCAAAAAATCCAAACACAATATTTTTAAGAACAAAGACTATAGAACTACTGAAATACAGATATTTTTAGAACAAAGACTATAGAACTACAGATATTTTTAGAACAAAGACTATAGGAACTACAGATATTTTAGAACAAAGACTCACAGAACTACTGAAATTACAGATATTTTTAGAACAAAGACTACAGAACTACTGAACTACAGATATTTTTAGAACAAAGACTACAGAACTACTGAACTACAGATATTTTTAGAACAAAGACTACAGAACTACTGGGAACTACAGATATTTTTAGAACAAAGACTATGGTGAACTACTGGAACTACAGATATTTTTAGAACAAAGACTACAGAACTACTGAACTACAGATATTTTAAGAACAAAGACTACAGAACTACTGAACTACAGATATTTTAAGAACAAAGACTACTGGAACTACAGATATTTTTAGAACAAAGACTACAGAACTACTGAACTACAGATATTTTTAGAACAAAGACTACAGAACTACTGAACTACAGATATTTTTAGAACACAGACTATATTCATCTTATTCTCCAGGGTTACATGGGGACACCATCTTGGTTTACTTTGTGTTTGAACGTCCGGTTACCCAGCAGATTTATTCACCCTCATTAATATCACACGGGGAAATTCGAGTGAGGTATAACGAGTATTATCATATGTGCAGTCCGGGGTTGTCTCATAAAAAGAAGAGCTTTGAAATGTTGTGGGCCAGCTTTTATCTTCTACCCGTCTCCTCCCAACGAAGAAGACCAGCATCTTTTGGCGAGGCCGCTGAATTTAAAACACCCTCCGAAAATGCCGTCTGCTTGCTCATTTCTTTTTGTAGAATGGAAATCTACCACACAACACCCGTTTCCAGAGAAAAGGCCTGGCTATCAAGCTCGGGTGAAGCGTCCGCGTTGGATGCTTGTGAGACAGGTCAGGTAAGTTTAACGCAAGTTTGTCATAACTGGCTAGATTGAGGTAGCTATGCTCCCGTTGGTGGTATGCTGAGCTGCGACTGATTGCTTGTAAACACACAGTTTTAAACAATATCTCGTTTAAGAGCTACGAACTGTGCTGGTGGCCTAGACCTCGTAATTAACTAGCTAACCCGGAGGTTTCAAGACAAAGCGGAAGTAAAAAACAGATCAAATGTGCGGAGCGTATTCCGACTGTATTCCGACTACAGGACGGCACTCAAAGCTTTGTATATAACTAAGGGTTAAAAGGGTTTTTTAAATCCGAGTACTCAATCGTTGTCGAGTTCAGTGTCTCAAGTAGACAGGGTAAAAAAAGACAAGTGTGTGATCTGAGACTTCTTAATTAAACAATGTCACCATGACCTGCCTGATATTCTCAGCAAAATTAGCAACTTTGTATTCTTAGCACACTCTGGTGTTGGCACTGCCATGCCTGAGAAATGCACAAACAGAGATGTGGACGGTGTGTGGTCCGGTAATCTCTTAAGAACTACTTACTGCAAACTCTGACCCCTAAATTACTGCACATGTACAGTGGGGATTCCAGAGCGCGTGCACACACACACACACACACACACACACACACACTCACACACATACCACTGTCAATGCTCTGCTAACAGTTGGGCTGCACAAGTAACTGTAATAAAATCGTGATCTCGATTCACAGCTTCACACGATCTCATTTCGAAGGATTTTTCTACATTTTATTACATCAGTTGCATGAACACAAACGCTACTACTTTTCTATGGCGTTGTTTTTGTGCCAGTGGAACTTCTGGGAGAGAATTAGAGGAAAAATCCCATAAACGTGTTTTGGGGTAAGATAAATATGAATAAAAATATAATATTGGGGTGTGTGATTGTAATGTGGTACGTGAAGGTGGTGAAGGTGGAAAGCTGATGGCATACGCACATCAACATCAAGGGTCGACCGATTATCGGGTGCCGATATTAGGCGGTTTGCCTAATACTCATTCGCATGTCAGTTGACAGCTAATGAATGGAGTCTAAACTGGAAGTGTTCAGTGCTGTGTCTGTTTATCTCTGAGCAGCTGTGTTATAAGAATGCCAAAAAAGTCACAAAGCAAAACAAAAATACTGGGAGCAAATGTGGAGCAGTTGGAGCAGCGACGGGGAGCACAACATGCTGTGGAGGAGATTGGGTTTCAGATAGCCTGACCACTGGGAAATGTAAACTTTGATCTCAATGTGCTCATGACTCACCCTGAGGGCACGCAGGCATTCCTTCCTTACACCCAGTCCCCTGTGTGTGTGTGTGTGTGTGTGTGTGTGTAAGAGAGTTCCAGTGCTGAGTGCACGATGAGAAATTGTGCTTAATGGGTAAAAGTCATGTAGTGCAGTGACCATGTGCATTTCTCATGCTGGAACATTTTATGTGATATATTGTTATACGATTTATATACCACACATTTTTATTCCACACTCAGTTTTAGTTCAGGAAATGTGTTCCTAGATAGATAGATAGACGGATAGACAGATAGACAGATAGACGGATAGACGGATAGACAGATAGACGGATAGACGGATAGATAGACAGACAGACAGACAGATAGATACACAGACATATAGACAGACAGACGGACAGACAGACAGTTAGGTAGACAGATAAATAGACAGACAAATAGACAGACAGTTAGGTAGACAGATAGACAGACAGACAGTTAGGTAGACAGACAGTTAGGTAGACAGACAGTTAGGTAGACAGACAGTTAGGTAGACAGACAGACGGATAGATGGATAGACAGACAGATAGACAGAGAGTGAGAAATAGATAGACGGACGGATGGACAGACAAAAAGATAGATGGATAGACGGATAAATAGATGGGCGGAGAGACGGAAGGCCAGACAGACAGACAGACAGACACAGACAGATCTGTGTGTGTGTGTGTGTGTTAATCACCGTGCCCCTGCGCAGAGCAAACTGTATGGAGTCCAGGTCGGACACGGGGCACCAAATTTCCGCAATCAAACACTTCTGGGTGACGTCGATGTTGCAGAGGTTGAGCGTGTGGTAAATGGCCTTCATCTTCCTCACTTTGATGAACCACACACGCATGGTTTTAGCCACCGCCTGCAGAACGCGCTGCCTGTGGTCCTCCGTCTGATTCAGAACCTGAAAGTCAGAGAGAAAAGCAGGAGGAAAAAAAAGTCAAAGTCAAAGTCAACTTTATTGTCATCTCTGCTATACGCTGTACCAGTAGACAGAGAGATGAGTTGACAGTGCAAACAACAAAGAACAGAGAACAAATAAGGCACATAGAATAAGCAATATATAAACAGAATATAAAATATAAACTTTAAACTAGAAGTAGAAAGAGAGACAGTTAGGATGAGGTATTCACTAGTTACAGTGGGTAGGAAGAAGTTGAGGACAGGAATCCTGAATTAAATTTAAAGTAGTAATATTAGGCTGAATCTCTTCCTTTAAACGTCCTGTACATTTTTGTCAAGTCCAAAATGTTCTTTATGATTACTTTTGGTATGTATACTGTATATCAGGGGAATAATACATCAGCTCATCCAGCTATAATTATGAATCCCTGTGAAGTGCCATTTGATAAGCGTCCGATGTGAAGTGTTGCAGTTACTCAGTTCCCAAATAAACCCTGGCATTTTCCACCCTTTTACCATTATTCTTGCTCGACTGCACTATTACGTATGTTAGACGGTTTTTCTGATTCTTTAGATTGAAGCTTTTAATATAAAATAATGCCATAAATGTAAAAAGTCACATTTACATTTAGGGCATTTAGCAGACACGACTTCCATGCCCGAATTACAAGGACCGTCGCCCTGCAGCAACTTGGGGTTAAGGGTCTTGCTCAGGGACCCAGTGATGGTAGTGCTGGACGTAGGATTCAAACAGACGACCTCTTGGTCCAGAGGTGAGCACCCTAACCACCACCACAGACGGACCACCCTAGGTGTTTGTATTTAAGCAAAGTAATGACAGTGAGAGACTGCCCTTGTGAACACAGCACAGCACACAATGTACCACAAAAAAATGTGACCTCTACGTTTGACCCATCTGTGAAGGAGCGGTGGGCAGTGTTCCAAGGAGCAGTGCTTGGGGACGGTACCTTGCTCATGAGTACCTCAGTGGTACCTTTACCGGTCCAGGATTTGAACTGGCGACCTTCTGGTCATGTGACAAACGAGCTGACCGTCACGCTAGCAATGATGCCATGCTACTAATTAGTGTTCATTTACTACTAAAGAGAATGAGCTTAACTTCTAATTTGAGTAGAGTCAGGATTTGGTTAGCTGTGGACACGTCCTAACTTACACTTGTGTTCCACAAAGTTCACTAAAACACAGCGGGCTTTACTATCGACGTTCCTGATCCGTGTCCGGCTCAACAACACTCCCTGCTTTTCTCATCAGAGATTACTTATGGACTGGGGCTGAGTCGGAAACAAACAGCACAGCACAGCGAGACTATTTAAGGTGCACTGAATATAGAATATGCCTATAGACACCGGCACACAAAGGGAATGTGATTATGTTAGCAATAAAGAGAGTGATGGACGGAGAGACAGACAGACACGGATAGTGATAGAGACAGGGATTGCGCCAAAAGATCAACACATACCAGACAGCTCCAGTGCCAGCCTTAATGCCATGATACATGGAACACACACCACTACACTCAGGTATCTGGCCCAACACACACATCACACCAACATACACACACACGCACACACACACGGGTGTCAAGGACCCCTGCTGCCTCAGCCTTCCGAGAGCCTAGTCCTCACAAAAACAGTGGGTGCGGCAGGAAGATTTACGCAGCAGCAGTAAGAGATCAGCTCTCCTTAAAGCTGCCAGAGCTCAACCTCTTCATCTGTCTGTCTCACACTCAAACACACACACACACACACACCGTGATTCATATCAGCTGCTACCTTGGTAACCCACGGATCTGTTAATATTCTGGAATGAGTCACTCACAAACAGTCTGTATGTCTTCATGTTCGTATATAAATGACAGGACGTTCCCATTATTTATACATATGAATTCTTGGAGGCTGTTGATGCCACACAGTAGCACGGTCCAAAAATATGGACAAACTGAAATGACTATGTTTACTACCATCAGACATCGTGACCTTAAGACTTATGCTTAAACACTAGGGATGCATGATATGGGAATTATTGGCCGATGCCGATATCCGTTATATATTTGCCGATGCTGAAAAATGAGGAAGTTAGAGTGGAGCGCGGGTGCGAGCGCAGGCAGAGTTGAGGGTACAAGTTTTACAGCGTGCTCAGAATTTTGGCACAAAAATAACGCCACAGTGCTGACATTTCTAACACAGCGCCAAGTCAAGCGAGCATGAAAGCAGAGTGGAGTGAGGGCAGAGCATTTCCAGCGTAGTGCACATTTTAAGAAAAAGTCACTTCCCGACCTATGTAGTGTACCACGTCAAATATGGTGCGCGGCACTCTCTGTGTGCACTACCTAGTGCCCAGAGAGCCATTAAGCTACAACCCCGGCTATTTCTTGAGATGCATACTACCGCATAGAAAAGTATGATAAAAGCGTCTTACCTACCATACTATTAAGTGTGCTAGTACGCAGCTCGGGACGCAGCCCATGTGCAAGCTCACACTCGCTAAGTGAGGCAAACACACAATCCCACCTCGGACTCTGGACATGCCCGGCACAAGCGCTACCTTTCCAACGTGCAATAAATGCATCATAAAAATCGGACAAATCAAAGCATCAGTCCGATGCCAAAGCTATTATCAGACGATTCCGATATCGCTGTGCATTCCTATTAAACACTACGGACAATTTCCCAGTCTAAGATCAACCCTAGTTCTGGAGTAATTTTGTCTTTCAGTGATAAATCTCCAATTTTACTGCAGTTAATTATAAATGTTCATTTTTAAAGCAAATATCGGTTACTGGTCACCTTGATTAAGCAATAATCGGTATCGATCCTAAAATAAATTATATCGACCAACCTCTAAAGGTCTTAACAAACCCCGTCATTTGTCAGAGCATAATTCCATTTGTCTGACCTTGTGATTTTTGTACCGTTTCTGCTCCAGCATGTGGGCGAGTCTTTAGTGGGGGTGCATGCGTGGGTTGGTCAGTGTGCGGGCGGTGAAAACGAGTGAGCACATGGTGAAATGAGACCTCATGCGAAAGTGACGAGGATGTGGCCTCGCGTTGGCTCCGAACCAGCTCAGGCTGCGCTGCTGCATTCTGGCTGTGTGGGTGTATATTCATTTTGAGCAGGTGTGAGGATGACACCACCACTGTGTCTTTTGTATGTGTGTGTGTTGGGGAAGGAGAGGGGGAATCTCCGCAGGCATGGTCAGTATGCGCGTGGGCCGAGGAAACACACCCTAGTGGTCTTGAGTCATTTCCTAATAAGGAATATAAATATAGCAGATGATGAAATTAAAACATCTATCGTTTCATATGATATAAACTGTCGCGATATAAACTGTTTACAGCTATATTTGTTGACGGTTCGGACGAAGGTTTGCAGTAGTGACCTTAAACAGCATCGCGTGGGTGTGGACACAGAGAATATTACGGCATTTTATTTGTACCTTAATTCTGAGTGCGCAGTGGATCTTTCAACTCTGCCCACACACACTCCAAACTCTCCACACACTCATGCTCAGATCTATGGAACGCCAAAGGTGCCACAATTCACCTTAAGGACACCTTACTGGAGCATAAAGCGTCACCTTTTACAGCCATTTCACGGCATAAAAAGTGGCATTTGATCATGTCACTAGAGCCCAGCAAAAAGCGGCGTTTTCAAGAACCTAAAATACAGCCAGTATAACTGAGCGCCACAAAAA
The DNA here is from genome assembly GCA_032718565.1 of Distichodus sexfasciatus. Classification (NCBI taxonomy): domain Eukaryota; kingdom Metazoa; phylum Chordata; class Actinopteri; order Characiformes; family Distichodontidae; genus Distichodus; species Distichodus sexfasciatus. Next base: position 736,524 of record JAVGVS010000045.1, read on the forward strand.
AACTGTTTTAAAACAGTGTAAAAAGCAGGCGTTTTACTGTCAATTATGTAAAAACACAGACGAATCCTGGAACCTTTGGCATTCCATATGAGTGTTTGGAGTGTGTTTCGACAGAATTGAGAGCAGATCAAGATCTTGCTTGTGAACGTTCCACTGAATTTACAGGTAATGTACTATATTGTGGTATTTATCGTTTTTGATCGTATCGTACAGCTCTAGCCCAGGGTTAGTGTTTTCCACTCACATCAGCTGCCTGGTCAGACTGGAATCAAAATCAATCTTTCCCCATTTTAGTCACATCGATCTGTTTCCAGTTCATTTTCCCTGCACAAACGACCTACTGTACGAACATCATTTCCATGAACGCTGCTTCTGGGCAAACTCTTGTGTAACCTATTGATTACAGAACGCCACGATGCCAAGCGGCCGCCTCCGTGCCGAGCTGGTGATGGATTGTGTTTTCAGCTGTCGCTGACCATGTACGGGAAGCTCTTTTTCACAGGGCGTGAAGAAGGATCACCAACGCACAAACAATAGCCGAGGACACGCAGTGATAAATCATGAACCGAGAGCAAATACAAACTACAACTGCAAGGAGCAGTTATCAACGGGGTCCAAGCACCTGCGCGGGCCGCCACCCGGGCGCTGTCGTTTCACATGGTTCCAGAGATATGAGCTAAAAGGTAAATGAGCGCACTGTAGCGCCCCCTCTTGGTGGACATGTGTCATTTTTTATATGTGTGGTCAGAGGACCATCCCACGTCAGCAAAGGGTTTCTACCAAACTTGTACCACGCCCCCTTTAAGCAAACATAGCCATATTTGACGAACTGACCGACATGTTTCACTTATAGCCCCCCCTATTGATATATACATTTTTTGTGTTAAACATTTCATCCTATGAACATTTTATGTGCTATTTTTTAAATGGTGTAAATCTGAATAAAACTTTTTATAGAATTTTATTTTACTTTAGAATTAGTGATGTAACTCTAGAAGACGACGCATGTTGAAACTCCATAATCCGGGGTATTACTGTATGCAAACGCTTTCTGTAAGATGTAAATAAGATGTATAAATGCCTCACCATTTGGAGATCCTCAATACGGGTGTGGACTCCTGCTGCCATCTCCTTCCTCTCTTGGGAAGTCTCCGGGCAAGGGTACAGCGAAGCACGAAACCTGGAGATAACCACAAATGCACACACAAACATGACAACTGTCTCCGGAAAAAAGGGAATAAAAGGAGCAAACAAAACGTCGTCAGTACCCCTCACAGATCTTCTTGACACGGTTCTTCAGCTGGTCTCCTTGGAAGAAGATGATGAACACAGACTTGTTCACATAGTCACTCTGGAAAAGTCAAACGACCACAAAAGAGGCAGAGCTGTCAGAAAGGTTCCATTGTGAATAAGGATGCACGACGATGCACGATGGGAATTACTGGCCGATGCCGACATCCGATATTTTTCGTGCTTATAACTGCCGATGCCGATAAATGAGGAAGGCAGAGTCGAAGACGTATAGACAAGATATTTTGCTCGGCGAAGTTTCATTGCACGTTCAGAATTAAGTCACTCAAACATAGTACCAAGTCAATCGAGCGTGAAAGCAGAGTGGAGCGAGGGCGGAGCATTTCCAGCGGAGTGCACAACATTTTTTTTTTTAAGTCACTTCCCACCCTATGTAGGGTACCAAGTCAAAAAGGGTGCGTTTGACTCTTCATGTGCACTACCTAGTGCGTAAAGAGTCGTTAAGATACAACCCCAGCTATTTCCTTAGATGCACACTACCACATAGAAAAGTAGGATAAGGGCGACTTAACTACCATACTATTAAGTGCAGTAATACACGGATTGGAACACGGCCCATGTGCGAGCTCACATTCGCTAACTGAGGCAGACCCGCCTTTAGTCATTTGAGCGTAAAGACAAGAGATATTGCTGGTGAACGTTCCGCTGTCAGAATTTTAGCACAAGATAACACCATATATTTTAAGACAGAAGGTGCGGGTCTTATAAAATCCCACCTCGGACTTTGGACGTGCCTGGCACAAGCGTTACCTTTCCCACGTGCAATAAACGCGTCATCAGATATCGGCTGAAAATATCAGGTAAATCTTAACATCGGTCTTATGAGGATGACTGAATAAAAAACGATTATCAGCCGATTCCGATATGATTCCGATATGATCGTGCATCCCTACTTGTGAACCGAACGATATTCAGATTTTAGCAATCGGGTCTTGTAAAGGCACTGACGGTGGTGGGGTCCTCCAGGGGCTCCTCGATGTCCGCTTGTCGCAGGAACACGTTGCCCCTGCAAACTCTCCACAACATCCTCTCGAAGGTGGGGATCCGTTCTCTGCCAATCACACCCGCCACAAACCTGCGTGGGAAATGTAAACAACGTCTCCTCAAAACACGATGAGTAAGCGCTCAAATAGTGACTAGAGCATAATATCAAACAACAGACGCTTTAATTTCATAATACGACGCATTTCGTCATATCGCACGGAACAGGAAGAGCCCAGACTGCGGCTGAAGAGATTAAATGCTTGAGACAACACCCAGACAGCTTGAGCTGTAGAAGCAGAAACGTCGTACCCGAGCCGGAGAGGAGCCACTCGCACCACCTCGTTGGGGTCCAGCAGATTAGACGACTCCTCCATCAGAGACGGGTCCTCCATCTGAGAACAGACGGAGAGTGAGACAAACGTGAAAATGCAGGGTGGAGTGTGTGAGATAAAGATAGACACACACTAAGACAGACAGATACGTCTCAAGAGTTTCGAGGTTAACATACCACGCAGTTTAACTCCTCGTTAAAAGCATAATAAGGAGTTAAACTGCGTGGAATGTTAACTTAATAACGCCTTATTATGCACTTAAAAGCCACACCTATTTCTACGCGCTCTTTGTAGTAGAGGTCGACCGATACTGGGTTTTCAGGGCCGATATCGATACCGATTATTGCTGGTTAACAACGTGACGATAACCGGCATTTGCAGAGCTTCACGCTGCGCTTGTGTGTGAGTGCGGTGTGAGTGACAACAAGGCCTCAGTGTTGACTGGCTACTACTTGTGTGAGGCATAGCCAATCAGAGACTGTTACTGGAGGGACATTAAAGCAGCGAGTCGAGAGCAAACGCTGCAGAGAGAAGAGACAGCAGCGTACCTTGTAATTACCTTATTAGCAGTGATGGTCAAAATTAAACACTGATAAGTGAGTGATTATTTGTCATTGTGAACACACCACAGCACAGCACAGCACACAAGCGCCTGGGGAGCAGTGCTTGGGGACGGTACCTTGCTCATGAGTACCTCAGTGGTAACTGGCCCTGGATTCGAAACTGCGACCTTCTGATCACGGGGCGATCACCCTACCGCTACTGTTAATCAGCAAAATACCCGATAAACGACTCTTACTTTGTAGCCTACATTTATCAACAACTAGGGCCGGGTTATAAAAAATAATAATAATAATCGATTCACCGATCGATATCGATTCTCGTTCGAAAAATACGATATCGATTCAAAAATCGATCGGATCGATCTTTTCCTGCGGCTATGCACTACTTCTCGCGACCGCGCAAGGAGAGCTATAAAAACGTGAGACCGGCGAAACTGAAACCAAATAGAGCCATGGCTGAAGCTGCTGCGCTTAAAAATCTCTAAATAAATTGATATCGAATCGAATCGAATCGACAATTAAATCGGATCATGACCTTGTGAATCGGAATCGAATCGATTCAGGAAATCAGCAACGATACCCAGCCCTATCAACAACTACTCTTTACACACAACCTCTTGGACAGTAATTTATACAGTAGACTGATTCTGCTTTCATTTCATTCTAAACTGAATCGGAAAATCTCTTTATTTTCAAAATAAGTAAATTATTACAAGACAATTAGCAACTGATTTACTTTCAACCAGGTCTAAATTAACCTGTAAAAAGCCAATAACATCATAAAGTTCATCTGCAAAGGCCAAGCTGTGTGATCTCGGTGCAAAGATCACGTCAGGAATCATAAGTGAACAAATGATTAAGTCCTGACTCCCGTGACACTGATCTGAAAGCATTAAATGGGTAGTCAGAGCTGAAAGACTGGTCCTGGGTTGGGCAGTGTTCACACTCGCTGCTAGAATTCTTTGTCATGCACTGTTTTGTTTGAATATGAACACTGTACTACGATTAATGAAGCTAGAAGTGATTTGTAAAAGCGTCACAAACGTTACAATACACTAACGTGAGACGCTGTGACGCAACAATGTTCTAAAAACTTTGTGGTGGTCCTCTTGTAAACATGGAAACGTTTAGTTGGAAACGTCAAAGAGGGAGGCGTTTTCGTTCTCCGCACCTCATTAAAGAACTGCTGCGTGCGCCGGAGGATGTGTTTGAGTTCAGTGAGCTCCAGAAAATTCTTCTTCAGGGCTTCCTGGTTTGTGTTGATCTCCTTCAGCTCGTTCTCCAGCTTCTCAAACGTGGCCTAAATGAAGAAAACAGGCAAGAGCTTAATCCGCTGTAAGTAAGGGCTCATGCGCTCATTCTTTGGCCTACTGCAAAGCATGTGATGTTTTATTGTGACGTGATAAGAAAATATTGCTCAGTTATAATCACTCCAATTTAGTATTTGCTACAAAGAGTAGGAGCCAAGTAACTTCGAAAGTGACTAATGCATGTTCTTGCACTCTCTTTAAAAATGTCTATTTTATATACACTGGTGACATTTATAAATAATTGCTTCCATTCCAATATTACTGTCTGTGAATTGTAATGCGTTACACGACTCCTGCATTACTTTTGAGTTACTTTCACCAGAATAAGTGTGGAAGTAAGACGATATAAAATGCTAAAATGTAGTTTACTGCAGTTCATTCTACGTCCAGTGGAGGGCGATGTAGAAGTAAGTAGCTCTTTTACTCTTGTGTTAAAGGTCTCGAGGTGTTGGTGATATTTTTAATAAAAACAAAACAGCACTAAATTTGGGTTAAAAGTGTGTTGGAATGTGTGTTACTGAATTACGCCATGAGTATAATATTAATGAAAATGTAACAGTAATGCCTTATGTTACTGCAAAAAGACATTACTGTAACTGTGTTACTTTTGTGAAACGTTACTCCCAACACTGCGTATGTGACCCTCCACGGCAAAACCAGTCGCTTGTCGCAAATTTTCAAAATTGAGTTATTATGTTTTCATGCAAGGGCATAAATCAAGCTTCAAAACGATACCTATATCGAATGAATGGGACGACATATGACTGAGATATCAACATTCAAAGGAGTCGGGTTTAAAGTCACGTTTTTAGGATGGTAAGGGTAAGTTTTTCAGCAAAATTTATTCACAGCAGTACAGTATAGACCTTCCACTGTTTCAAAACACTAAAAACAAAAAATCCCAAATTTTACCCCACGCAACATAAACGCTCGTTTTTCTCGGAAACCTCCGTTGCGACTGGTTTTGCTGTGGAGGGTCACATATGAAGTCAAACTTTTGAAGGCGACTTAATTACAGTAAGGTGAGTATTTATAATTCATCACTTCCACCCCTGATTTTTGATCTTTTTGCTCATAAATGTCTTATGTTAAGGTCACGATACGATTATATCACGATATATCGCGATATTCTACAGTTCACTGAAAATGTAAAAACAGAGCTGAAATGCGAGTTTCTGTGTACGATCTGGGTGGTCTTAATGAATCACATTACATTAATAATTCAGCCAAAACCACATCACTCAGAACTGAATTTTAATTTTATTGTCTTTGCATTTTAACACACTGAACTAGTGGACACCGAAAACGTTAAGATAAAGTGCATAAGATTGAAAATAAGAGATTAAAGTGTCCAGTCGGTTATCTGAGGCTGCTTGTGGTGCATGGTTCTCCCCCTGAGAAATATCGATTTTTGTAGATAGAAGTCGATATAATATATCGTGAAAGGAAATATCGCGATATATTGATGTATCGATTTTTTTTTGCACAGGCCTAGTTTTGTGTTTAAGTTTGTGTTTCACTGCTGAAAATACTGTCTCAATCCTTTTTCATGCCAAATAAGTTTTTAAAAAAATTACAAACTACTGATTTTATTTTTATTGCATTTTTTTAAGTGTTTCAACTTTTTCTGAATAAGGGGTTTGTATTTAGAAGTAAGTAAAGTCACAGTCCCTCCATAGTAGGCAGATTAGTCTTGTTAATATCAAACTGAGCACTTAGCACCCCCCTCTGAGTACTCTCAGGCATGTGACGGTGCTGAGGGACATGTGGCTAGAAAGATTTACAAGCTAGTGTGAAAGTTTGACTTTTAAAATGCCCTCTTTTGTTAGTGTCAGTGTTTAAAACCAAGCCTCAGGAGCTGGTTACTAACAAACTGAACTTAAACCAAAAGCAACTTAAACACTGTTAAGCCATCCTTTACCTCCAGATCGATCATGTCTCTGGGTAACGGCACCTCCGGGTTCTCCCCCGTGTCCACGATGGGAATGTTGGCCTTCTTGATTTCCTTCTCAACAAACCCTGAAGGGGAGACATGTGAGTGTGAATGAGGCTCGAGATAAAGAGGTAAAGTGAGTGAGTTTAAGAAAGAGAGAAAGCCTCGTGGTTCGTAACGATCCCCTCATATGACTCACTCAGTTTGCGGTCCATCTCCTCACAGCGGCGCACTTCATTTACAAACTTCCTCTGGAAGACGTTGACGTCTGGGTTCAGCTGCAGTTCACACCGAAGAAAACGGTTTAAAAAGTCTATTTACAACGATGCCGTCATATCTACAATAATCACAATAATTGATTATGGGATTATGGGCTGGCGGTGGTCTAGTGGTCAGGATGCTCGAGACCAAGAGGTTGTGGGTTCGAGCACTACCACCCAATCAATGAGCAAGTTCCTTAATCCCAAGTTGCTGCAGGGAAAACTGTATTTAAAATTAGGATATGGAAGCCACGCTGGATAAGAGCGTCTGCTAAATGCTATAAATATAAATATGACTAAATATAAACCTAAATATGTTTAGATTTTAAATAAGACTTTTTATTCAAACATTAATATTTTTAAGTCTATTCACCTGAAATGGTTAAATAATTTAAGGGCACATGGTTTAAATAAAATGAGCAGTAGGCAACACGGCCTTCACAAATTTATAACATAACTGATCAAAATGTTTGTAGGACACTGATTCATTTTGTGCTTAATGATGTTCACATCATAACTGAGTCGACACCAAACACTGTTACATTTATGTTCAGTAAAAAGTGTTTCATGTTTTCAGAAATAATTTAATGATATTGGTATAAATTAAAAATGCTCTCAGGTGGCAAGGGATGATACTACATGACTTCAGTAAAATGAAGCCAATATATTTTGTGCACCGCCAAGAACAGGAAAAATAACAAAATGGTTAAGGGTTAACAAAAATAATTGTGAATGATATTAAATTATATTAAAGAATAATTATAAAGGGGAAAAATTTGCAACTTTTTTCTGCCACTTTGACTTAATTGCAACTTAACTGCAACAAAACATAGCAACTTTCATTGCAATTTTTCTTTTTAGAAAAGCTGCTGCAAAATCAGGCATTTTAGAATCTCAAAAAAGACCCGTGAAATCCTGGAGGGACTGGGTAATGACCGTTTATGACTGCAGTAATTAGCTTTTAGGCACCACACCCTTTGAGAACATACGTGATTGTCAACATCCAACATATGATGCATCTCTTTTGTGTGTGTGTCACAAAACAAACAGCTCCAGCTTTGTAACCGGACGCCGCACAAACATGGTGCTGATTAAATATGAATCTGATATCCACACCCCCCTCAGAGTGCACTCACGTCTCTGAATTGCACCATGCCGATCTCCCCGAGCTCGCTGACGCAGCAGTACGCCGACTCCGACTGCAGGAAGAGCTGCGCTAGAGTCATCTCCTCACTGCGGAAGAGTTCCCCCATGCTGCTCCAGGACACGCCGTGCCACACCACCCAGAAACGACTGCGGAGACGAAGGACAAAGAGCGTGACGTAGTTATAAAATAAACAGAACTCGAAATTGACATTCAGAACAGGAAAAACACTATAAATGCATCAGAACTGACAGCAACACACCAGCGGAACGCTGCTGGCTTTAAAAGTGTTGAATGTGCATGAACTGTACGTAGTCAGCAGTGTGACTTTGCTGAAGGGAAGGAAGTGGACGTGTGATAACTTGTTACCACAGAACAATTCTCTGAACAAACACTTAACAATTTGAGAAGATATTTATATAGGAAATTTCCAGATATATACAGAGAATGTTTATAGGTTAACTTTTCTTATTTATTTATTGAATAATAAATTTATTTGTTATTGAATAAATGTTTAAGGCACAGTCTCGGCAAGTAAGCCAGTATTTCCATAGACTGGGTAATATTTGTTTACCCAAATATTATATTCGAGCTAGGTTTGAATAAAGAGAAATAAAGCTTTATCACTCTAAAACCTCTGTCCTGCACTCCGAAATGTTGCATTGATTAAATGGAATCCTCTCCTTCCCTGGAGCATCATCATTCCTGCAGCATGTGATTGCACACACAGCTGAGAGAAGAAGCACTTGCTGTTCAGAGACAAAAATCAGCACACAATGGGGCATTTTGACATTTATCAAAACAGAGTCACTTGACTGGCTTAAACTTAAGTTCAAGCCAAAACAGACTCGGGCTGCATTTACCAAATCCATAAAAACAGCAATCACCAGGCAAGTGAATGGAAATAACTGCACCCACCCATAAAGTGTGATTATTTCTAATTTCCGTACTTACAAGGTGAGATATTCCGTTCTTTATAAACGCTGCCTGTTCTCTAACGAGTCTTGGGAAACAGCTTCATTTGTGCGTCTAAAGAATCAGTTTACAACAGGCCTCGTGCAAAGAGAGGATTAGAGATAAAGCTGAAACATGTGACAAAAAACCCCGGCATACCAGGCAAATGCAGAGGCCAAATGTATTATTTAGTATTTACAATATTGCAATTCAGTTATGCCACATTCCAAATAGAAACCTCTACAGTTTCCACACCAAACAATGCTTGCTGTAACACATGCCACTAATGCAAAATGTATTAAACCACACGTCTTGCTTGTGTTTGTCTCATGGAAAATCCGAGGTGCATTCAATAATTCAGCACCATGGCTGCCCTGATCCCTTTACAACACACTCTGTCCTCTAATAGTCGCCACAACTGAATTTATGATTTAAAGCTAAAATGATGTGCAAAATTAATATGGATATAATATAATAAATAGGATTTTTGTACCCAAATAAATAAAATCAGGTGACCTAAAGGAGTTACAGAGGAATTAACAAAGAAAGGAATAATTAAATGAGAACTAACAGTAATCTGGGCAATTAATGACCTCCTTATTTAAGTTTAAGTTTGTATTTGTCTCTCTTTTTGTTATTTTTCTAAATTGCCTAATTGCACAGTTAAAAGAGCGGATCAGGATACATTTCACTGCATGTTGTATTGTATAATTTGCACAAATAAAGAATCTTGAATCTTGAATTAATCAACAAAAAAAAAATTAAAACCAACTAGAGCTGAAACGATTATTCGAATAACTCGAATCATTCGATTACAAAAAATGGTCGAGGCAATTTTTCCAGAATCGAAGCTTCGTTTAATTCGTTTCACTCGCTAGTGCACGCGCCGCTTGTATCTCACACGGATGCTTATTAATGATGCACATTGTTTTTAGAGACGCGATCAAGACAAGACCTGATCCCTCAGTATGTGAAGGTGGAGGTATTTGTAGGGAATATTCTGTGCACTAAAACAGAAATGCATCGTAAAACCCATAAATTACATTTTTGCGATGTAAACCGCAGCCCTGTGTTACGCGAGCACCGGCGTCAGCGTCATGACTACTTCCTAGCGCTCGGTTTAAGCATAGCCTTCATTACAGACAAAAGCGCACATGCTGGCTGCTGAATAACCACAACAAGCAATGAATTCTACTCACAATACAGCCGTTTATTGAGTTTCCCAGAGATCTTCCATAGTTTATTCCGTACTTGCCATCGCCGCTTTATTATGATGATAGCGTCCCGAGGCGCGCAGGGGGATTAATGAAATGTAGTTCCTCTCCCAGAAAAAGCCAAAAGCCAGCACATTTTCTAAAACCCAATTAGTTAAAATGACCAAACCTCAGTATTTCTTCATTTTCATTTGATCCAAAATTTTTTAGCAAATTTTATAATGTTATAGATTGTAGTCAATAGGAAAGAAGAAATATATAGAAAATGTATTTATCAAAAAATGTTATTCTATTTTCTGATGGACACCAAATGGATAAAGAATTATTGATAGTGTTAGAATATTCATACAGATAATAAATGAACAATAATAGATAAAAACTCAGCAATAGGCGATGTTCTTTCATTGTTCTTTCCAGTTCTTTTATTTGACCTAAAGATAAAAAAAATGAGTCAGCTTTCATCAGAAATATTACTGATTTTATAACTATGTCAGCATTTACACATCAAACTATAGTAGTGCAGAGGCGTCCAAATTCAACACCATAAAGCAAACCAATGCTAACTACTACTCACACTAGAATAAGCGCTAAAAACAAATGTATTTGTCTCTTTTAGAATTTATCCGATTTACTCGATTAATCGATAAGAAAATCGATAGAATACTCGATTACAAAAAGAATCGATAGTTACAGCTCTAAAACCAACATTCCTGACTTGATGGTGTTCATGTTCAGTATTTGGTGTGTTTTTTGTTATCACTACAATCGCCTATATTGACTACATCAATGCGTCTGTTCCATCAATTATCTTGAAATCACCAAAGACATGCACTTTTAAAAAAGTCTGAAATAATAATAAGAAAAATAATAATAATAATATAAAAAAAATACACCATTGCTACATACACAGACGGTGGAAATAAATACTACAGATAAGAAGCTAAAAGTGAATTCCTAAAGACACAGATTACCTTTGGGGGAATACATTATACTTTTTATAGAAGAGATAATTTGTATGAACAAATAGCTTTTAATATTAGAGCATATTTACACAACAGACCTCAGTGAAGTATCAGAGCAAAAAACAAACCCAATAATCGTTCATTAATCGTTCAATAATAGAGTTAAAATTTCCAATTAATCGTGATATTGATAGGAGGTCATATCGGCCAGCCCTACTTAAGTGTATACAAACAATTAGGCTAAAGAATTCCAACAATGACAAATCCCTCAAATCAAAAAGATAACAAACAAACAAAAGAAAGCCAAAAATAATGTTATAAACGAAAGAAATTCGTCAAATAAAACAAGCCAAAATGAATAAAAGCTAGTGAGTCAAGCAGCATGGCTAATATTACTCATTAATATTTAGCCATATTAGCGTTTTAACTCAGACTGTCCCTTTAATGAGAGGTTTGCCGACCTTTTGGGCTTTATTATATTTATTTTACTTCTCCAAGTTGCTCTTTTCTTAATACATGTGAAAAGCTTTGCTTTAATCAACTGGATAAACTTTAAACGCCTTTCTCCTCACGTTAGCGAACGGCACAAAGTCTCTGCCATAGATAAACGATCAGCCAGCGCTAGCGTACTAACAGGCTAACTTCGCGATTTGTCGCGCCGCACGAGCTTTTATTTTAACACTTCGGGAACTAGAACCGGACCTCAGATCCAGTATAACTTTAAACATATCACTTATCACAGAATATCTATAAGCATCAGCTTTGAATTTTACAATGATAAGCCAGCAGCGAGCTCCAGGGAATCAGTACCAACAGGTTGTTGTCCAGTACCGTACTTCAGGTGACCCTAGCAACAAGTACCCTAATACTTTTAAGTAATCTATATATTATTGGTTAACGTACAGATGAATGAAATATGTGATATTTTACTTACACTTTGAGTCGCAGTGGGAGCGTCAACGCCGCTTATCAGCCGAATACACACAGCACTGGCCTGAGATCAGCTGATCTGTGTGAGGGAGTGTGACGTCACGTCACCAATACCCGGGTCATGTGACCAAGCTCACCTGTATAGGTTGGAGTGGGGCGGGGAGAGGAAGAGAGAGAGAAAGGAGAGAGGGAGGAGGAAGAGGAAGAAAGAAGGAGGAGGCACATTATGAGAGAGAAGGAGAGGGGGCCGGGAAGAGAGAGAGAGAGAGAGGGCCAGAAGAAAAAAGACAGATAGATAGATAGATAGATAGATAGATAGATAGATGAATGAATGAATGAATGAATAAGATAGATATAGATGGATGGATGGATGGATAGAGTGAGAGAGAGAGAGAGAGAGAGAGGCGCGTATGAGAGAGAGAAGGAGAGGGGCGGAAGAGCATTATGAGAGAGGAGAGGGCCAGAAGAAAGAGAGATAGATAGATAGATAGATAGATATAGATAGATAGATAGATAGATGAATAGATGGATGGATGGATGGATGGATGGATGGATGGAGAGAGCGTATGAGAGAGAGGAAGAGAGACCAGAAGAAAGAAGATAGATACATAGATATAGATGAGAGATATAGAGAGAGCATTATGTGAGGAGAGAGGGAAAGGGGCCAGAAGAAGAGATAGATAGATAGATAGATGAATGAATAGATAGATAGATAGATAGATAGATAGATAGATAGATAGATAGATAGATAGATAGATAGATAGATAGATAGATAGATAGAAAGAAAGAAAGAAAGAAAGAAGATAGATAGATGGAGAATGGAAATTAAAACATTTTTCTTTGTCAAGGAAATCTGACTGTTTATTCTCAGAAGTTGTTTTGTAAAAAGAGCACGAGATGGTTTTGGTCTGGGGTTTCTCTTACTCTAACTCTCTCTCCTCCTCCTCACTTCTCTCTTTCTCTCTCAGTGGTTAGTGTTGAGTTTTTATTACGTTACCTCAGCACAACGCTTCTCACATGCCCACATCAGTGTCTCACATGTAGGCCGCTACTTAAACCAAACACGATTATTTGACTAACGTTGATAAAACTTGTCACTAAAAAGCCAGGGTCAAATTGAACATGCAAGTCTAAAAATGTGTTTAAAGATGCTGATTTATAAATAGACAGTCAGTTTACAGCTCTGGTGCATTTAAATGCGTCTTCTGAATAACTTTTTAAATAAAGCCTTGTGCGGGATAGAGCGAGTGTTAGAGTGTGTGTGTTTGTCATGTGAGCAATAAAGGCTAAAGGTCTCTAGGAAAAATTTCACACCATATTTAAAAGAAAGGAGGGATTCTCAAGTCTTAGAAAAGGGGAGGAAGGTTTTTAACAGGAACATGTGAACTTTGTGAGGTCTTGTAAGCAAGACGGCCTGGTGTAACATGAAACGCTAATGTTAAAAAACATATATCGTCAGTGGCTACAATCCAGGTTAGTGAATTTTTGCTGCATTTAATGGTCAGCTGCTAGTAGGAATTAAAATTAATCAAAACCGATAATCAACGTGTTTTTGCCAAATTCAACTACTTAAAATTCTGATACAATTCTGTCACAAAAGAGAGATGTAATTATATTTAATAATAAATATGTAATTATATTTATTTTATTATAATTAATTATAAATCACTACTACTTGAAAAATCAAACAAAACAACAAAAAACAAACAAAAAAGTCTGCCACTACGTTATATTTAGTTACACAATTGCTGTTTATTTATTTATTTATTAGTTTATTTTTGTTTGAACTATTTTCTTATTGTGATTTTTGTATCTTGTGTTTATATGCCACTTCTCGTGCCTTCTGTTACCCCTCAGGGGATAAATCAATCTTCATTTATTCATTCATCTGTGTGTCTTTTCTTCAATTATTTCACAAATTAAATCATTAAAATGATCATAAAAATGTGCTTTCTTCATTAGAAAAAATATTCCAATAACCCAAAAAAGTCATGGTTCATTAATTGTAACAAGGTCAAATGTTCAGTCAGTCGTGATACTGATTTGAGATCGTATCATCCAGGCCTAGCTGATGCTGTGCCTTAAAAATAAATGAAAACACATAATGAAAGTTTGAGTTTTTATTTGTTGGGTAGTGTTATATTTGAAGAGTCAGCTCTGCGTCTCCTCAGATGAATTTATATATCGGTGCTGCTGTGGTTATTCAGGAGGGTATATGATCCCAATGATAGTCGCCATGGTGATGGTCAGCATGTAACATGAAGACAGAGATCTGAGCACGTGGCGTCTCGGTGTCTTGAGGCGTCATGCAAGTACCATCATCGGCTGAAATAGATTTAGTATTGAAAAGCAGCCTGCTAGATAACAACTGTGCAACCTTGACCCAGATGTATGTGTGTGTGTGTGTGTTTGTGTGCGTTTGTGTGTGTTTGCAGGTTCCTGTTTTTTAATCATGCAATGAACATTTTATTGTCTCAATAATCACTTCTACACTTAGTATCAGAGCTCCTATTTACACTTTTATTTTGATTTAATTTAAAGTTTTCTCCTGTTTAACATTATGCAAAATTTGCACTTTTAATTCAGTTATTTTTACTTTATCACATGCAGTCTTTATGCCTTTACTTAGTTTTATTCTGTTGTAATTATCATTATGTATTCTGGATGCTTAGAACTGAATATAAACAAAATAAAAGCATAATACATGCAATATAAAATAACTAAATGTTTTGATTTATCATATATATTTATTATGCTTTTTATATTTTTTATTAACATTAGTATGAAGGATGGAATAATTTAAGAAGAAAGAGCCAACAATATTTTTAATCTTAAGCAAGTTACGATAATTAAATAGTATAATATTATACTATATAGTTGAGGTTGATAGCGCAGTTGATTGTGCATTCACTCTGTGATCAAGAAGGTTGGCAGTTCAAGTCCCAAACCATTAAAAGGTACCACTAAGGTGCTCATGAGCAAGGTAGCATCCCCAGGCACTGCTCCCCAGGCTGCCCACTGCTCCTTCATGGATGGATGAAGTGCAGATGTGCTGCACTGTGTGATGTGCTGTGAATTGTGTTCACAATGACAAATAATCCACTCACTTTCGTGCCACAACTTTAGAACTGAAGGAAACTCCTAACAAGGCAGTATTAGGGGCAGTATAAAAACATCATGATGTTGTCGGATGTAATATACGCTCTGAACCACACGGTGGAGCCAAACGAACAAATTTTGTTTCCTTCCCAAACGCAACCTTACTGCATGGCGTCAAAAAACACCAAATCACAGTCAGGGTTGAGTCAGCAGCCGGAGGACGGTACCTTGCTCATGAGTTCCTCAGTGGTACCTTTACCGGTCCAGGACTTAGAGTTAGCGACCTTCTGATCATGGGTCCTACTCCCCAATCGTTACTCTTTGTCTTTCACCACCAACTGCCCCAAAGTCATACACAGTTTGTGTAAGTCATAACTCTCACAGTCATCAGATTTTTGCATTCAACTAGAGGCTAAAGTCAGGTCTGGCGTTAACTGAATTTAAATTGAAGTCAATTTAAGTGAGCTATTATTTGTCGTTGTGAACACACCACAGAACACCACGACCAAATGTGACCTCTGCATCTGACCCATATGTGAAGTAGTTGGGAGCAGCTTTATTGGCACCTTGCTTTTAAGTACCTCAGTAGTATCTTTACGGGTCTGGGACTACTGAGGTAATGCTGAGAATGCGTCAATCAAAATATACTTTTACAAGGTCTGGGACTAGAGATGGTGACCCTCCTCGTTACTACTCGACCATCCCAAACACCATCCAACATTCACTTCATGTCCAACTGGAGGCAAAAGTCAGGTCTGGTGTTATATAATCTCCTTGCTGGGAAGTGGATTTGAATTTGGCCTGTGAATGAGAGCTATTCTTATCCGTACAGACATCCAGTACAGTTAAGACCCATTTTTGTGTGGAATTTCCCTCCGAGATGGAGACGATATAAATCAGCTCTGCAGAAAAAAATATTAACGCCAGCGTTAGTCTCTTTCTAGATGAATTATGAGAGCGAGGTGGAGTTTGAAAAGTTTATCATAACATCAAGAAACATGCTTAACTTTCAACTAACCTTTGTACAGCCTCATTAACTCTTTAAGGTGTTTCAAATAAAACCTGAAACGTTTCCGAAAACAGTTTTCTTTTTGAGGTGCAGACCCAAGCTAACCCTAGCCCTCACAACAATCTGATAAATGTGAGGTTCAGCTCTGACTTACGCAAACTTTATATGAGCAACAACAAGCGCTGAGAGAAGCGACAAGAAAGCGCTCTGGAAGTGAGGTCCCTTCCGACCTTCACGGAGCGAACGCCCGAACCATTACTCTACCCTTCTTCCCCAAAACATTGCCCACTGCTCATTCTGAGCGGCTCAAAAAGGGTCATTTCGTTTTCGGTGTGCTGTGCTGTGTTCACAATGACAATAATCACTCACTTTGATGGGGTTAATGCCTGGAACTCTCACCATATGCACACACGTCCCTAGAAATCTATTCATCTCTCTCTAGCGGAGTGATGTTTGGTGACCTGTTTTCAACCATGTTATATCATGCTTCATACTCCCTTGACTGTAGCCGGTGAAGAAAGCGAGAGAGGAGAATCTGGTGGCAACACAAACAAAGTAAACAAATGGTTATAATTTATGGCTCTCGAGGGGATAAAGGCTGTAAATCAATCCACAGACTGTTGGGTTGTTGCACCGTTTAGTCAAATATGTAGACTTTACAACAAGACGCCCCTTATAAGGGGTTATAAATGACTTATAAGCAGGTTGTAAATGAGGTTGTAGACAGTTATTAATGTGATTAATAAGCAGATAAACAAGTTATACATTGATGCAGGATCACTATTTGGCGAGATGTGTTTTACACTTTATAATAAAGCTCCTTTTGGCCAGATATAAATATAAGTTTAATCATCGTTTTCCCATTGTGGACATGTTTACAGTTAAGTTTCACACGGTTTATGGCACATCTGGAGACATACATTGGTGGAAATAATTATTTACAATCCTAAAAAAGATATAGACAATTAGAGACGCTCAAAAACCAGTAAATCTTTGCCTTAAAGAACACTTTAGTCCGTTTCGAATTTATTTTTGCCATTAAAACACAATACCAAGGTGCAAAATGTTTATCAGCGGAAAGAATACATATTTTAGTAGCAGTCAAACTTGCTATTTCTATATCTGGAACATTTCAATTTTATTTTCATTTTATTTTAATTTTGCCTAAATTGCATAGTCAGGAGCGGATCGGATTTCACTGCATCTTGTACCTGTATAATTTGCATGTGACAAATAAAGAATCTTGAATCTTGAATTTTGACTTTACATGAAACCAGAACAAAAGCTTTTCTCATAAAGAACACCTTTGTGAATAAATGGGAGCCACACCCGCCCCACCCCTAGCACTAATCTCAGCTGTTTGTGGCATCCTGCTCGCGCTCATGCAAATTCATACACATTTTTCTATTATGAAGTCATACGGTTGAAACTTTAGGCATTTATGGAAGTTCCCTGGTAACCGTCTCACCAAACAAGACCAAGTGGATTTTTAAGAAGTGATGATTTTAACCACATAATGAACACTACTTATGGCTACCCTATGTCCCCCCTTTTTAAAGTCATTTACTTAAATCTTACTCTTAATTTTATTTTTTAGCTGCTTTCTATCCATTTAATTGTGTTTAAATGTTTTTTTATTTGTGTTTTATTTTATTTATTTACATCAAATATTTGCTTATTTTATGTCTTCTATCTGTTTTATTTATTATCTTCATTTGTTTAAATTCTAGTTGCTAATTCTCTAAAAACGAGTTGCTTCTTTTTGATTTTTGATTGATTTTATACTTAGTGTAAAGCACTTTGGCCTGCATTTCTATACAAATTAAGATCATTATTATTATTATTATTAGTAGTAGTAGTACTAGTAGTAGTAGTAGTAGTAGTAGTTTTTCCTGGATTGTGTAGTTTGAACCGTAAGTAGCAGAAAGCCGAAGTTTTCAGGGTAAGTAGGACTGGTGTGCATCTCGGCATAGCCCGAAAAGTGTAGTAATCAGCTTATAATTGGCGCTATAGCAAAGGAAAACACGTTTTGACCTCTAGGTGATTTAAAAATGCTAGATAAATTTATGACGTCTGATTCACTGATGGCTTTATTTGACGCCCACTGCATCAACTGCTTTTTGCGACTTTTGCTTGGACCCTGCTAGTTGCCATTCATGGCTGTATTTTTTATTATTGTTTTTTTTTTGGGGGGGGTGGGTTCTCTTGGAAATAAAGATTTGATCATCATAAGTATTTGTGTAACCGGCCTGACAGGATTTGGTATTTTCTCCAACCTTACACTACGCTCTTAAAAATCTAAAGGTAAAATAATCTTGATACATTTCACTGCATATTGTACCTGTATAATTTGCATGTGACAAATAAAGAATCTTGAATCTTCATTGTTTGTAAAATATTTACATTTTTCTCTTGATGATTATCTTTTTCTTGCATTGTCTCTTGTTTTTCAGACCCAAAGCAACACTACCCAAGACGGATAGAATTCTATGAATTTCCTGCGTGTAAGAGACCCAAACTTTTGTTGGGATTTATACTTTTGTGGACTCATAACCCTCTTAGCAGCCTCATTTAGCCCTTCTGGCGGCTTTTCTACTTGACTGTTAAGCTGAGAGTCTTGCCAAGTGAGAGCGAGGGAGAGGCTGAGAAAATATGTTGTTTCCTATTCACATTCCTCATCAAGAGGCTCAGAATTCCATTGATCAGTTTTCCAAACTTGGAAGTGATTTAGTACCAGCAGTGGGGGAGTTTAGTCTGGACCTGTGTCCTTATTCAGGGCAGTGATGTTGAAAGATAATAGCAGTAGAAATAGTTCATTATTCCACCAAACTGAAAGATACACTTTAAAGAGATAACGAAGTTCCAGTAAATCACAATAAACCTCCTCATTCCACACAAACACTACTTAAAGAATAGGACCATTATGAGGACTGAAGTTTTAAAGGAAAAGCTCAGCTTGAATATAAACTGTAAGAGTTTGATCTCTTGGTGAGAGTTAGCAGGTTTGTAACCAGGTGCATTAAAGAGTTAATAAGTGTAATATGTGATACTGTAATGCATGTGGTTGCATTTGTTCTAAATATTTATTGTCAGCCATTTATTTGCCCAATGTGTGTTTACAAAGAGGTTGAATAATGTATGCATAAAATTAGATATTAACTAGATATTGGAGATTCAATTTTTAGGTCAATTCAGTTCAAGCAATAGGTTAAAAAAAAAAGACATTATGTCTGTGATTCAACATGTGTCATTTTACCCATCAATGTATTTAGTAGAAACGCAAACAACATGGAAATACCAATATGCCTCTTTCTGCAACATAACTGAATAAATGTGAGGAAGTCAAATAAAAATAATTATTATATAAATAATTATGTAATGGAAAGCCCTGTAAGGTGTGACTGAGAGTGTGATTACATGAGTGTGTGTTGCCCTGCGGTGTGTTGCTGCCTGCCAAGGGTTGGTCCATATGTACACCTGTAGTTCAGGATAGGCTCGATTCCACCCATGACCCCAGTTGGATGTGAATTGGGACAATGAATGAATTTTTTTACATTTACAGTGACTTTCATTTATGCGTCTAGTAAATATTAAAGATATCAGATATTTTTAAAAATGATTTTTGACTGAAATCCTGATTTATACGGGATGTGTTTCTACTAAACTCATGCCATAGTATTTATTAGGAAGTAAAAAGTGAAGCTTTTATTTAAGTCATGAATTTTGGGACAAGAAAGTGGCTCAAGCTGATGCAAAATGTCTTTTAAAAATCAGACTGGAGTGACTGAAAGATACCACATAATTGAAGAAATTCTGCGGTGCAGGATAATAATAATAATAATAATAATAATAATAATAATAATAATAATAATAATAATAATAATAATAATAATAATTTACATAAAGTTGTGTTCACATCCTGTATTTAATAGTACTTAAGAAGTGTTGCATTGCTGAATAATACTAATTTTCAAGTAAAAGACCTGGTGTTAAGTAAAAATACAAAGTCCTCTTCTCTAAAACTACTTACTTTATAGTTGTTAATATTTACTGAATAAATATTATTATTTTTCTAGTCCAATACTAAAATTATTAGGCTGACTACTAACAGTCACATATGAACAAATGCCAGTCAAACTTTTCAATATTAATTCAAATATTATTTATATCATTCTATTACTCTTTACTATTCTATTTATTTTGACTTTATTTTTCTACTGCTGTATTTTTCTGCTACTTCACTTTTATTTTTGCACTTCTGCCCTGTAGCATACAACCGACCTACACAGCTTGTTGATCAGTTGCTATCTTAATAATCTTACTGTGCCTTGACTTACACCAACATTTTTTATATCACTTTTTATTATATTTCACATGGCGTTGTACAGTTTTATAACGGGAGACTCATTTCCCATCAGAAGAACAATGCCAGAGCGGGCAGGTCACAGTGATGAGGACCAGGAACAATGTTATCAGGCTCACAGCATCGATAGGAAATGGCTGGAACTGCAAATCTGAGAAGAGGAGGAGGAGGAGTCAGAATCACAGCTACTGGCTGGAGAAGCTGCCAATCAATGTGTAAAGCTCCACCTTTTCAAGTTGAAGCTTCTTACACCTGCCATGGATTTGGCCTAGCGTGATCCCAGTCAGGAGGGAATGATGTGCTAATGCAACTAGGGCATGTTCTCACACACACACACACACATGCACACACACACACCCACACATTTAGGCTGGGCAAGGTCTGGTACAACACACACACACACATACACATACACACACACACATGCACACACACACACACACACACACACACACACACACACACATCCTTGTACTTATATATAGTGAGGACCTCCACTGACTTCTATATTACTGTATCTAAATAATACTACAGCTAACCCTAAACACAACCCTAACCATGACCTCAGTAACCAAAAGCTAATCTTTCTACACTTTTAATTTTGCAAATAAACTTGTATTTTTTGTAGAAACAGTTTAAAAGAAGTGAGACCACTAAAAGAAGTCTCACTTCCCAAAATCTCACTCTGCTGGTTAAAACTCATTTTGGTTCTCACTAAGTAAACCATTACAAACACACACACACACACACACACTCACTCTCACACACACACACACTCACTCTCACACACACACACACACACACACACGTTCAGGCTGGGCAGGTCTGGTACTGCACACACACACACTTTTTAATAAACATGACCATTATGGGGACTAAGATTTTAAAGGTAGAAGTTAAGCTTGAATAAAAGGTTTATGTCCCCACTGGCCCTCTCTATTCTTGGTGCACAACCAGGACAAGGTTGTATACCCATTGTGGGGAGTATACAAACAAACACACACACACACACACACTTTTAAATATATGGGCACCATGTTTTTTTTTTTAAGATTATAAATAGGTGAGTTAGAGTGATTAACTTTGTAGGGACTTTTACGTATACCACAATGACACAGGTCCCCACCTCGTTGGTGTGCAATCAGGTCCCCATATTGGGAGGTTCTACGCCGGTCTGCACTTGCAGAAAACATGTCAGTTGGACACATTAACAAGAATAAGAACTCAGAAATAACACTTTAAGGTGGGGTAATTGCGTGTTAATAATAAAAAACGGTTGCTATGATTATAGTTAAACGTGCAGTCGTGCAAGCACACACACACACACACACAACACAACACACCACACACAATCAGGTCTTGTTGTCTTGGTGAGAAACTCAAATGACTACTGTATTACTGTATTCAACTAATACTACAGCTACACCTAATCCCAACGCTAACCTCACCTTCAGTTGCCCAAAAACACACATTTTTGAGGATGCAGACATAGTAAAAATGCTTGAATTTTTAATGCATTTTTACTATGTCTGCATCCTCAAAGAAATATTTTGAAAATATATATGACTAATTCCTGCATTTTTACTAAGTTGAGGTTTTTACCTTTCAAAAACATGGACATAGTAAAAATTAGAGAATTATTAATGGTGAATTCAGGTGAATTATGCAACACGGAGAGCAGATTGAACACAGAATGTTCTCAAGCTGATGGGAAGTGGAGAGGCGTCTCATTCCACAATGCTGACAAATCAGTAGCTGGAGCAGTTTCACCATCATTTGTATCTCAACCCCACCCTGATGGCAGGCTCAGACCAGAAGGACTGGATCAAACTACATGTACGAAACACAAACACACACACTCCCCCACACACGCACCCCAGACAGACACTGTCACTCAAAACATAATTATAGTCTTTTGGGCGGTTTAGAGTGAAGCATTACAGCGAGTCCTGTGTCAAAAGAAAAACGTTCAATATATTCAAGAAAATAAGTCAACTTTGATGTCATCTCAGCTATATACGAGTATACAGAGAGATGAGACGACATGACTCACGTTGCAACAGAGAATAAAGATACCACATAGGAAAAAAAAAAAAAAAAAAAAAATATATATATATATATATATATATATATATATATATATACATATATATATAACATATATATATATATATATATATATATATATATATATATATATATATATATATATATATAAATAGACTATAAAATATAAACTCTAAACTAGAGGTACAAAATAATAAAAAAAATTATGTGAGGCAGTCCAATGGAGAAAAACAACAATAACAATCCTGGAATTGTCTTTTCTGCATTAATGTACATAAGATTTCATATGAATATTCTAAACAGACAATCTGTCAAATAATAAACCACATCTCTAAGAATAAAATGAGACAAAATGTATGAGTAATACAGTTTAATTACTCTATTCACTGGAGCGCAGTTGGCCGTTGACTGCTTGTGGCGATGCCTGAAGGATGGAGGAAAAAAATGATCAGAAATGTGAAATCATAAGGCTTTCTTCACTGAAAAATCCATCTGGTTAGATTTAAATAATGAAGTTCAGTTTCTGCCTTGAAGTTTCAAGTAAAATCAAAATGGATTATACTAATTATTTCAACACATTATTTTAGGCCTACATTTATCTCTGTACTGTTCTTTGTAAGAAATTTCCTTTTGGTGTTTCACTTAGAACTTTACTTTCTGCATGAATGTTATATCTGTTATATATTACTGGAAGACACCACAAAATAATTCACTAAAAATAATTTCTTTATGCCATTTAAAACATTTACTCTTAAACATAACTGTGAAAATGAATAAATCTTAGTTAAAAGTGAGATAAAGTTAGTTAAGATTGCATAAATTGAGTAAATGAAAGTAATGATTTATTGATCAAATCCTTTTTAACAGTGTTCTATAAGTGTGTGTGTGTGTGTGTGTGTGTTCCAACTTCTGTCTCAGGCCAGGGCAGATAATAGCTATGCACAAGAGAAAGCAATGGAGTATTTTGGGAAGAATGTGGTTGCTGAAAGGAACACCACACACACACACACACGCACACACAGTCAAAGAGAGAGAGTAACATGTTGCAATCTTTTTAAGAAGCCTTTTTTCCTTATGTGGACCAGTTTTCACATGCAAGTCATGTTCTGATTAAGCCACAAACAATTCAGCAAATCTCACGTTTACCTTCTTCACCTTCTTCACCTTCTTCTAGGGGGTCAATTGGGTCTTCGGGGGACAATCATACACAAAAAGCACCTGTCTATCCTTGAGAGGTCCTTCCTTTGACTCCCATAAGAACTAGATTTCACACCAAGTCTACAGCAAACCCTAACCTTAACCAAAAGCAAATATTTTTTTATACTGTTTTTTTAGTTTGCAAATAAACCTCCATTTACAGGACAAACAGGTCCCCACTAGTACCTAAAAGCATTTCCCATCCATTAACAGGGTGCCATTTTCCGCACTAGCACCTAAAAACCTTTCCGCACCATTTACAGGGCAAACAGGTCTTCACTAGTACCTAAAACAGGGCAAACAGGTCCCCGCTACTACCCAGAATCCTTTCCCCTCCATTTATAGGGCATCCGGGTCCCCACTAGTATCTAGAACAGGGCAAACAGGGCCCCATTAGTACCTAAAACGCTTTCCCTTCCATTTACAGGGCATCCAGGTCTCCACTAATACCTAAAACAGGGCAAACAGGGCCCCATTAGTACCTAAAATGCTTTCCCTTCCATTTACAGGGCATCCAGGTCCCCACTAGTACCTAGAACAGGGCAAACAGGGCCCCATTAGTACCTAAAATGCTTTCCCTTCCATTAACAGGGCATCCAGGTCCCCACTAGTAACTAGTACCTAAAAACCTTCCCTTTCCATTCACAGGGCCACCAGGTACCCCCCTTAGATCTAAAGCAAGGTAAATAGATTCTCATTAGTACCTAAAACCTTTTCCCTTCCATTTAGAGAGCAACCAGGTTCCCACTAGTACCTAAAACAGGGCAAACAGGTCCCCATTAGTACCTAAAACGCATTCCCTTCCATTAACAGGGCCACTAGGTCCCTACTAGTAACTAGCACCCAAAAAAACCTTCCCCTTCCATTAACAGGGCCACCAGGTCCCCACTAGTCCTAAAGCAAGGCAAACAGGTTCCCATTAGTTCCTAAAACCCCTACCCTTCCATTTAGAGAGCAACCAGGTTCCCACTAGCACCTACAACAGGGCAACCAGGTTCCCATTAGTACCTAAACAGGGCAAACAGGTCCCTACTAGTAACTTGTACCTAGAAACCTTCCCCTTCTATTTACAGAGCATCCAGGTCCCCACTAGTATTTAAAACCATTTTATATTCTATACACACACACACACAGCGTGAAAGTGTGTATGCTTGGCTTCGGTGGGGTAAAGAATGCACTTTGGCCACATGAGAAACACATTAGTGCCTGACACTTGCCCTGTTTCGTGTTTTTCCTTCTCCTCTTCCCCAGACCCGTATACACACACGGGTTTACCACACAGCCATCGGTGGAAAAAGCTGCACCAGACTTTTATTAAAACCTAACAAAATACGGTAAATCAGGCCTGAGCAGGAAATATTTGTATAATCGGAGCTGCATCTGTCAACCTTGCAGCTCATCCGTAGAGACATAAACAGCCTTTCTGAGTCGAGCAAAACCTTCCTCTCATCGCCTCTCAGGAGTCATCATCCAAATCCTCATGAGTCTCTCTCTGTGTTCCACCTTAATGAGTCAGTAATCAGGAGCAGAGCCGGTAAGGAATGTCCTTGTTACGCAAGGCGAGGATCTGTGCCAAGCGAAAGTGACAGGAGGACTCAAAGGTCGGCAAGGAGACGATGAGAAAAGTGGAGATCACGCTGAGAACGAGGGAGGAAAATGAGACTTATGAGCGTGATGACCATCGTTAGTGCGGGACATGCAACCAAAGCTGACTTGGTAGAGAGCAGCCAGGTTCCCACTAGTACCTACAACAGGGCAACCACGTTCCCATTAGTACCTAAACAGGGCAAACAGGTTCCTACTAGTAACTAGTACCTAGAAACCTTCCCCTGGTAGAAACCAAAACCAAAGACAACTTTGGTTTTCGGAAACTGTGGGGATTTATTGAAAAATCTGATGAAAGAATTTTGCTTTAATTTCTGAGGTTAGGGTCAGAGTAAGGTGTGAGCTTTATTTACATCTAGTCATTATTGGCGGTCAGCTGGTTGCAACTTGAATTAAGATCATTTTTATTTTATTAAGAGTGCTGTAGCCAATGCTGACAAAAATGACGTTTTTTTGCTACTTTTTAAAGCAAGAAGACATGACAGACGGCCTTCACCGCGTCTCAACTCATTAACCCTGAAATAGCAGCTTAAAAGTCTGCATAGCATTTCTTCACTAACCCAACACTACCGAATCTTTTGTAAGATGCACCTTTATATTTAAAGGGTTGCCGGTTCAAGTCCCGGACCAGTAAAAGGTACCACTGGGGTACCGTCGCCAAGCACTGCTTCCCGCGTGCTGCCAGAAGAGCTGCCCATGGTTTCCTCACAGATGGCTCAAATACAAAGCTCACATTTGGTCATACTGTGCGGCGTTCACAGTGACAAATAATCACTCACTTAAATTTAATCGATATATCATCGTATTGTGATGAAAGCTGTGATTTACAACCCTAGTCGTTAGGGATGCCAAGAGAAGGATCTCACTACGATTGTAAGACATGGCTGTGTGTGTGTTTGATGCATGTGTGTGTTTAAGTGGGAGGTCAAAGGAGAGTTGGAAGTGATGGAGGATGTGAGGAGAAAGAGAAGAACAGCGGGATGGAGAGAGAAAGAGAAAGAGACTTGCATCGTTCACATTCCTGACTCAAACTGCAGGACGTTCCTTTTACTTTCCCCCCTCGGGGAAACGGAAACTCCTGAGTGTGTGTGTGTGTGTGTATGTGCGCGCCAGAGGAAAACCAAAGTTCGCAGGAAAAACATTAAAGCAAGATTTATTGGCAGGCTTTATTATTGTTTAGCTTCAGCTTGATTTTGTGTGTGTGTGTGTGTTGAGGCGAGGGAGAAGGGGGAGTAAAGATCATGCCCGTGTTGTTGTGTTCATCCCTAATAAGCGTGTGGGGGGTTTAAGTCTCGAGCACAATACTCAGGGAGTGGAATTTCCTGTGGTGTTGTGATTTTGTTTAGACTGAAGAAACACGCAGCTTCTCAAACACAGCCGGACCGATACGGCGCAGAGCCGATATTATCGACCGATACCATCTAACTGCAGATAAACTGTAGAACATTTTGTTGTGGTTTGGCGTTTCCATTGTGCCGCTGTACCGATCAACGACAAGTCAGAATGAAACGGACAGATGGAAGACGGATCCTTCAGTCCTGTTGTGAAGGTTGTTGTTGTTGCACAGTTGTGTCCACCAAAGAACGACACTGTGACTCCACGACTGGCTTTTTGGGGGGTTTCGCAGATTTGACGGAGCACATATTTTATGTTTTGCTAAACAAGGTTTCTTTCGCTGCATTTAGCAGACGCTTTCATACAGAACAACTTCCATTTTATAATTACAAGCACAATCTCCCTGAAAGAGCTTGGGCTTAAGGGTCTTGCTAATGTTAGCTGCTAATGTTGCTAATGTACACTATGTTAGTTGCTTATGTACACTGTTAGCTGCTAATGTTGCTAATGTACACTATGTTTGTTGCTAATGTACACTGTTAGTTGCTAATGTTGCTAATGTACACTATGTTTGTTGCTAATGTACACTATGCTAGTGGCTAACGTTGCTAATGTACACTATGTTTGTTGCTAATGTACACTATATTACTTGCTAATGTACACTATGTTAGTTGCTAATGTACACTATATTACTTGCTAATGTTGCTAATGTACACAGTCACTTTCTAATGTACACTGTTACTTGCTAATGTTGCTAATGTACACTATGTTACTTGCTAATGTTGCTAATGTACACTATGTTACTTGCTAATGTACATTATGTTACTTGCTAAAGTTGCTAATGTACACTATGTTAGTTGCTAACGTTAATAATGTACACCATGTTACTTGCTAATGCTGCTAATGTACACTATGTTACTTGCTAATGTACACCATGTTACTTGCTAATGTTAATAATGTACACCATGTTACTTGCTAATGTTAATAATGTACACTGTTAGTTGCTAATGTACATTATGTTACTTGCTAATGTTGCTAACGTTACTAATGTACACTGTTAGTTGCTAATGTACACTATGTTACTTGCTAATGCTGCTAATGTACACTATGTTACTTGCTAATGTTAATAATGTACACTATGTTAGTTGCTAATGTACATTATGTTACTTGCTAATGTTGCTAACGTTACTAATGTACACTATGTTAGTTGCTAATGTACACCATGTTACTTGCTAATGTTGCTAATGTACACTGTTAATTGCTAATGTTAATAATGTACACTATGTTACTTGCTAATGTACACTATGTTAGTTGCTAACGTTAATAATGTACACTATGCTAGTTGCTAACGTATTAGCAACTATGCTTTTAGGAAACGCTCCCCAGATCAGTTATGACTTAATAAAGTTTATGTATTAAATTACAGAATTTGTTACAAACGTCTAACAAAGTAACCCAGAGGAGCACACACACACACAAGAAGCAGCGCCACAAAATCATTTCACTTTAATATAAAATGAACATTTATTATTTTTCAATATTTTGCCAGCAATGCCAATAATAAACGATGGTCCAGATGGACACAAGTGCAAACCTGCTATAAGCACAGAGTACAAGTAGAAAATTCTAAATTAATACAAATCTTTTTATATTTTCTTACATCTTCAAAATATTCTTCACTCCTCAAATACAAAGAAAAATAGAAAACATTCTCTTTTAAAACATTAAGGTACTCTTTTTATATTATAATATACACTCGTCTCCCAGAGCTCCACGCTGAAATGACCCCAAGTTGGACTGCCGAGGCAAACGTTAAACCAAATTATAAAGCAAACGTCGTCCGCAGACCCACCCCCCATGAGATTCCGTCAGCACAACGCTACCGTGAACAATAAGGAACACCGCGTGACGCGTCCATTTCTTTCCTCTCGAACTCTGAAGTACGAAAGCGAAAGTTCGAGAGACAGAAAATAACAGGCCCTAGAACACGAGTACTGTACATGAACTTTGTGCAACACAAGCAAAACATTTTTGAGAACGTCTACAGAACAGCAAGGTGTGTGTGCGGTTGGCCCCCGGTGGAGACGGCGAAGGGAAACGGTAGAGCGATACGGATGTGTTCGAACGGGTGACGCTACTACATTGTGCTTGTTTCAACCACGTTTACAAAGTCTTTGGCACGCTTGCCAATTTTGTAGCACTCATCTTGAGGTTATTTTAATTTTTTTATTTTTTTTTAAAAGTGCTTGAAACAAAAAAGAACAAATAAAAAAGTTCAATCCTATTCCCAAAGGACTTGCCCAATCCCCCAGAAAAACAGGACCTGGAGTTGATGAATAAACGTCCGTCAGGAGTCAGTGGGAAGCTTCTGAACGCAAAAACACCTCCGCGGTGGCCGATACCAAGCAGAATAACGGTCAAATCTGCTTTAATAAAGCGTCCGTCGCCACTCGCCGGTCTCGTCGATCTTCATCGGTGGTTAAAGGTCCAGAATCCTCTCCAGATACGGATTACACACGGTTCTAGCATTCAGTTCCCAGTCTCAGTTTCTATTTACAAGGGGGTGTGTGTTGGTCAGTTTGTGTGTTCGTTCAACTCACGATTTTCTTAAAAATAGGACATTTTATTAATAACTTACAAATGCTTTATTACGGGTTGACGCAAGTTGACGCAAAGTGCATAATACCACTAATCGTCACGCGCTAAAATTAATCCTCAAATACGCAAGCGCACATCCTCTCCCTCAACACTCTCATTCGCAAGCATACACACAGCCACGGAGACGGTGCGGGGAAACGAGCGTCGCCGTCCCATCGTAAAACCAGGCCGGACGCCGGACGCGAGGAGCCTCTCTGGCTGATTTAAAACCCCCCCCAAAAAGGGGATTCGACCCTTCACCGTCGGCGCTGCTTGCTAACAGATGAGCTCCTGCTGTATTTCAGGCCGAGTTGGGAACGTTTCGGAGAAAGTGAAGGCGTCGCGGCCCGTCTTCAGATCGGCCTTCCCGGGGCACGTGGTATACGACGGGACGAGGTGCATCTCCGGAGAAGGGGCGGGACTCTCGGGCTCGGATTCCGATTGGCTGGCCTCCTGCTCGTCGAGGAGGGAGGGAGGGACGAGGGTGCGAGACTGCTGCTGCTGCTGCTGCAGCTGCTTAATCCAGGGATGGTTCAGGCACTCGTCTGCTGTGGCACGTTTTCTGCAGAAGGAGAGATTGAAGTGAAAATTAGCATTCGTCAAAGTTAAAATGGCTTGACCACATTTTCTAATATCAAAATATTTCTAATTGCTGTTGAAGCCTTAAGCCCTAACATGTTATCCTCCAAAAATGCGACGGTCGTAACCGCACGGGCGTCCGGTGCTGGCGTTTTCCAGCTGTTCCACGAAACCCTCAAACCTTCGCCCGTTTTTCCCTGCTATTACTCGCACACAGAGGAATTTTTCCATACGGCCTCCCTAATTCTTCACCCGTCTCTCGTATAGCCGTTGATCCGCGGTCGTAAAAGTTTTACGGGGTGCGGATCACCGCTCTGGACGGAGGCCGAGGGCCGCGACTTCATTCGCAAGAGCTGACAGAGTCAATATGAGCAACGTGGGAAAGCGACGAAGTCGGCCACGAGGTTCACTTTCCGTTCATCCGAAACCGAGGGATCGTTACGTTTTAATGAGATTAAGCTCCGAGATGAGGACGGTGTGTTTATTATTTCATTGAGAGGATTAAAGAGCCGGCGCTTCGGTGCGCTTACGTAAGATCAGCACTCGAGCGTAACTGGAGCGTAAAGCGTTTCGTATGATTGGATAGGACTGCGTTACCACATTTAGGGAAAAATAAATCAGTAACTCGAGCTCCTTCTCCAAAAACAGCACTTTTTAACTAGAAAATAATGGCCTGAAGTAGGACTGGGCGAGACGACCTTTAATCGATATCACGATTAATTGAAAATTTGACTCAATTACAATTAATAAATGATTATTTTAGCCTTATTTTTTAACTTAAGTTTACTGAAAAGATTCGTACTCTAAATATGCTCAACTATTAAAGCTGGGATAGTTTATTAACGAAAGAGTGCATATCTGTGATTTTATTAGGGATGCGCTGGGTTCCACTGCGCGTGCCGAATTTTGGCACAAAAATAGCACCACAGTTCTGACATTTCTAACACAGCGCCAAGTCAAGCGAGCGTGAAAGCAGAGTGGAGCGAGGGGCAGAGCATTTCCAGCGTAGTGCACAACATTTAAAGAAAAAGTCACTTCACTTGCCGCCCTATGTAGTGTACCAAGTCAAATAGGGCGCGTGGGCTCTCCATGTGCACTACCTAGTGCGTAGAGAGCCGTTAAGCTACAACCCTGGCTATTTCCTGAGATGCATACGACCACACAGAAAAGTATGATAAGAGCGTCTTGCCTACCATACTACTAAGTGCAGTAGTACACGGTGTGCAGGCAGAGCTGAGGCGCGGCCCGTATAAAACCCCACCTCGGACTTTGGACATGCCTGGCACAAGCGCTACCTTTCCCACGTTCGATAAATTGTTATTAGAAAGTGTTAAGAGAATTTCAAAAATAATCGATTATCGGTTGATTCTGAATATCAGTTCTGATTAATTTACGATTAATTGCCCAGCTGTAACGCGAAGCC
Source organism: Distichodus sexfasciatus (assembly GCA_032718565.1). NCBI lineage: Eukaryota > Metazoa > Chordata > Actinopteri > Characiformes > Distichodontidae > Distichodus > Distichodus sexfasciatus. The sequence goes on from JAVGVS010000045.1 coordinate 767,735, forward strand.
CTTAAAATTTGCTGAAAAGCTCAACATCCAGGAAGTGAAAGTCACTCCCTCGTGTCGTACCTGGGGTTTTTCTGGAGCAGAGACTGGATAAAGTCTACGGCGAGGGAGGAGATTCCTTCGAACACGTCTTGGGAGTAGTCCACGTTGACCTGGGACACGTTCAGGAAAGTCTCCTGGTTGTCTCTACCCAAAAAGGGCGACTCGCCCGTCAGCATCACGTACGTCAGCACGCCGATGCTCCTGAAAAAGCAGGCAGGACCGTGGGGTGAATTTGGGAACAACGGACAATAAAGTCACTTCGCATGCTGCTATAGTATGATTAAGTCAACACTTTATCTAGAAGAATTTTAACAATAAACCACAGGGTTGATTTACATTCATGGAACAATAAATAACCACGCATGCCATGCCATCACGCACACTTCGAGCTCTTACCACATGTCCGTAGCGGTGGAGATGGGCTCGTAGCTCAGAACCTCAGGAGCTGCAGGTGGAAAAAGGAACCAAACGTTTACAGTCTCGCAAACACAACGCGAAACATTCCAAACGTTTATATTCAAAACTTTTCTAGAACAGTCTAAATACGCTTCATGGACTTCACAATTCACCTTTTCACTGCAAGTAACCTACTGTAGAAGCTAGGGCTGGGCGATACGACCTCAAATCAATATCACGATTACTAGAGGTCGACCGATATTGAGTTTTCAGGGCCGATATCGATATCGATTTTTGCTACTTAACAAGGCAGATAATCGATATTTGGAACCAATCGACGTCAAAAAAATTTCATTTTACAAACACCAAGCTCAGCTGAAACTCGCCTCTCTCCTTTTCTCCTTCTCGGAGCTTCACGCTGCGCTCATGTGTGAGTGTGGTTTGAGTGACGAGGCTTCGGTGTTGACTGGCTACTACTCATTTGACATAGCCAATCAGACACTGTTGTGGGCGGGACATTAAATGAAGCGAGTCGACAGCAAACAGCCCAGAGAAAAGAGATAATATCGGCGATGGTCAAAATGCCTTATATCATCCCCCGATAATCGGCCCGGCCAATTATCGGACGACAATTAATGAATGTTTATTTGGTTCCAAATTTTTTTGCGCTCAGTTTATTGATATGGTTTGCCCTGTAAATATGCAACTATTAAAGCTGAGTTTTTAAAAACGAAAGGTTGTGATTTTTATATAATTAAAGCAAACACACACAGATGTTGTAGCAGATTGGAACACACACTTGGGAACGGAATTTAAAAAATAACTGAAATAATCGTCATGGGCAAGATCGCGTCGATTAGAGGTTCTGAATATCAGTTTTGATTAATTGCCCAGCCCTACGACAAGCAAGCAAGGAGGAAATCTTTCTCAAACACCTGACCGACTCACCTACATACTCTGGCGTTCCCAAAATCTCCCGCACTTCCATCTTGCTGTTGACGTGGCGGGACAAGCCGAAGTCCACGATCCTGATGTCCCCTAGCGGCTGGGCGCTGGTCAGGAGGATGTTCTGAGGCTGCAAGATCCCAACAATAAAAGAAGGGTTTTTTTAAACCAAATTTACAGCTCAACTGCTTTAAGGCCATAAGTCTGAAACACTGGACGTTAATTAGAACTGGAACGTGACGAGTGAGACCGCATTTACATTTTATAATCACAGCATTCGGCAGACGCTCTCATCCAGAGAGACTTCCATTGCCTAATTTCAGGAGCAATAACTCATTTTTGACTGATTTCTGGGAGAGAAGTACATTTTTGACATGAGGGCGTTCCATACGAGAGCCGCGGCACAATAGTGCTGTGGACGATGGCTATACTGCGAGTAGAACGCTGGTCGTTTTTGTTATTTATCAGCTAAAATAGAAGTTTTGTCGTTAATAAATGGGAAGACTGAACTGAACTGGAGCGTTTAAGTGAATGTTGGACTTCCCTGTGAGAGTCGTGTGCGCTAACAAACGCAGCGTGTGTTTTTACATCATGAAAAATCTCATTTACGTTTCTATAATGATTCCTCGCGGTTGAAGGTCAACTCGCAGAGAATGTGAGGTAATGTACCGCGACGCAAAACTTAGGGAAAACGTGCTGGGCAACGAGAGAATCGTTAAGAAGAAACGCTAACGGTGGAGACGTACAATTCCGATGGTACTGATCAATTGGAATCGGCTCCGAGTTGGAACACCCTATATCCAATGATAGTAGTGCTGGAGGTAGGATTGGAACCTACAACCTCTTGATCCGGAGGTGAGAATTCTAACCACTAGCTCACCGTCATCCCAAATTCCTCCGGCGGCAACACGCCCGAATCTCTCCTTCAAGCATTTGGAAAACGAAAGCACTCAGCGGCAGGTTATGTAAGAAGCAGCTGATGATTGATCGGAATGATGCCTGATTAGAGGTGTTCTAGACGAGAGCGATCCCGGCAACAGCCAATTAGAGGAGCTCAACGCTCACGGTCCGGTGAAACTGTCACACTTTATCAAATTTCAGATCCACTTTTAACTTGTGCTTCTTGCTGATCTGCGGTTTGGTTGCTCCGACAGCTGCTACATGATTTAAAGAAACCCAAAATGCTAATGTGGCTGAGGACCATTTCAAGGGAAAAAAAGGGGCCGAATGTCATTTTCGCTTCTCTTTCGTTTTATCTGCAAAAGATGGAGCACGGTGAATATTCAGCTTTTTTACACTCTCCTGACTAACCACTTTCCCTGGTTACAGTGCTCGGCCTCTGCCCAGGTTTCTGTCCACAGAACTCTCCCTGATCTGATAAAAAGTCAATTCATGGACATTAGTAAAGCATAAGTCACATCTATAAAAAGCAGCATTCGTCCCTCGTACACGCACGCAAACCTAATTACAGCAGGTTCATGGTACCGGAGATTGCTATTCTGGCAGCTATGAAACGTAGCCTAGATCATCGGTACTTCAGTCCCCACGCCGGTCAAACATAACTAGGGACGCGCGATGATATCGGAATCGTATCAGAATCGGACGATAATTGCTTTTTATAAAGTCATGGGCATCAGAACGACGCTTAGATTTGACCGATATTTTCAGACGATATTTGATGACGCATTTATTGTACATGGGAAAGTTGGTGCTTGTGTCAAGCACGTCCGAGGTGGGATTTTATACGGCCCACGCCTTCGGTCTTAAAATGCTTGGCGTTATTTTCTGAGCACTCAGTGCAGCGTTCGCGAGCAAAATTTTGTCTTTTTCTCGATCAACTCTGCCTGGGGAGTAGTGTTTTGCGACGGTACCTTGCTCATGAGTACCCCAGTGGTACCTTTACCTCGAGCATTACCTTCATTGGGTTCCTGAACAAGACCCTTAACCCCAAGTTGCTGCAGGGAGCAGGGATTAAGGGACCGGAAGTCACTCTGGACAGGAAAGTAAATGTCTCCTTACCTTCAGATCCAAATGGACCACGTTGTTCCGATGAAGGAAGGCCACGCCTGTTAAAATCTGCCGGGCCAATCGGATCACGTCGTCTTCTGTGAAGGCTTCGTCGTCATCCGCCACACACTGGTTGAAAATTTCACCTCCTGCAGCACTGTGTGTTTAAGAGAGAGAGAAAAACAAAGAAAGCCAAAAATTGAGAGGAGCGGTAATAAAAGACAGGAAAATGTAGATTTATTTATGTAGATGTAGATTTACGCTTCTTTATCGTTCTATTATTGTGGAAGGTCAGCACCCGGCTGTTTCCAATGTTCTAAGTGTTCAAGATACAGAAGGTGAAGTGTGAAGAACACATTGTGATCGCTTCAAAACCAGCGTCTGCTATAGAACTTTGCCTTTAATCAAGTTCCAAGACTAGCATCTAAGCTTCCAGGTTTAAGATCCAAGGTTCTAAGACTAGGATCTAAGGTCCTAGCTTTAAAGTCTAATTCTCTAAGTTTAAGATCTTCAGTTCAAAGTTTAGGATCTAAGATTCCAAATGTAGGATCTAAGGCTCCAAGTTTAAAGTCTAGTTCTTCAACTTAGGATCTAAGACTCCAACTTTAAAGTCTAGTTCTCCAAGTTTAGAATCTACTGTTCCAAGTTTAGGTTCTAAGGTTCCAAGTTCAGGATCTAAGGTTCCAAGTTCAGGATCTGAGGCTCCAAGTTCAGGATCTGAGGCTCCACGTTTAGGATCTGAGGCTCCACGTTTAGGATCTGAGGCTCCACGTTTAGGATCTGAGGCTCCACGTTCAGGATCTGAGGCTCCACGTTCAGGATCTGAGGCTCCACGTTCAGGATCTGAGGCTCCAAGTTTAAAGCCTAGTCCTCCAAGTCTAGTTCTCCAAGTTTAGGTTCTAAGGATCCGAGTTTAGGATCTTAGGTTCCAAGTTCAGGATCTAAGGCTCCAAGTTCAAAGTCTGGTGATTGTGGTCCAGAGGTGAGTGTTCTAACCATTAGAGCACCACCCCAAATGCTCCCAAGTGCCAAGAGCTAGGGCTGGGCAATTAATTGAAAATTAATTGAAATGGATATTCAGAACCTCTAATCAATGTAATCTTACCTGACTATGACAATTACATATTTAAAAAAAATACATTAATTGTAATCAAGGTACAATGTTCAATTAACCGTGATATTGATTTGAGGTCAAATCATCCAGTCCTACCAAGAGCTAACAAAGTGCAGCCTGAAACCAACTGCAGCCGATTTTAGGAGCTCCAACATGAGGAACCTGACTGATAACCTCATAATCTCACTTCATCAAGCATTTAACATCAGTGAAGAAACGGGTAATAAAAATGATTGATTTTCTGACTTTGCACGTTACGACGATTCGAACTAATTATCCAGTTGTTTCCTTGGAATGTCTAAAATTGGAATAAAATCAGATTTGACCCAAAACAGGAAATGCCACTTCTTAGGTCTCCATCGTTCCTTGACTAACAAGATAAAAACGGACAACGTTCATGTTTAATGTGTTTGCCCGCTTCTCCTCCAGGACGGATGGCATGGAGCCAAAATTCCAGCTGAGCCGGTGCCCAAAAGTCAAGGCTGTGTGAAATGCGTTATCGGTGGCCTCTCTGGCCTACATCTGTTTTATTAGACCACACACACACACACACACACTTCTTAACGAGAAAGCTAATTATCACATTAAAGTAGGCTTTTCTGGTCGAAGAAACCGGTCAGGAGTCAGACCTCAGGCTTGTGTAACAAGCGTTACCAAGACTGCGGAAGTTTGTTGATGGATAAGCTGCTGTGTGATGAAAGGTACGTTGATGAGATACATGTGTCACTTATTTCAGACCTCTGTGTGTGTGTGTGTGTGTGTGTGCGTGTGTTGGTTACATAACTCTGGGAGACAGCTGTGTAAATAACTGTGGGTCCAGAGTATGAGTTATCAGTCCGGTCATCACCTTTCATTTAAACAGGGATCCTGGGATTCTACATGGGGTAAATTCGTGTGTGTGTGTGTGTGTTTTCCCCTCAAAAGTAGCATGAAAATAAACTGAAAATCTACACTCATATTCCTTACGAAAAAGCCAAACACCACATTCCGCTTCCTGTTAAAGTTTAAGAAACAACATCTCAATTCCCCTACAACGAGGTGAACACACACAGATGTTGCTGCACACTACGTGTTTTACTTTTAACGTTGTGTGGTTGAGCAGGATCAGTTTTTTTAAAGTTTACAATTGTAGGTTACAAGTTTAAGATCTAAGAAGTTTAGCATCTCAGCTTCCAAGTGTTGGATCTAACATTCCAAATTCAGGATCCAAGATTCCACGTACAGGAGCCAGAGGTTCCAAGTTTAGGATCTAAGATTCCAAGCTTAAAATCTAGTGTCTCCACTGCGAAAACTAAGATTGCAAGATTAAGACTACGGTTCTGAGCTACTGAGTTCAGAATCTAAGCTTCCAAGTTTAAGATCAGAGGTCCCAAGTTTAAGATCTAGTGTTCCAAGATTAGGATCTAGTGTTCCAAGTTCAGGGTCTAAGATTCCAAGTTCGGGGTCTAAGATTCCAAGTTCGGGGTCTAAGATTCCAAGTTTAGGATCTAATGTCCCGAGTTTAGGATCTAGTGTTCCAAGTTTAGGATCTAATGTCCCGAGTTTAGGATCTAGTGTTCCAAGTTAAGGATCTAATGTCCCGAGTTTAGGATCTAAGGTTTTAAGTTCAGGATCTAAGGTCCCGAGCTCAGGGTCTAAGGTCCCAAGTTTAGGACCTAGTGTTCCAAGTTTAGGAATTAAGGTTTTAAGTTTAGGATCTAGTGTTCCAAGTTTAGGATCTAGTGTTCCAAGTTTAGGATCTAAAGTTTTAAGCTTTGCTACAGGTTCTCTCATCCCAAAATGTGTTTTGCAGTAAAGCTTTAATAAGCTCCAGACATATCAAAGCCGGGGGATTTGCTGGTGCTTTCCTGACCGGT